>OY755240.1:42825717-43227051 GCA_963576725.1 Azorinus chamasolen | reverse complement strand
ATCCTGATGAAGTGATCTTGTTTCTAATCAGGATCAAATCTATCTGACACTCTACTTGTGATTCAGAACAAAACAAAACTATAAAATGGCTTCGAAAATTTAAGATGACAGCAAATCTAATTTTGTTTGTACATGTATTGGGGTTTTGTGTCAATTTAACAGATTTCAGTCAGATTTCAGTGGAGGAAGACCTAAGAGGGACTTCTGTGCATGGAACACATTGCATTGTTTTGTGCACAGTAGAACATGCAGGTAGAACCTTGACCTAACACAAGCCAGCTGGAAGGCTTCCTCACATGAAAAATCCAAATGCCCAGTGCAGAATATATAGAACAGGGAAAGGGTTAAAGAACATTTATGCACAAATGGATCACTTCATGAATATTAATTAACTTAATTTTTATAAGGTAAAATTTCAAGGTAAGTTTTGGCTTAGATAAAACCTGTGGAATCAGTTCTATATAAATTCATAAGCAAACAGAGCAGACCTTGGTCTGCTGGCTCCTATAGGTCTCACTGTACACATTGACTGTAGTATCTCTATTAAAGGCTGTCGGTAGTGTAACATTTTGGAAAAGGAGCTGCTTGCATTTTGTACACAAGTGGTTTCTTTATGCAGAATGAAAGCAATGCTGAAAGCTCCTTTAGCTTCCTGCCTTGCTTTCAGGCTGCATTAAGTTACCGCTTGTATTTTGACAAACATGTATTTCTTTATTCAATGCTTATAATGAAGAGTTTGGGCATTTTTATTTAGATTTCAAGGCTGATGGTAGCTTAATACAGGACAAAAGCTATGCATTTATGCACGTGTATGCATTAACTTATTCCTGCATTAACTCTTTACTGCAAGGATATGCCATTTAATGACTTTGCAAACAGAGAAGACCCAATTCAGTCAGCTCCTGTGGGTGCTGTCTGATCAGGATCTGCAGTTTGCTTATGGAATGATATAGATTTTATTCTAAAGATTTTACTATGGTAAACAATTCCCATATTCATAATGTGCCTCAGACTCTTCAGGATGCACAATCAGTGCATATTTCATAAATGGCAGCAGAATCTACCGCTAGTATGCAAGGAGTTAGCTACCTTGGACAGTATGGAATACAAGTCGTGGTTGTTTCAGGATGGCCTGGCATATCAGCTGGATGTTCTTGTTCTGGCTCTATTTGAACTTCTGTAAAAGAATATTCACAAAATAATGTAATCGTGATATTAATTAAATCTATAATGACAAATGAACAGAGGAAATTTTTTTGGCCATGTCGGAAACTATTGTTTATTATTTCATAAGCAAACAGAACAGACCCTCATCTGATGGCTCCAACATAAGCCAGATGATCTGGGTCTATTCTGTTTGCAAAGGCTTTAACCCATTACCCATAGGCTAATTTAAGATCCAGCCTCTTTGAATGAATCTACCGAAAAGGAGCACTAACTAGAGAAAAGGAAAATTTTTAGAATTTTGTAGTTTGAAACCATTGTGATAAATAGAGCATTTGTTCCTATAGGAGTAAATGTTCTATTTATCACGATGGTTTCAACAGGTGACTTTTGCAGAGGCGTAAAAGGGCATCAATATGAGGGAATGGGTTAAAATGTGTATCTACCGTGTACACTTATTGAGAAATAGTATTCCAAAGAAAACTTAAACAAGAAGGCCATCATGGCCCTGTATCACTCACTTGGTTAATAAAGAATATTATGTACATTTATCAGAACTGTGTTTCACTTTGACAAAACTCTGTTAGCAATGGCTTGTCTATCAGATAATGGGTTAACCCTTAGAAAAAGTTGTCTGCACCAATTAAAAATTAAAAAGTACATACATCTGCTTATTAAAAACAGTGCCAGAATGTCAAACAATTTGTTCACTGATGAGTAACTTAGCCTCGCATCTGGATCAAAACTGTTTTGCAAAAGTCCTTACAAATTGATCCATAATGTTGAAAGCGATAGGGCCTAACTCTTCATGCCATAACTACAAGCATTTATTTACAATGTATAATCTTACGTTGCAGTATTTCCTAACATATTATATGTGAAATCCGTTGGAATTGCATGTGTCTTTCATTATAAAATTTTCTGAAGCTATAATTCCAATGAAGGCAGGATTTATACAGGATTTATGAACTGTGTTATTAAGCCAGATCAGAGGTTTTGCAGTGTTTGTCATTCAACTCCTGTTGCAAATTGTACCCTTTCATACTGAATGAACTCTAAACAATTACACAATGTTGCACTTTGAAAATTCATCAGCATTCACAGGGCTCATTCTTTCCCTAATGAGCATTCGTGCCTTTTATATATCACTGTATACATATTCATTAACTTATTTTTATAAGTAAATTTCAAGGAAATTGTTGGCTAACTCTAGTATCAAATCTATATAATTTCATAACAAGCAAACCCTGATCAGATGGCTTGTACAGGTGCCTGTTTGCAAAAGGTGTTTATATGAGGGAAAAGGTTAAACATTACAAAACCAAACCAAAAAAATTACATACCTGAATACATTGAATTATTTAAATCAGTCGCCTTCCTCTCCCATCTCCCAGTAGCTGGGTCTCGTACAAGTCTTATCTCTCCTTGGTCATGTTCACTCATCACCTCTTTCTCTTTTTCATCTACCTGGCTCTCCTCCAAAATTTCTCTAATTGAAAATGTAGATGAGGACGAATCCGAGCTACTACTTGTAGAACTGTCATCTGATTCTGATTCTTTATGGTTTCTGCTCACAGTTTGATTTGCATATTTTGTCCCATTTTTTCTCTCTAGCTTTTCTCTTTCTTTCACCAGTGACATTGGCAATGAACTTTGATCCCATTTAGAGCATCTAATTTTGCCACTAATTCCACCTCTTGCTCCACCCCTTCCTCTTGGAATAGTGCCCTTGCCTCTTTTTATTAATTTATTTGATATCTTCTCCCTTGAGATGCTTCTTGTCCTATGCCTTTTTCTTGATCTACTTCTTGACCTATGCAATTGTCTTAAGGTATTTCTGGGCTTAAATTTATCTCTAGATCTTGTTCTGGACCTTCTCCATTCTCCTGAGGGGGATCTTCGTACACCTCTAGATCTCGATCTGGACATACACCTTTGTCTTGATCTGCTTCTTGACCTATGTCTTCGTCTAGATCTTCTTGACAATTCTCTTGATCTGCTCCTTGACTGATGCAATTCTCTTGATCTGCTCCTTGACTGACGCAATTCTCTTGATCTGCTCCTTGACGTACGTAAATGTCTAAGTTTACTTCTTGATATTTCCCTTTGCCTTGATCTACTCCTTGGCATGCGCTCTTCTCTGGGGCTATCCCTGGACAAATTCCTGTGTCTTGTTTTACTTACTGATCTAGATCTGCTTCTGAGCCTTTCCTTTGGCCCTCTATTTCTAGAAAAACTCCTGGATCTGCTGCGTTTGTACCTGTCTGTAGGACAGATACTGGATGTTTCAGTAATGTTCTGCTCTACAGATAAAGGTTGAGAGACTCGTGTTTTTATAATTTCCTGCTTATAAACCGGTGAGGTTGGTGAGTAACTAGGAAAAGCTGGTGAGTAACTAGGAAAAGCTGGTAAGTAACTAGGTGTAGCTGGTGAGTAACCAGGTGAAGCTGGTGAGTAACTAGGTGCAGTTGGTGAGTAACTAGGTGCAGTTGGTGAGTAACCAGGTGAAGCTGGTGAGTAACTAGGTGTAGCTGGCAAATAACTACTACAATGTAGAAAACTATAACCATGAGCTGAGTCCATAAATGTATCAGCTGCCTCGTTTTTCAAGGGTTTTGTATCCAATCCAAAATGATGAGGCGTTGGTGCAGCTATACTAACTTGTTGCTGCTGCTGTTGGTTCTGCTGCATCTGCATTACTGAAGATGTGTTTAAATGTTGTGCCGAGAAAGGCTGCTGCTTGTCATTATATGTGTCACACCCAGAAAAAAAGAATGTATTTTGCTGATCAGCAATTACATTATTTATAAGGTTTGTAGAACAAACATTGTTCCCAAGTTCAAAATCCTCCATGTCATAATCTAAAAGTTCAAGAGAGGTATCCTTATCATCATCCAAAGAGTTAATTAAATTAGCTGTGCATATATTAAACATATCCATGTTGACATCAGAACTAAGGGCAGCCTGTTGGCTCACTACATTTGCGTTATCTGTCTTTGTCTGTTCTTGAGTATCATCCATCCCTTCTGTTGATTTGACATTGTCATTTCTTATAACATTAGAATGTTCCACACTCATCCTAGCTGCCTTTGTTGCAACAGGAACTCTTTTCTTCCTTGTCTGCATGCTTTGGTATAAATCACCATAATCCTTCTTGACATTTGATTCAAGAGCTTCTTCTTCCTGTTCATCCTCATCACTCTCATCACTTCCTGGAATACTTATAGGAGTTGGATAAGGCCCACTCCTCCTAGCTGCCCAGCTGGCTAGCACCTTTCCAGTCCCATACTGTTTTGTACACTTCTGACTTTCTCCTCTTCCATCTTTTGCTTCATCAGTCATAACAACATCATCCTCTTCCGATTCAATAATAATCACTTCAGGTGATGCACTCCTTTTTGCTGCTTTTGTTGCCAATTGTTTTCCTGGTGATTTAGAATAAATCCTCGTATCTTTTCCACCTCTGGCTGTAGAGGTCATTGTCTGATCCATCACTGACCCTGAAAAACATTCTCCATCTTCCCCTTCATCCTCCTCGACCTCTTCATATAAGTCATCCCCATCCCCATCAGAGTCTACATCTTCAAGTTCTACGATCTCTTGAGGAGCACTCTTTCCAGCTCCTTTACATGACAATGACTTGTTTGATGCTTTAGAAGCAATTCTTATACCTTTTCCACCACCTCCTCCTTTAAAAGGCATTGCCTTGCAAACCACTGATCTTGACTTTGCATCGGTTTCTGAAGGCTGGGTGTTTGGTTCGTAAGCCTGAATGGAAGAGAGGGATCCAGATTCTGTGGTTCTACTGTACGGTGGTCTACCATTAATTTCAACACTCTGTGCTAAATTCAGTATTCTGTGTGTTTCAGGTTCATCCACAGAATCAACTTGTTGCCCAAGACTTCTTGTCTTTGGATCATATATTGCATATTGCATGTCAAGATTTGCCAGGTACCTCCATGTTTGCTCTCCCTCTTCCACTGCCTTAAATCTTTGTTCTGTTGACTTTTCAAGGATCGTTTTTTTCCTTTTTCTGTTTTCTTTCCTTTTTCTGTTTTCTGAGTTCTTGACAAGCCAAGAATGAGCTGAAAGTGTTAAAAATATGCATGTTTTAGTGCAAAAGGTATAACCCTTTACCTGATGAATATTCATGCATGACTTCTCCATCAATTATGAATATCAATTAACCCATTCCCTAATGCTGACACCTATTGACGCCTCTGTAAAAATCACTTTTTGAAACAATTGTGAGAAACAGAGCATATGCTCCTATAAGAGTAAATACTCTATTTATCACATTGGTTTCACATTTCAGCTTACACATTTCTAAAAGTTTCTTTTTTCTAGCAAATGCTCCTATTCAGTAGATTTATTCAAAGAGGTTGGGTCTAAAAATAGACTGTGAGGGAATGGGTTAATTTATTTACAGACTTACTTTTAATAGAACTACTATCATGCTTATTTACCCTATCAAATCAAAATAACTTTTATCGGCAAACACTGTGTTCTGCTCCAATTCTTAATGTACATGTTTCTTCAATTTCTTTCAAAAATCATTAGAAAGTTGTTGATCTTGATGAGTTAGCCACTGATGCACAGTAAACAAGTATATTACACCTAGGCAAACAGTGTAGACACAGATCAAAGGGCTCTACACAGTTTGTCATAAAAATAGTTTTCTTCGGTGATAACTGTAGTAAAGTCCTGATGATGTGATGAGCAAGTAGTCTGGATCAGTTGAGTATTTTATCACTCATTAGGAACAGTCAAGTAGTGTATTACTCATCATGACCAGTCCGGTATTGCATTACTCATTAGGATAAGTTGAGTATTTTACTCATTAGGACCAGTCCAGTATTTTATTACTCATTAGGACCAGTCCAGTATTGCATTACTCATTAGGATAAGTTGAGTATTTTATTACTCATTAGGACCAGTCCAGTATTGCATTACTCATTAGGATAAGTTGAGTATTGTATTACTCATTAGGACCAGTCCAGTATTGCATTACTCATTAGGATCAGTTGTGTATTGTATTACTCATTAGGACCAGTCAAGTATTGCATTATTCATTAGGATCAGTTGTGTATTGTATTACTCATTAGGACCAGTCGAGTGTTTTATTACTCATTAGGACCAGTCGAGTATTTTATTACTCATTAGGACCAGTCCAGTATTGCATTACTCATTAGGATCAGTTGTGTATTGTATTACTCATTAGGACCAGTCGAGTGTTTTATTACTCATTAGGACCAGTCGAGTGTTTTATTACTCATTAGGACCAGTCAAGTATTGTATTACTCATTAGGACCAGTCCAGTATTGCATTACTCATTAGGATCAGTTGTGTATTGTATTACTCATTAGGACCAGTCAAGTATTTTAATACTCAATAGGATCCAAACTCTTTGACACACACTTATCATGTGTGAAAAATCATATGAAAATTCAGAAAGACAAACTTCTTTGAAGTTTAATAATTATCCTTCTTTAAAAACAAGAGGGCCATGAGGCCCTGAAGCGCTCACCTGAGATAACCTTGTACAACCTTGGTAGAGAACAACAAGGCAAAGCCTTATGGTTTCAGAGAAAAATAATATTTCATACTTGTCCCATGAAAAACTGATAAGCCCCAAGGCAGGGCCAAATTTCGCCAAGAGGTCAGGGTCGTAAGTTGAACATTCTTGGGGCCACAAGCTAAAGCTACATTTTGTAGAGGACCATTAGATCATGTTTATGTTACATACCAAACATCAAAGGTCTAGGCCTTACAGTTTCAGAAGATTTTTAAAGATTTTCCTATGAAAAACTTATAAGCCCTTGGGCGATGCCATTTTTGGCCCAGGGATCACAATTTGAACAATCTTTGTAGAGGACCATTAGATCATGCTACATACCAAATATCAAAGGTCTAGGCCTTACAGTTTCCGAAGAGAAGATTTTTAAAGATTTTCCTATGAAAAACTGGTAAGCCCTTGGGCGGGGCCATTTTTGGCCCAGGGGTCATAATTTAAACAATCTTTGTAGAGGACCATTATATCATGCTACAAACCAAATATCAAAGGTCTAGGCCTTACAGTTTCCGAGGAGAAGATTTTTAAAGATTTTCCCATGAAAAACTGATAAGCCCTCGGGCGGGGCCATTTTTGGCCCGGGGGTCATAATTTGAACAATCTTTGTAGAGGACCATAAGATCATCCTACATACCATATATCAAAGATCTAGGCTTATCAGTTTCCGAGGAGAAGATTTTTAAAGATTTTCCTATGAAAAACTTATAAGCCCTTGGGCGGGGCCATTTTTGGTCCGGGGATCACAATTTGAACAATCTTTGTAGAGGACCATTAGATGATGTTACATACCAAATATCAAAGGTCCAGGCCTTACAATTTCAGAGAAGATTTTTAAAGATTTTCCTATGAAAAACTGATAAGTCCTTGGGCGTGGCCATTTTTGGCCAGGGGGTCATAATTTGAACAATCTTTGTAGAGGACCATAAGATCATGCTACATACCAAATATCAAAGGTCTAGGAAATACAGTTTGAGAGAAGAAGATTTTTAAAGATTTTCCTATGAAAAACTGATAAGCCCTTGGGCGGGGTCATTTTTGGCCCGGGGGTCATAATTTGAACAATATTTGTAGAGGACCATAAGATCATCCTACATACCAAATATCAAAGATCTAGGCTTATCAGATTCAGAGAAGAAGATTTTTAAAGATTTTCCTATGAAAAACTGATAAGCCCTTGGGCGGGGCCATTTTTGATCCGGGGGTCATAATGTGAACAACATTTCGTTCCCCCTAGCCACTGATGCTTCTGACAAAATTTGGTTTAAATCGGGTCAGCAGTTTCAGAGGAGATGTCGTTTGAAAATGTGGACGGACGCCGGACACCCGACGCCGGACGGATCGCGGTGACAATAGCTCATCCTGAGCCTTTGGCTCAGGTGAGCTAAAAAGCTGAATGCAAGAGAAAAGTAATGCCAAAAGCTTATGGAGCATTACTTTTGTTCTTCCTTCAGCAACCACCAATTTTAATTCTATTTTTATTTATTAAATATATTTTTATTCCTTTACCTCATGAATATTCATTTAAGAAATAATCACATCATAAACCTTTAACAGCTGAATGTTCTAATGTGAACACATGATAGTTTTGGCTTTGGCAGAAGCTGTACATTCAGATCTATATAACTTCAAAGCAAACAAACAAGACCCACATTAGACAGCTCTTATGATAAACACCATCTCTGTATCAAAGTGTATCAATTGTGAAACTTTCTTTACTTACTTTTTGCATGTTCAATTTCCTCTAAAATGTTTCCTATAGCAAATGACTGATGTTGTTGGTGAAATCTTCCAAGAATGTCATACACCTGTATAATCACAACAAATCATAGACTAATTTTCAGCAAATCTTTATAATGGCATACAAACGATGTAAAATCATATCTATACTATTCTATAAGCAAACAGAGCAGACCCTAATCAAACGACTCCTACAAGGCCTGTCTATAGAGTAAAGTTAACCCTTTCCTCCATAAATACGCCTTTCTACGCCTCTGTAAAAGTCACTTCTTGAAACCATTGTGATATATAGAGCATTTGCTCCATTGGAGCAAATGCTCTCTTAATCAAAATGGTTTCAAAACTATAGAATTCTAAAATTGTCCTTTTCTCTAGTAAATGTTCCTTTTCGGTAGACTTATTCAAAGAGGTTGGGTCTAAAAATAGCCTATGGGGGAATGGGTTAAATCCATAAGATAAGAGGCTTCTCCCCTGACTAAACCTATTATTTCTCAGCCAAAACGTGTTAGTACTCGGAGAGGACATTCTAATGACTATGCATAAGATACGGTTTGACAGAGAACTATAAAATATTCTACCTACATTTCTTAACCCATTCCCTGTTATTGACGACTTTCGATGACTCTGTAAAAGCCACTTTGTGAAACCATTGTGATAAATAGAGCATTTGCATTAGAACAATGGTTTCAAACTACAAAATTCTAAAATTTTCCTTTTCTCTAGTTAATGCTCCTTTTCGGTAGATTTATTCAAAGAGGTATCTAAAAATAGCCTATGAGGTAATGGGTTAAACACCCATCTTATCTACAGCTATGAGTACTTAGAAAATCAGTGATTAATAATTTCATTATTTTTCACCAAACTTATCATGTAAACACTCTTATATCCACATTGCCTTACTGAGGTTATTCTTACTATTATCTGCCCATATTGGAACTCATAAGAATTAATTCTCTCAGATAATTCAAATGAGTACCAACAAGACATGGTATGCATGAGAAATATCAGTTTGGACAGAGCCAAATTTTTCCTATTCACAGCTCTGTTTTTGGGCTTCTTTCTTATTTACTTTAAATATTGAGACACCCAATCTCTCCTCTTAACCCTTTCCTCCATAAATACCCCTTTCTACGCTTCTGTGAAAAATCACCTATTGAAACCATTGTGATAAATAGAGCATATTTACTCCTATAGGAGCAAATGCTCTATTTATCACAATGGTTTCAAACTACAAAATTCTAAAATTTTACTTTTCTCTAGTAATTGCTCACTTTGGGTAGATTCATTCAAAGAGGCTGTATCTAACAAGAGAGCCATGATGGCCCTGATATCGCTCACCAGACAATCAGAGGAGAAGATTTTCAAAGTTTTCACTATGTTTCTATAGAAATCTGGCTACGCCTTGGACGGGGCTTCATTTGAACCCAGGAGCATAATTCATATATGTTTTATAGAGGACTTCAAGATGATGCTATGTGCCAAATATGAAAGCAGAGAAACTTCCAGTTTCAGAAGAAGATTACTATTTAGGTTTCACTATATGTTTCTATATAAAATAACTTGACTGAAATTAGCACACAGTTTGGATTCTGATCAGACACATATGTAACTTCATAATTATGTGGTTTGTACAAGAGGGTTAATTTTAAGATGGATATGTATTAAAACAGTTTGAACAAACAGACAATAATTCTGAAGCAGACCACAGCTAGAGTATAGAACAGGTGAACTTAAGCTTGACCTCTCCAATACACTAGCTGGCTAGCTGGCCGTTAAGGGGAAAAAACCTTTATAAGGTAGAAGTCTATTTTAAAGTATAACCCACAGGGCAGGGCCAACTTTAACCTCAGAACTATGATATTAACAAAATTCATAAAGGTATACTAAGTAAAACTATACATCAAATATCTAAGCTCTGGGACATGTAGTTTTTGGCAAGAAGATTTTTAAAGTTTTCCCTATGCCTAGCTAATGAACCAAGCAGTCTGTAACAGAAAACTGGAACAACAGTCTGCTTAAAAAAGCTAGCTACCCCTGTGGCGGGGCCAATTTTGACCCCAGGGGAATAATTTATATAACTTTTGTAGAGGGCCTGAACATGATGCTATGTGCCAAATATGAAAGCTGAGAACCCTGTAGATTCAGAGGAGAAGATTTTTAAAGATTTCACTATATGTTTCTATTGAAAACTTGACACCCCTGGTGTGGGGCCAATTTTGACTCCAGGGGCATAATTTATATAAATTTTGAAGAGGACCTATAGGTGATGCTATGTGCCAAAGATGAAAGCTGAGAACCCTGTAGATTCAGAGGAGAAGATTTTTAAAGGTTCAAATTGTTGACGACGCACGCCGACGGACGACAGACATCAGGCGATCACAAAAGCTCACCCTGACCACTTTGTGCTCTGGTGAACTAAAAATAGCCTATGGAGGAAAGGGTTAGCTAGTTTGTTAACCCTTTACTACATAAATATTCATTTAAGAAATAATGACATCATGAATTAGATTATTTTTTTAATAGCACATGAATTTTGGACATGGTGGAAACTGTAGAATCAGAGCTGTATTATATGATAATCAAACAGAGTACACACTGATCAGACAGCTCCTTAAGGTTCCACAGTATGTTAGAATCACAAAAAAATCATTTTTTTATTTTTGCATTAATTAATAGACATTAGTTTCTTTTATCCATTGCATTAACGAAATACCATAAAATATACCACAAAAGCCTTAAAACCCCTTTTACTTTATTACCATCAAGCTTTTCTCTGACTTAGCCAGTCAGCCATTTACGAGGAAGGCTTATCAGGGGCGCCTAGGGGGGAACTGATAATTAGGACACATACGTGATAAAGTAATAGGCGGCTATTTATCCACATTTCCCTCTCGGTAGCCTCAAACTATGTAGGCCCCATGACTAGATAAGCTTTCTGATGGGTGATTTATGGGAAACCGGCAATTAAATCAGCTTTTTTAATTGATCAGATGGAAGAAAGGGGGAGGAGCTTAGTGGAAAATATCACACATATAAGCTCTCCATTGGATATAAATTTGATTGAAAGCTATAGATAATTATAAGATTACGCAACACAATGGGGGTCTTTCTATTCCTTTTCATGTTTTCGACAGATGCAAATTTAAAGAAGTCGGCTTTTTCAAACAATGATAACTTCTGTAATTTATGTCCGAACTATTCGCGGTTTGCGGCATATCAAAGATCATTGTCTCAGCCAGAGATCCATGTCACAGTTTTTTGATATCTTGCTTCGATCTTCTAAAATCAAAAGAAACGTAGCGGGAAGCAGAATTTTAGGGTCTTAAAACTAAAATATTGCGTAACTCCCAAACGGAGAGTTTTATCAAAAATCTGTGACACGGTTCCCTGGATATGCTAATGATTCACATATTGGCCAATTACAATAAGTTTAGTCCAAAAGATAACTTTGTAATCGCTGTTTGAAAAAATTCAAACCGGCACATTTAAATAGATTTTAAATGTCGGTTTTGATAGGATTATCGATGTTTCTGATAAATAATCAAATAAATTAATATAACTAACCAACTAGGCTCAGAAAAAATGACTTAAATATGATTTTTTCGATATCTGGGGCTAAACTATCTCGCCACCTTAAGGAGCCACCTAATCTGGGGCTACTCCTTTTGCAAAGATATAGAAAGGGGTATTCATGGAGTAAAGCCTTAATCTAAGTAAATCAATACAGTGACATGTTGATAACTTTTAAGTGAAACCAGTGGGTTTGAAACAGGATAGACTCTTATCAAATTGCTCTTTCAAGAGCAGTATGATCTGGGTCTACACTATTTGTGTATGTTTGTCTGTCTAAATAATTACTATAGTTACAGTCCATAACAGCATCTGATAATGTGCAATCTACCTTTTCCACAAGGTCAGGATCTCCTTTTATAACTGGTATGTGTTCTTCTAGTTCACTATATGTTTCCTCTGCTTGAATCATTGAGAAGGTCTCCTCAACCTCTCCCTTCTGTAACAATGATGTCACCATGGTAACCACATCCTGTAGGGAAAAAGCCAACTTCAGAAACTGATACTCCCACTTACATGACTCTAGCTATGGGAGTTTTCTGTATTATTTTTGCTCTGATTAAGCAACCATCTTAATTTAAAGCCACTCTTGTTAATGCATGCAGTGACAAACCACAGAGAGGTTTTAATGAACACTGATTGGAAAAAATGCTAGAATAAAACATTTCTTCCTTGTGGTGTGGTTCAATAAGCAAACATAGTAGACCCTGGTCAGGTGGTTCCTTCAGGAGCCATCTGATCTGGGTCTCCTATGTTTGTAAAGGTGGCAGTAAGTGTCTCTGTAAGGTAAAGGATTAATCAAGCGCTTGTTTTCATCCCTTTACCTCAAAAAAATTAGGGTCTGCTCGGTTTGCTTATGAAATTATATAGATATGATCCTACAGTTTTTATCTAAGCAAATAACAGTAAAACCTCTCTATAATGGCCACTAAATCCTGTTAATTAATTGGTATTTAGGGCAGGTTTCTGAAAGTGAAACAGAACGCTCCAATAGGAGTGTTGTTTTACTTTCACCTTGCTTTAAGCAGCCACCTGCCTTTAACACAAAATAATTGATGTAATTTAGTGGCCATTATAGAAAGGTTTTTACTGAATTCCCTTAATGAATATTCATTTAATTGTGTATTAAGGAAAGGGTTAAAGAGACTATGATTATTCATTTAGTGGGCTGCTCTAGTGGGATTCTATCATATATTCAACTCATGGTTCTAAAGTAATGTTGTATATATACATGTATAAAGTGTTGCATGTTTCATAAACATTTTCACCTTTTCTTCATTGTCAACATGGGGCTCCCAGCCTATATATGGTAAAATATCCACAGTTTCCTTGGCAACCAGGTCATCAATCTTTGGAATGCTTTCAATCATTTGGTCATCCTGAATAAAATGAAATACATGTGTAACAACAGTTTCTACCAATACCATATAATGCAATTTTAAAAAAATTCAGCTAATTACTCGTCATGATGTCATCATTTCTTACATGAATATGCAATGGGGAAAGGGTTATCTCTTTTCAAACTATGGATCACTCCATGATAACTTTAGCAAAGTGTTTGGACACAGATAAGAACATACATAGCTTGATGTCATGTTTGTGAAAACAATTGGACAACAATTATACCTTGCAATTAAAACAGATAATATCATTAGCAATGTACTGAGAGTTTAACTTTAACCCTTTCCTCTATGAATATTTATGTAAGAAATCATGACACCATGACTTTTAATTAGATGCATTCTTCTAATGGCATAGGAACACAGGAAGTTTGGGTCATGGCAGAATCAGTATAATCATTTCTATATCATGCTACAGCAAACAGAGCAGACCCTGATCAGATGGCTCCTATAGGAGCCATCTGATCTGGGTCTTCTCTGTTTGCAAAGACAACAAAAATGTGTTAATATGAAGGAAAGGATTAACCTTTTATTTAATGAATTTTCCTACATCGCTCCACCCACTATGAATATTCATTTATTTCTGATATAATACAAGGCAAGGCCAATGTTAACCTCAAAACTATTATATTAACAAAATTCATAAAGGTATACTTAGTAAATCTATACACCAAATATCTAAGCTCTGGGCCATGTAGTTTTTGACAGGAAGATTTTTAAAGTTTTCCCCATGCCTAGCTTAAGTGAACCCAGCACTCTGCTACATGTACAGAAAACAGAACAACAGTCAGCTAGAGAAAACTGGCCACCCCTGGGACGGGGCCAATTTTGACCCCAGGGGCATAATTTATATAACTTTTTTTAGAGGACCTGAACATGATGCTATGTGCCAAATATGAAAGTTGAGAACATTACAGTTTCAGAGGAGATGATTTTCAAAGTTTTCACTATATATTTCTATTGAAAACTTGACAACCTCAGGGCGGGGCCAATTTTGACTCCAGGGGCATAATTTATATAACTTTTGTAGAGGACCTATAGGTGATGCTATGTGCCAAAGATGAAAGCTGAAAACCCTGTAGATTCAGAGGAGAAGACTTTTAAAGGTTCAAATTGTTGACGACGCACGACGCACAATAAACGCCGACAGACGACGGACATCAGGCGATCACAAAAGCTCACCCTGAGCACTTTGTGCTCTGGTGAGCTAATAAAACAGGAAATTTATGGCCATGACAGACAGTAGAGAATTAGATCCTACAGGAACCATCTTATCAGTGTCTGCTCTGTTTGCTTATTGAAGAATATAGAATTGAATCTATAGTACATGTACTACCAAAGTAAACAAGAGCACCGCAAGCAGGTGTGAGCGCTTGTCTGTCGGCATTGTCAAGATGAACATGCATACCAAAAATGAAGGTTGTAAATGAAAAATTGAAGAAGTTATTATTATACTGCAAAGTAAAATCCTCACTTCTGATTGGTTAACTAGCCGTGTACATGAGTCCATGTACCCTGTGAGCTGACAGGGTACATAGACATGCCCCATGGCAGGCCCCACATATTATGGTCAGAAACCAAAAGACCGACTTCTCGACTCGGCTAAACAATAGCAAAATTCATAATAGACAACTATTAATACGTAAAGAAAAAATGCAGAAATGAATTAAAAAAACATCATTGTTTGAAATGACCAATAAAACAGTTTTCAGAGGAGTTACTATATCGTCCAGCCATCTATAATAACACGAACGCCGACGAAATACACTACATACCACTTCGGATACCTTCGGGTAGAATTAATGTATTGGGGCGCTTTTAGGGGAATTAGCGTGTTTAGTGATTCAACATGCCAAAATGGATTTATATAAATTATCCGAAACGTAAAACTTTGCAGTATAATAAATTCGTTATACAGTTCTTTCCCAGGGTACATGACGATTTATTCCCGGCTGGTAAAATCATGTAACCCTCGCCTAACGGCTCGGGCAACATGATTTTCCTCAGCCGGGAATAAATCGTCATGTACCCTGGGAAAGAACTGTATAACTAATATGGTCAATGTTAAGATTTCGGACGACACCGACAATGACCACGCGGACACCGGAGTTACGACAATAGCTCGTGATTTCTTTGAAACAGACGAGCTAAAAATAACCCTGTCTTCGAATACCATTAAAAACTCAGCTAGTTTATGATGTCATTATTTGTTACATGAATATTCATGAGGTAAATGGTTACAAACATAGGTTATATAATCTGTTTCCTCAAACAGTCAATCTGAGTGTCAAACAGTTTGGATCCTGACACAAAACAGAATTACTCACGGCTTAATCTGGATCCTAACTGTTTAAATCTTTTGCTGCCAGAGTCATATCTTCCATAACATATGCAAACAGTTTGGATCCAGATGAGACACTAAGTTAGCATCATGTTACTGTGACTGCATTTTTTTAAACAAAAATGAAGAAAAAACAAATGAAAGCAGACGACAAAGTTTGCAGACAATAAAATTTGGAAGCTAAAGAGTTAACAAATATGTTTGTAATGGTATAAAAACAACAATAATCTCTAGAAAAAAGAGTCTTAATAGAACTGCAAACAGTGTAGACCCAGACAAGCTGCAACATGGGAAACACAGTGACTGGCACTGTTTGCCACTTATCAAAATCTGTAGTAAGTTGTCCTCTATCTTTCCAGTGGTTATGTTGTAAACGATGATCAGATACCTCATCAAAGATGTATCTGATCTGGGTCTACACTGTCTTAAATAAGACCCCATTTCTCCAGGAGGGTTTCAAATCGGCATGGCCGGGGTCAAGGTAAAACTAACCTTGTTTCTTTCCTCAACAGCAACAAAACTTGTGTACGGGGTAACTATGGAGTATTTCTTGCTAAGCTCTATGATGTAATCCTTTTTCTCTGCTTTCAATACCTAGAAATAACATAAACAAAATAATGGACAAGACACTACCAAACACACCCAAACACACCCAAACACCTGATGACAAGTTGATTTAACCCTTTTACTCCATAAATACGCCTTCATGGAGTAAACGGATAAGCTCTTTGCATACTAACGAGAAAATCATATGTGTCCATTAGTATGGGACATAATGCACAGTGAGTCTTTATATGGTGCATTTGTTAATAGTGCAGATCCAGATCAAATGGCTTCTTCAGTTCTCTGATCAGGATTAACACCTTTTTGTTTCAGGACCTATTGCCAAAAAGCCACATCAACAAAAGATTTTTGCAGAAATGTCCTTTCAAATGAAAACGAGATATATGTTCATAATATACATTTGGGCAAGTGCACTTAAGGTAGTTAAAACATTCTGACAAAGGAATGCATTTTACAACTATGTCATGAAATGCCTTGGAAATTAATTTTGAGACATTTTCAAAGATTTAGTTTATTTCTACCTACCTGGTGTTTGATTCTGTCATTATCAAAGACTCCATTTTCATAGTCTGTTATCACTGACCTGGCCACCAGCTGGTGAAGCATCTGTGTGAAAACAGAAAATGTGTGAAAACAGACACAGAAAGAGTATGAAAACAGAAAGTGTGTAAAAACAGACACAGAAAGTGTGTAAAAACAAAGTGTGTGAAAACACACACAAAAAAGTGTGTAAAAACAGAAAGTGTGTAAAAAACAACAACAACTGGACACCGAAAGTGTGTGAAAACAGACACAAAAAGTGTGTAAAAACAGAAAGTGTGTGTGAAAACAGAAAGTGTGTAAAAACAGAAAGTGTATTCGTCTGTTGATCCTGTACTCCAGGAATGAAAGAAATAATTTTATTTATCAGAAGATTTTTTACATGAACACAGGAATGTTTGACAACTGAAGAAATTGAAGAATCAGATCTGTATTACTTAATAAGAAAACAGAGCATACCCTGTTCAGATGACTTCTATAAGAACCATCTGATCTGGGTCTACTCTGTTAGCAAAGGTGTTAAATGACATATTCATGGAGTAATGGGTTAAGGGTAAAATCTATACTGGTGACTGCAATACATTCTGAATAGAAACAACAAACAAACACTGCATACATCTGTAGTAGAAACAACAAACAAACACTACATACATCTGCAGTAGAAACAACAAACAAACACTACATACATCTGCAGTAGAAACAACAAACAAACACTACATACATCAGCAGCAGAAACAACAAACAAACACTACATACATCAGCAGCAGAAACAACAAACAAACACTACATACATCTGCAGTAGAAACAACAAACAAACACTACATACATCTGTAGTAGAAACGGCAAACAAACACTACATACATCTGCAGTAGAAACAACAAACAAACACTACATAGATCTGCAGTAGAAACGGCAAACAAACACTACATAGATCTGCAGTAGAAACACCAAACAAACACTACATACATCTGCAGTAGAAACAACAAACAAACACTACATACATCTGCAGTAGAAACAACAAACAAACACTACATACATCTGCAGTAGAAACAACAAACAAACACTACATACATCTGCAGTAGAAACAACAAACAAACACTACATACATCTGCAGTAGAAACACCAAACAAACACTACATAGATCTGCAGTAGAAACGGCAAACAAACACTACATACATCTGCAGCAGAAACAACAAACAAACACTACATACATCTGCAGCAGAAACAACAAACAAACACTACATACATCTGCAGTAGAAACAACAAACAAACACTACATACATCTGCAGTAGAAACCTCTCTAAAGTTGTTACTTTACCATATACTCCATAATTACATCTATGACTTTGCACTAGAGTAGACCAATATCAGATGGCTCCTGTAGGAGCCGTCTGATCAGGGTCTGCTCTTTTTCCTTATGAAATAATAAATATATGTGTATACAGTTTCAGCCATTGCCAAAATTCCATGAGCTCATGTGCCATTATTAAAAATAATCTAATCAATATTCATGATGGAATGATCTTGCATAAATATTCATGAAGTAAAGGGTTAATGAAAAGATATGCATGCAGGTGATTGCTGAATCTTTTACCTGATACTATTCATATAATCAATAAAGACTTCATGAATAGTAATGAGTGTGACTTATAAATAGAGGATACAACATGAGCGGTCATTGAATATTTGGAATATTCAATGACCACGAATGCTGTATTCTATTTATCACATTACCTCAAAGACAACGAATTTACTAGATACAAATACAGTTGACTATTAGTACTTTGGGTGCTTTGATCACAGTTGTGTGTGATTCGATCTAACCAGCTAAAAAGTAGATCCTAACAAATTTCATTTATTTTGTCCACAACAAATTGATACATGTACTTGTGTTTCATAGTTGAAAACACCTAGTTATATAATCAGGCAACCTAGAAAATAAACAAGTGTCTTTTTATACGTCAGAAACGTATAAAGCAATACCTACAAGTACGATGACGTCATTCTTGACAACCGTCTCGCGACCAAAGTAGGTCAATAATCATGTAAGTTTTGAGCGCCATAAATGGCTACTTTTCAAGGTTTCACTATCGGTCAATCTAGATTCGTTTTCTGGTTGGACTGTTCGATTTAGCTGGATTGTCATTCTGGTGGATATGTACATGGAAGGTTCCGCCATGTATTGGGGTGGCGAAAATGCTTTGGAAACCACCAGTGACATGGAAATTTGACAATGATGCAGCGTGTAGAGAGTTAGAGTTCAGCTGCACTGGACATGCATGCTCTTGTGACCTGGTTTTGGGAAGTGTTATGATTGCTGTCAGTTGAGTTGAGGATGGATGAGATCATTTTGTGCTGATTCTGATTAATGCAACTGTAGTTGTTGATTGAAGTCATGTTCCTGTGACCAGATATTTGCTGATTGAAGTCATGTTCCTGTGACCAGATATTTGCATTATCTGCATGGTTCGCGGGAACATCGTTGTCACCCGTCATTGGAATCATGTGTTTTCTGGGGCTGTGGTAGCTGGTAGGACAAGTGTTTGTTAGTAGAGATTCCGGAGCGCTGGACCATGTGTTTCATCATGGTACAGAATTACAGACAATGTTTACACGATAGGACTTCTACGGAATTATATATGTACACATTGTTCGGCGAAGATGATCATGAGTGGACAGTAGCTAACTATTGTTGATGCTATGTAAAATGGAGAGTGGGGTTGGAATAACTTGGGTGTCGTCTTTTGGCATGCTCTCTGTATACTGCTATTGAGCACCTGTTTGGATTGTCCAAGTTTACCCACATTTTTGGTTTTCACAACGCATATGTATCTCGAGGGTTGCTTCTCGTGTTTGCCATGTTTGTTTTGATTTTTGACAGCGCGTATGAATACAAGTTAGGTCAGAATATACAACGAGTTGTATTAAAAGCCTTCAATATCGCGAATATAGTTCCCAAGTTATAACACTGCCGGGCCGGAAGTAATGTGATAATAGTTTATAAATCTGAGAGTTTTCGGGCATGTAGAGTCAAATCTATATTATTATTTAAGCAAACAGAGCAGACCCTGATCAGATAGTTTCTTCAGGAGCTGTCTGGTCTGCGTCTACTCTGATTGCAAAGGCATTAATGTGTGTCTATATTAAAGGGTTAATGCAGGATCAAAATAATGCATAAAGATCCTTACGGAGCTTTCTGCATTCCTTCTATCCTGCATTAAGCTGCTGTCTGCATTCCTTCTATCCAGCATCAGGCTATCACCTGCTATGCTGACCTACAATTTCACTTTTGGTAGGCTGTTTTTTAGAGGTTTTACTGTACTTGAGGAATCCATCAGAATTCGTTAACCAATTACCTGATACTATTTTTGACACCTTTGCAAACAGACTAGAGCTAGATCTGATGGTTCCTATATGAGCAATCTGTAGAGTGTAGAAGCAGGATTGCAGAATAATCTGCTCCTACAGTTACCATCATAAAAATTCAGCAAATTAATATCCAGTGAGTCATTATATCATGCATAAATATTCAAGTTTACAAGCAATTGAAAGCAATTGATAAACATCATCAAAGGTTCTCTCAAATTATTGCAATAATCAGAAATTTATAACTTTTTCTCATGTAGGTTTTATCACTGAAATTGCATATTAAATTTATTTAAGCAATAATGACATCCTGAATATTTACTAGCTGATTTTTTATACTGATACATGAACACAGGATCATTTGGCCATCTGATCAGGGTCAGATCTGTCAGATATAAATACAATAATATTGATCTGATTTTACAATTACTGTCATGACTAATATGTTCTGTATTTATATATCATTATCTGGAAACTGTAAAGTCATACCTGTCCAGTGGTCACCTGCAGGTCAGTTGTTGACACCATGGTAGACACCTCTTGTCCTTGCACTTCTGCCTTCAATGTAGCCTGTGCGAAAAATATATCAGAACATTAGGAAACCATTTGTTTTATTTTATTTCTATCAATGTTTACTAGTACAATATAGACTAGAGGTTTTTGTCACAAAAACGGATGTCTCCCCTCTAATAAAAACAATATGTAAAGGGAAATCACTAAAAATGTTATGGACTTGATGATTGATACTTCCCCTCATTATGCGCTTTCCATACCACATTTTTCAAGAAGAAAATGATAACAGCTAATAACTCCAATTATATATTTACACCAGAGTTATGGCCCTTGTGCACGTCACTTACTTTCATCATGCTCTTTCCATAAATTAAATGTCATTCCAATAGCATCAGTCGAACGGGGAGCTATTGATCGGACAAAAAATGTAACAAAGGGCAATAACTCCAAAAGTATTGAAGCCAGAGTTATGGCCCTTGTTCATGACACTTTCTCTCATCATGCTCTTTCCATATATGAAGTTTCAATACAATGGCAAGTGCCTATTGCCTGTTGTCCAATCCGTTTCTTTATTGAATAAAATATTGTTGAAATCAAGAGCCATGTAGGAGTTATCATCTGGACAAGAAAGCGTTAAACAAATGTACAAGAGGCAATAACTCTCAATTTATTGAAGCCAGAGTTAAGGACCTTATGCATGACACTTTCTCTTATCATGATCTTTCCATGTATGAAGTTTCACTCCAATGGCATGTGCCATATAGGAGTTATCATCCTGACAAAAAATTGTGATTTTTTTACAAAGGGCAATAACTCCAATATTAGTGAAACAAGAGTTATGGACCTTAAACATGACACTTTCTCTTATCATGATCTTTCCATGTATGAAGTTTCAATCCAATGGCATGAGCCATATAGGAGTTATCGTCCGGACAAAAAAATTGTGAAAAAATTACAAGGGCAATAACTCCATTATTAGTGAAGCCAGAGTTATGGACCTTGTGTATGACACTACCTCTTGTCATGATCTTTCCATATATGAAGTTTCAATCCAATGGCATGAGCCATATAGGAGTTATCGTCTGGACAAAAAATAGTGATTTTTTTTACAAGGGCAATAACTCCATTATTAGTGAAGCCAGAGTTATGGACCTTGTGTATGACACTTCCTCTCATCATGATCTTTCCATATATGAAGTTTCATTCCAATGGCATGAGCCATATAGGAGTTATCGTCCGGACAAAAAAGTGCTATTTTTTTTTACAAGGGGCAATAACTCCTATATTAGTGAAGCCAGAGTTATGGACCTTGTGCATGACACTTCCTCTCGTCATGATCTTTCCATATATGAAGTTTCAATCAACTGGCATCAGGCGTATTGAAGTTATCGTCCGGACAAAAAGTGTGACGGACGGACAGACAGACAGACGGACAGACGGACGGACGTCCTAACAAATGGGTAGTTGTGTGACTTTTTCCTTTGATCTTTTCTTGTGGGACTAGTCCCACAAGTAAAACTATTTTTGGCTCTAACTTTGGAATAGAATGATCTGGAAGCTAACCCTAACCCTAACCCTATGTCCCACAATTGGCCAGGTTAATGTCACAAGAAATGGCCAGGTTAATGTCACAAGAGATGGCCAGGTTAATGATTTTACTTGTGCGACTAGTTAGAAAAAGTCACACAACTACCCTTTGGTGAGTGCGGACAGACGGACAGACAGACAGACAGACAGACAGACAGACAGACAACTCTCACGAAAACAATATGTCTCCCCCATATAAATATGGGGGGGAGACATAATTAATGTTGATTGACATGATATTGATTTTATGTTTATTGATATGATATAGACTAAAACATAAGATAGGCTAATGTTCATTGATATGAGAATGATATGAGATTTACTTATGTTTATTGACAAGTGGTAAGAGTAAAGTTCACTGATATGAGATTTACCAATATCTATCGACATGAGGTAAGATTAATGTTTACCAATGTTTATTGACATGAAGTAAGATTAATGTTTACCAATGTTTATTGACATGAAGTAAGATTAATGTTTACCAATGTTTATTGACATGAGGTAAGATTAATGTTTACCAATGTTTATTGACATGAGGTAAGATTAATGTTTACAAATGTTTATTAATGATTACCAATGTTTATTGATATGAGGTAAGTTTAAAGTTCACTGATATGATATTTACTTATGTTTATTGACAAGTGGAAAGATTCAAGTTCACTGATACAAGATTTACCAAAGTTTATTGACATGGGGTTGGATTAAAGTTTATCTGGAGAAATTAAAAAAATGTCTACTCTAAAATCTGAAGCAGACAAAAATGTGTCCGCCTGGTGACAATGCTGGCACTGAAAAGGTTTAAACTGCAACTATGTAATCTAATACTTGCCTGCATGCAGCCTTCAACAAATCCATAGACAACTTGTCTACACCCATTGAAGAGACTTGGAATCTGATTGGGTGCCTGGATTGGGGGTTGAGCATTGTCATCCATTTGCAGCCAATCAACTCGGACTTCAGACAATCCAGGCTGGTTGATCTTCTCCAGTTGAAATTTCAGCTACAAGATTTTTTTAAAACAATGGCTGTACTAACTTTTATACTACGACTGTAAGAATAATCTTAAAAAGTGAAATAAAATTGTCACATATTGTAAAAGCAAATAAGACATGTCAACTGGATATCAGCAGTGCCCAATCATGAACATTTATGTTAAACCCTTTACCTCATGAATATTTATGTAAGAAATAATGACATCATGCATATTTACTAGCTGATTTTTTATACATGGTACATGAACAAAGGACTGCTTGGCCATGAATCACATATATATAATTCTGTAAGCAAACAGAGGAGACCCTGATCAGACAGCTCCTGCAGGACCAAACTGATCTGGGTCGACTCTGTTAGCAAATGTGTGATATGGCAAATGCAACAGGTAAAAGGTTAAAAATAACATAGATCATTAAGTTCTTATGAGAAGTTCAGTGACTACTAAGACATAAATATCAGTAAATTTATTTCATCTGTCATCTCAAGCAGACTTTGTGCCTCAGCTTTTTTTCACATTCCTTCTTAATCCAAACAACAATAAAATAGTATTAAGTATTAAATGGAATATTCATCTTTCATTTTTCTTGACATGGTACATGCACAAAAGCAGCAAATCCATGGAAACCTATATAAACAGTTTAAATCCAAATGAGACACCAGCTAGCTTGGTAGTGCATTAGGGTCCAAAATGTTTTGACACTCTCACTGAAGTTTTAAAGAGAAAATTTTACTTGTAGAATTGCAGCGGATATGTTCTGCAGACTTAATGTATGAAGAATTACTGTCAACTGTTTTTAACTATAAAGACTATGCACACTGCATGCACAGAACATAAATGCTCTCACTAAAGACTGAGTCAACAAGAGCTGTCACAGTCACATGACAAATGCCCCCAAAGGATATCACCAATGACCTTGACCTCTGAGATAGGAACCTGATTCTTTTTCACAACACACTGTCTCAAGGTGGTGAACATTAGTAGAAGGTTACAGTTGAACTTCGATTTCTCGAACACAAATAACTCGAACCTCGGGATAACTTGAACAAAAAGTTCAGTTCTTCCAAAACTTACAATACAGAATTGCTCTAAAATGTATTGCTACAGATATCTAGAACCACATGTGGCAGCTTAATACAGGTCTAAAGTAATGCTGAAAGCTCCTATAGGAGCTTTTAGCATTACTTAAGACATGTATTAAGCTGTGAACCCGAGATATGGTTTAGATTAGAAAAAGTATACCGGTAACTCGAAGTTATCTTGAACTAATTTGTATAGTTCCTTGAAGTTGGAGATATCGAGGTTCAACTGTATTTTGAAATCCACTCATGCATGTAGGAGTTACAGAGCGGATACAACATAATGTTCCCACTTTTTACCTTTGACTCTGATTGTGACCTTGACCTTTGATATGGAACCTGGTTCTTTTTCATGACACATCGTCTAAGTGGGCGAATATTTGTACCAGGTTATTTCAAATTCCACTCATGTATGTAGGAGTTACAGAGCAGACATGATGTGGGACAGACAGACTGACTGACAGACAGACTGGGCGGACGGTGCGATTACTATATGCCTCCCTTTGGGGCCATAAACATTTACAAACAGTTGGGGTCCAGATGAGAGGTCTAGTAGCTCAAAGTTTCATCAGGATTGAAGCTGTTCAACACTGCATCAACAGTTTCTCAAAAGCTTGATCAAATTAGAGGAAGTCAAACTTACACTAGATCCAGATTTGTTTCCCAGCAGTGTAAGAGTTAATTAACAAACAAATGGACAAAAGCAAGTACAAACAAAAGTATCCCTTATGCCTTCGCTCCATGAATAGCCATGTATAAAATAATGACATCATTTATATAAATTAGATTACTTTTTATAATGACCAATGAACACAGGAATGTTTGGCCATGGCAGTCACTGTGGATTCATATCTGTACTATATCATAAGTAAACAGAGTAGACCATGATCAGTCAGCTATTTTCTGTTTGAAGGCGTATTTATGGAGTAAAGGCTTAAGCCTAGTAACTATGAATACACTTTTTATACCTTAGCAAGCAGAGTAGGCCCAGATCAGACCCCAATGCTCTGTTTGATTATTATATAATATAAATATGATTCTACAGTTTCTGCCATGGTAAAAAAAATCCTGCATTCTGACAGCAAATTAAACTTTATGATGTAATTATTTCTTAAATGAATGTTCATGGAGTAAAGGGTTTATGGCTTCATGGAAAAATATATAAATTACAAATACAGTGCTATAGATAAGAGCCATATACATGTGTGAATATTTTATTTCTCAGTTAACCCTTTCCCTCATATTGACGACTTTTGACAACTCTGTAAAAAGCCACTTTGTGAAACCATTGTGATAAATATAGCATTTGCTCCTATAGGAGCAATGCTCTATTTATCACAATGGTTTCAAACTACAAAATTCTACAATTTTCCTTTTCACTTGTTAATGCTCCTTTTCGGTAGATATATTCAAAGAGGTTTTATCTAAAAATAGCCTATGAGGTAATGGGTTAAACCCCTATATCTAGTTGCTACTCATTAGTGTTGCATTTCCAAGGTGATTCTAATGAGTACCAACAAAATAGGGTTTGGTGGAGAAATGTAAAAATATATTTCACCTAGATTTTCTAAATATTTATCTTTATCCACAGCTCTGAATGAAACTGTTTACCTTTTTCTCCCACTGTGACTTGGTGTTGCTGTCATAGAACTGATATACTCCGCCACCTACTGATGCCAGGTTCCTCAACAAATGATGGTTTGAAGCAGATCTGAAAAATATAAAGCAGTTCCTTTGACTTTCTTTGAAATCAAAGCCTAAACCTTCACCACTCTGCCAGCAATTTGTAATAGTTTTTGCAAAGAGTTTGGATCTGGATGAGATGTCAAGTAACTCGGCATCTCATCATGATCCAAACTGTTTTTCTGTCAGGATATGCGAGAAAATATATACTTTTAGCACTGTCAGAAGCACATGACAGTATTTTTAGACAACAATTGTTAACCCTTTATCCCATGAATATTAAATGTCTGAATATTAATTAACCCTTTCCTCCATAAATACGCCTTTCTAGCCTCTGTATAGTCACTTTTTGAAACCATTGTGATAAATAGAGCATTAGCTCCAAAGTAGCAAATGCTCTTTTTATCACAATTGTTTCATATGATAACTATGAAATTCTAAAAAAAAATCCTTTTCTCTAGTTAATGCTCCTTTTCGGTAGATTTATTCAAAGAGGTTGGATCTAAAAATAGCCTATGAGGTAATGAGTTAACTGCATTTTTATAGCTGCATCATGAACAAGGGCATTTGTATCATGGCAGGATCTGTAGAAGTATATCTATCTTATTTGGCAGGATCTGTAGAAGTATGTCTATCTTATTTGGCAGGACCTATAGAAGTACATGTATATCTATCTTATTTGGCAGGATATGTAGAAGTACATCTATCTTATTTTATATGCAAATAGAGCCATTAGATCTGATCTACTCTGTTGCAAAGGTGGTAAAAGGCATAGCTATCGAGCAAAAGGATTAAATAACAGTTTATGGCCAACTGAGATCAAGGTAAGGTATGTCTGTGTAGCATTTCATGAATTTTTAGCAGTCTCAACCATTAGTTGTATTCCCCCTTACACTGCTGAGCTAAAATAATGTCTGCTCAAATCTGCACCTGCTGCAATTTTGACTACTTCAGCATCTTATCTGGATTAAACTTTTCCTCCATAAATACAACTTTCTATGCCTCTGTAAAAGTCACCTGTTGAAACCATCGTGATAAATAGAGCATTTGCTCCCATAGGAGCAAATGCTCTATTTATCACAATGGTTTCAAACTACAAAATTCTAAAATTTTCCTTTTCTCTAGTTAATGCTCCTTTTCGGTAGATTTATTCAATAACAGAATGTGCCACAAATAGATTTTCCATACTTCATAATAAAACCAGAAGAGGATAAACAATATATGCTCTATCTGTTGCCCATTTTGACTAAACTAAATTTAAAATTTCAGAATTGTACCAGACCAGTTTTTTTGAGAAAACAATTTCTTGCAACCATTTAGTAAAGAATGTTTTGATTAAATTTGATAAAAAAGAAGAAAAGATCACTTGGGGGGATTTTACATTATGCATACAGCATAGACCCAGACCACCTGTCATGTGACAGAAACAACACCTTATCAGGGTCTGCAAATTTTGTAAAATATATTTTGTAAATATCAGGGTTTATCTACATGTAATTAAAATTATATTTACAATGAAGATGATATTCCAAAAAGGGAATTTAGATAATTCAGAATTACTTAAATAGCTCTTATCCAATATTTCAACCACTACAGGCATTTATCATGTCAAAATGCCTTTATCATGTCAAGATTATCATGTCAAAATACACGTAACATTTTTGGTACATGCATTCAGCCATCAAATCAAATGGCTGAATGCATGTACCAAAAATGTGATGAGTATTTTGACATGATAATCTTTGATAAAGGCATGCAGTGGTTGAAATATTAGACAAGAGATGCTTGTAAAACATATATACCCCCAGACCCCCTGACCTTTGACCTAGTGACCTCAAAAACAATAGGGTCATCTAGTGGTAATTACTAATCACCACAGTAAGTTTGAAGATTCTAAGCCAAATCCTTGAGCTGTTACTGATCGGAAACCATTTTCACCAATTAAGGTCATGGTGACCATGACCCTTTGACCTAGTGACCTCAATAACAATAGGGGTCATCTAGTGGTCATGACTAATCACCACAACAAGTTTGAAGGTCCTAAGCCAAACCCTCGAGCACTTATTAATCGGAAACCATTTCATCAGTTACGGTCATGGTGACCTTGACCTTTGACCTAGTGACCTGTAAAACAATAGGGGTCATCTAGTGGCCATGACTAATCACCACAGCAAGTTTGAAGATCCTAAGCCAAACCCTTGAGCAGTTATTGATAGCAAACCATTTCACCAGTTAAGGTAATTGTGACCTTGACCTTTGACCTAGTGACCTCAAAAAACCATAGGGGTTATCTTGTGGTCATGACTAATCACCACGGACAGTTTGAAAATCCTAAGCCAAACCTTTGAGCATTTATTGACAGGAAACCATTTCACCAGTTTAGGTCATGGTGACCTTGACCTTTGACCTGTAAAACAATAGGGGTCATCTAGTGGTCATAATAAAAAATCACAGCAAGTTTGAAGATTCTACGCCAAGCCGTTTATCAGTTACTGATCAGAAACCGTTTGATCTACCGACCAACAGACAGAGACAGACAGACCGATCAACATGTGCAAAGCAATATACCCCTATTTTTTGAAAGGGGGATATAATAAGAGCTATTCAAGTATTTCTAAAATAAATTTGATATTTCTCAGCCAAACACATTCTTGCTGCAACTCATTAGAACTGCCTCTTCCAGGCAATTCTAATAAACTGCAGCAGAATTTTCAAATGCATTTAATCTACAGGCATGATGATAATAAAAATGAAGATGCTGACAAGTGTCAACCAGTAGAGATCCTGACTAGAAACCACAAGTCTGACTTGGTAGAATGTCTGGGTCTGCTCCAAAATATAGCTTTTCATTAAAATGATTTTAAAAGCCAAATGCATTGTCTCACCCAACACCAAGAGTAAACATCCTTTGCTTCTTGGCAGAAGATTTGGTAGCCATGACAACTGTAGATTCGAGGGTCACATGGCCATCAGAGATGAGGAAAAGGTTCAGTGGTGGGCCATTTGTACTTGATAGACTCTGGACTGCGTGTAGTGGCTCCCAGAGATCAGTAGACCCAAGCTGAGCCGAACATTCCTATAAAGAGAGAAGCAGGGTTCTAGAGTGGCTAAAAATCAGTCAAAATATAAATTAGGTTTTACTTGCCATCTGATTGAAGCATTATAAAATTTAAGATGAACAACAAAATGTACTTTTTTTTATCAGACAAGAATAATCTAAAAGTCATAAAACAACAAATTGATCTTTCATACAGAATTCAATTTACAAGTTTGATGGACTTGAATAACAAGTATGGTAGTTAATAGGACAGACAAACACATAAGAAATTATTCATTTAATTAACTTTGTAGTTGACTGGAAAATAACATTACATATATTGCAACAATCTGCGATAACCTGGCCCCAGATGACATGCTGAATAACTTGGCATCTCAATAGGATTCAAACTGTCTGATGCTTGATTACGTTTTTAGAAGAAAAATAAATAAACATATCAAATAATGAAAATTGTAGCCGATGACAAAATAAACAGACAGCATTGCATGGCAGTGAAAGTATTCAAAAAGTGACTCAGCATGATTTTATTTAATCCTTGTAAAATATTTTGATGCTACAGTATAACCTCTGTTGATCGGCACCCCTCTTAACCCTTTACCCAATAGCCTGTTTCTAGTTTTGAAGACATATGACCACTTAAAGCAGGTTGAAAGTAAAGCAGAATGCGCCTTAAGGCGCATTCTGCTTTACTTTCAGCCTGCTTTAAGCTACCATCTACTAGGATATAGAAAATATTTATTATGCAATATGTTCATGACTGTATGAATTTGAACTATTTTCTTCAGCGGAGGAATAAATCAAACACGCTAAATACCGCTTCTATCAGGTAAAGGGTTAACCAGAAACCCCTGTTATCCGGCACTGCTGTTTGGTCCCGGCAGTTTCCCTATTTGTTTTATGTATCCAAACTCTCTCTTGATCGGAACCCCTGTTAACCGTTAACCGGCATACCTTGACAGGCCAATAAAGGCAAATTAGCAGTTTTTCACACCTTGTTATCCGGCGGTTTGCTGACCTGTGATCATTGACAGTAAGCGCTTTACATTCAGGTAGGTGATAAGTACCGTTAATGGGCCTAGGGTAAATTTACCGTCCTTTGTAGATTTATATTGTTAATGTCATTGAAAATACATGAATGTACACATGTACAAAATGGCAATACCAAATTATTTAGCGTCCGGATCAATTCAAGCTGTTTGCTAATTTTGTAAAAACCAGCGGTGATGGTCTGCATATACATGTACCCGTGTAGAGCCCAAACTTGTAACTAAAATATAGTACGAATGTTCCTGTGTTTTAGTCGAGCCCTTTATACATGTGTGTTAACTTCCGATTGTACGCTTAACACGTTATGCCTATATTGTACATGTACATAGACAAACAGCGTAGATCCTGATCAAATGGCTTCTATTTAAATGGAGCTATATGATCAGGTTCAGCGCTGTTGGACATATTTATATGTAATTTGTGAATTGTCATGGTGGAATTCCCCTCGCAACAAAAAAGGACTTGCTGGAACGAATCTTTGGGTGTATAAACTTGTGAATCTAGGCATAATTCTGTTAACTGGCACCCTCTCTTACCCGGCATACTGACGTGGAACCATGGGGTGCCGTATAACAGAGGTTATACTGTAGTTACCTCAAGATCAGACTGCAGGCCTGACACTGAGTTTAATCTTGAACAAAATCTCCCTACAGTTATATGCCACTTCATCAAAATATTCTAGTATTTTATCAATAAATATCACAAGAATTATGCCCTTAATATTGTTTTAAAATATCAGGGCTCTTATTAACATATACACAAAAATTAAGCTATAGGATGCAAGAAATTTTAAAATTCAGCATTCATAATTAAAAGATACATTACGAGTAGTAACACTGTCAGATTTTCATTTAACCCTTTACTCCATGAATATTCATGAAACAAATAATGACATCATGAATATTGATTAGAATATTGATAATGGCACATAAACACATTAATATTTGGCTAGAAAGTTCAGAATCATAGTCTATGTTATGGGCCTACCCTGTTTGCAAATGTTTAGAAAAGTATACTTGTGGAGTACATGGTTAAAAATGGCACAAGAAAAGCTTATTACTGTTTAGTGTGCCCTTCCCATATAAACCTCCTATCTCGAGAGAGTATTACAATGAACATATTGGTAAATTAACCCTTTACCTCAAGTATGTTTAGTAAGAAATAATGTTTGTATAAAAATTAAGTACAGTATATTGGCGATATTTCGAGCACCGTCGGGAATCGGCAAAAACCTCGAATTATCGCAATGCTCGAAATAACCGATCTCTAGCATTTTGTGTCATTTCCATGAGCATTGTTTGACGACAAGAGGAAGCATATATCTTCACAGTAAACGTTTTAACATTATCATAAACTTCAATGCATTTATAATTCATCGATTCTTTCCTTATATAAGTGAAAACAGAAAACACCATTTACATCGGCGACCGAAGTTTTGAACAGTATAATTTGTATGGGTCCGTTCAACGGACCCTTCACAATAAACTCAAAACTTGTTTCAAACCATTTAGGCATATCCCTTGAACAGTCCCAAAATATAGCGTTATGACGTTTATTTTGCATATTTTCCATTTGTCGACATTAATTAATTGTCGGTGCTGAGTTGATGCACAAACAAACATTTTCGTTTCGTTCCCATGCTGTTTCGTAGTAAGGAAAATCAGGGCGAGTGACCAAATTAATTAATAATCGGAACACTCGGCTTTTTTCGTCTGACATAGTTATTCTCGTTCATCTCTCGTAGCAAGAGTCTGCATGAACGAGACTGTCTAAAATTAACAAAAATATTGCGAATTTCAAAGCACTACACGAAAAGCACTGCACTATTTCTAAATTTAAAGCAGAAAGACGTTATATGGCACCCTTTCAGCGGTACCGAAAAATCACAACACGTTTGCGAACGTATGCAAATTATGATTGTGACTCTTTGTTTATTAAGACTTCAGTCTACTAAATTCTCATCATTATTTACACAAAAGTAAAGTCTGCATTCAATGAATGTGTTATTCACACATTTGGAAGATCTAATGTCCCATAGACGGATCTTTCAAATGGTCACGACAACGTATCGAGAAGGTGTGAATAATTACCTCGGAGGTGGGAAAACACCGTGCTCGAATTAAACAATCAATAAAAGGAACCATAATGATCCGCGGGACCAGCACACATGCTCGAATTTTCGGATTATCGCTATTCGGATTAATGCAGGTATTTTCAATTAGATTTGATAGAATTTGAGCCGGGACCTCAACATTCCCTCGGAATAAGAGGGTATCTCGGAAAAACGAGAGTCGAAATAACGCCGTTATACTGTAGCTGATTTTTTATAATGACGCTGATTTTTTATAATGACAATATGAACAAAATAAATGTTTTACCATGGCAGAAACTGTAGAATCAGATCTGTATTATTTCATATGCAAACTGAGCAGACCCTGATCAGACAATTGCTCTAGGAGCCATCTGATCTGGGTCAACTCTGTTTGCAAAGATGTGAAAAGGTGTCCCAATAAAGGTTTAAGAAGAAAATATATGAGATACAAATATAAAACTCAACCATACCAGTGATGTACCTTACCTGAATAAACTTTCTAGCACATTCCAGTGAAAACTTTGAACATTTCTGAGTTGATGGATACAGTTCGTTGAATGTTGAGCCAAATGTGACAATGTTGAAAAGACAGGCTGGAGGGAGATGATCCAACGTCAGCAAAGCAAGCTAGTAGTGAAAGAAAAGACATGGCAGAAATACATCAATTATCAAACAGGCAGCCACTGGCAAATAATGTAGACCCAGATCAAACTGCCAACGGAGCAGACTAATCAGGGTCTACACTGTGTGTTACTCTGTCAGTTTCATTTAACTTTTAACCTGCTGCAAACAGATGAGTGATTACCCATCCAAGTAACTTCGTGTCTCATCAGGATCCAAACTGTTTGCTTTTCTGACCATATGTTGAAAAGTAATGCAAGATAATTCAGCTGTGCCAAGTGAAGTTCATGCACAGACTACAGGTTAAAGTTATCAATACAAAGCCAACATGACTTATTCATCTCTACAAACCATCAATACAGTGCCAACTTGACTTATTCATCTCTACAAACCACCAATACAAAGCCAACTTGACTTATTCATCTCTACAAACCATCAATACAAAGCCAATTTGACTTATTCATCTCTACAAACCATCAATACAGTGCCAACTTGACTTATTCATCTCTACAAACCATTGTAAAAGGGTGAGTGGGTGTCAGAATAGTCGGAGTAAATATAGTAGTACACCACTAGAACTGTAAGCAAAACGCTAAATTAAATCTTTGCATCTTCAGTACTTTTTCGTCTGCATTAATTGACATCTGCTTCAATTCTTAAAATAAAAATTCTCTCATTTCTTTGAAAAATATGGTCAAAGTGTCAGTTTGGATCCTGATGAGATGCCACATTATGCAGTGTCTTATCTGGATCCAAACTGTTTACATAGGTAATCACGGTTTCATCACTAGCGTTTTAAAGAGTTAATCCTTACCTTATGCATATTCATATAAAATTAATGACATCACAAATATCAATAAGATTAATTTTTATAAAGGCATACGGTCTTGGTAGAAACTATAGAATCAGATCACTGTTATAGTATGTGCAATCAGAGCAGACCTTCATCAACGGCTCTTATAAGAGCTATTTGATCTTGGTCTACTCTGTTTGCATTAAGGTGTAGGAAGGCATATTTATGGAGTAAATGGACATGAAAGGACCACTAATTCTGCTTATCACTAAGATCCAAACTGCTGGACACTGTGTGATTTTTTAATGTAACAGTGTAAATAATAAATTCCTGAACAGAAACTGACAAAACAAGCATTATCACTAAAGGTAATGAATACCCCCGCACAGAAGTCTTGATGACAAATCAAAGGGTTGATAATTCCTGTATGTTAAATACTGAAATAATTTATGTGATGCATATCTGCACTTCAGAGATTATATGTATCAACTTTCATTGAATTATGTTGAAAACTGTAGAAGTTCAGTCCACAAACTTTATTCGATAGCAGCACGTATGGTACAGGTCCAGGGGTAAATAACTACTGTATGAATTGTTAGATACCATAAAGAATTATGTTATGGGTATTTACACTTTAAAGAGACCATCAGTACAAACTTTAATAGAAATGTGTGGAAAATTGTAGAAGTAGTTCGTACCACAAGTCTACAGTTACCTCTACACAACAGTAAACCACTACAACTAAGTTCAAGGGCAGGTAACTCAATATAATCTAGAAATAGCAAACGAAAAGTTGAAGGGGAGACAATTCTGCAATACCTGGTGCTAAGTACATGAAAAGTGAGTCTTGCATATTTACTATTCATGTTTATAAAGTATACCAAATATGAATTCGCAACAGATCTACTCATGTTTAAATGTGGGCGAACGGACCGACCAAACGCCCAACCAGCCATCAGAGTGATTCCAGTATACCCCCTTAAACTTTGTTTGCAGAGGTATAAAAATGAAAGACTAGATGTATTGGAATGCCATGAAAATCTATAATAATTAATGTAATCATCAATTTCAAGAATTTTAAAATTCCGGGAAATAAATTTGTCGAAAATAAATCAGCCTTAACAACAAAGTTGATCTATGATTCATAAATATCATATTTATAACACAATTTTTTTTCAGTTTAATATCTGAAACCACTGTAAAAAGAATTCTGAATGTCTGATATTAAGATAAACTGATGAATTATCAAAGTTCAAGAACTATACCTCTCTCGAATAGCAGAAAACAGACACATAGTCTATAAGTCATTGTTATTCAATTATACACATAAGTTATGTTAAATATGCAACATGTCGAGCCCGCTGGCCATTCACCAATAGTACATGCAAAAGTTAGACAGAGCAGATCCTCATCACGATTCAGGTAGCTCCTATATGAATACCTGATCTGGGTCTACTTTGCAAAAGCATCAAAAGGCATGAATATCAAGTAAAGGGTAATTATAGGCATGCATTGTGTTTGTGGAATCTGACTTTTGACCTCCAAGTGCAACTTTGACCTTTCAGCTACTAACCTGAGTTTTTTGCGCGACACGCCATACCTTCTAGAGAAACATTTATGCCTAGTCATTTCACAATCCATCCATGGAGTTCTGAGTTAAAGCCCAGACAAGCAAAACAAGACCTCTAAGTATGACCTTGACCTTTCAGTTACTGACCTGGTTTTTATGATCGCCATGCCATACCTTCTAGAGGAACATTTATACTTAGTAATTTCACAATCCATCCATGGAGTTCTGAGTTTTAGCTCGAACAAGCAAGAAAGTACATGTTTTTAACCTTTGACCTCCAAGTATGACCTTGACCTTTTTTTGGTTTTTACACATGACATACCATACCTTCTAGAGGAACATTTATGCCAAGTCATTTCACAATCCATTCATGGAGTTCTGAGTTAGAGCCTGGACAAGACCGGATGCACAAACACACTAACATACACCCACCATGCACAGACACTGTGGCGACTATGTCGAGCTCACCGCAAGTGGGCTTGACAAGAAATTAACCTATGATGGAAAGACAGAATAACAGAAGGACGGAAGGATGAAATGACATCCAGAGGAAATACCATATGGATTGTATGGTGTGGGCAAAAAAACATTACTGCTTAGACTTCTGTATTATTACCTTTTTAGCGTCCTTTTCAGAAGTCCCCTTCATGGAGTTGGACATGTCCAGCAGTATCAATATCTCAGGCTCAATATCAGGTTCACTTTCAAACTCTGGGTAGAATGTCAGCATGCAGGCCTACAATAATGTAATCAAAAGTAACATGAATGAACAGGGAAGGTTATATAATTATATTAGTGTTCCGATTCGACAAGAACTGTAAATTGTATATTGTCAAAGACAAAGGAATTTTGTAGCTAATTAGATTATCACTGAATATGATTAACCCTTTCAACATCATCCTCATCGGCCTCCTAAGTAGACGATGGGTTGTGCCAGGATGAACTCGAGCTGGAGCAGTGTCTGCGGTGAGTGACCCTTTACCTCATGAATATTCATGCAAAAAAATCACATCATACAGTAAAACGGCGATAATCCGAGGAGCGGTTTTCCGAGTATATGGTCTAATCCGAGGGAATTTGTATGGTCCGAACATGAAATCTATTACTTCAATACAACTATGTCCAGTGTAACAAGAGTCTCGATAATCCAATTTTTCGAGCACGCTTCTCGGTCCCTTAATTATATTACCTGCATAATCCAAGCATGCATTGCGAACACTTCGAAGTCAATTTATCACACCTCCATTGTTGACATCTCACGACTCCGTGTGTGCCCCCAGCAATTAGAGGTGCCGCTGTGTTTTGCAACTAGTTACTACGTGTGAATAACACCGGGTCCAACAGCATAGACGTATGTAGGCAATAATTGTTAGTTCAACCTGTACAACCCATAATTGTATATAATGCGTTGATTCTTTACTTATAGTAATAACGGTAAACACCATATACAGCTGCGACCTAAGTGTCACTGTAGTTTGCATGGATCCGTTCAACGGACCATTCACAATAAAACCAAAATGTGTTTCAAACTATTAGACATAGAAAAGTCTTAGCTTATAACCTTATACTTATGGATTTTAGTTTGCCTAATTTTCCATTCGTCGACATTTCATTTAGCTGTGGATGTTAACAAACAACATCGCTTCGCTCCTGTGCTGCTTTGTGATAAGGAAAATCAAGGTGAGTTGAATTAATTAATAATCGTACCACTTGGCTTTGTTCGTCTGAAATACTCTATAAAAATCGTTTATCTCTCGTAGCAAGTGTCTGGTTGAACGAGACATGTTTAAAACTATGCAAACATATCAATTAACTGTTTAGCATTCTGTAGGCAAAATGCACATTTACATGCATACACTATACGATAGATTTGACACATTGAATCCAAAAAGTATGATTTCATGCATAATCCGACGGTAGCGGTAATCCGAGCATTTTCTCCGTTCCCGACAGTCCTCGGATTATCGCCATTTTACTGTATTTTAAAATGGAATACCGTAACTGGCCGAATATAAATCAAAAGCATGTTAAAACACACCCTAAGTTTCAGGAGAAATCTGGAGGAAAAACTATTACATGTGTATATACGCTGCATTAAATTACGTGTGTAAAATCAAGATTGGGAAATACTTTCATACCCTGTTGAGCATTTCAAATTCATCACTCTAGGCAACATTTGTAGACAAACTGACAAGCTCAAGTCTAATTGACAGGTAATCCACCATGTAGAGAAGCATTTTATTGCCTGTCGAACCATAACCTTTTGTGTGAACACCCAATTAGATGGCTCCTATAGGACCTATGTATACTTTATTTAAAAAAAACTCTTTCCTCCATAAATACGCCTTTGTAAAAGTCATTTTTTGAAACCATTGTGGTAAATAGAGCATTTGCTCCTATAGGACTACATAATTCTAAAATTCTCCTTTTCTGTAGTTAATGCTCCTTTTCGGTAGATTTATTCGAAGAGGTTGGGTCTAAAAATAGCCTATGGAAGTGTTAGTATCAGGGAAAGGGTTAACTCACTATAAATACTCATTCCATTTCACAAAACTAAATCAAACAGTTACAGTAGGTAAAACATTACATCACATCTTACTTGTGTATTATGGTCTGGGTGTCTCTCCACCCACATTCGGGGCACATGTATCTCAGCTAGGTATACATTCAACTGGAACCCATTGTCAAGGTCACACTTCCTGGGTAACAATACAACAGCCTTTGTGGCAGTTTTCTGAAAATTCAAACAGACTTATTCCATCTTCTTTACCTATATGACATATAGATAATATGCATCAAAATTATTGTATTTATCTTCTCAAACCTAAAGGTTTCCGCCACACCTTACCGGATAGCGTAAAGGGACATCAAACGGATAAAAAAACATGCGGCAGAAAGTTATCCGTGTTGAAAGTCGTCCCCACTGCTGCTCGAGGCTCTCGCGATCGGTGTATGGAGTGCATATAATGCACAATGACCGCACGATTACCGGACATGTACAGAAAAAATTAAAGGCAAATTAACAGACATCATCATAGAATCAATGGACAAGTACCCGGTAAAACGAAAGTACAATGCATGACAAACTGACAAGATGTTCTTCGAATGACGTTGTCCAGAACTCCTCCGGTTGACCTGTTGCATGGTATTAAGCCCAGCCGCAAATCAGGTCCACCGGAGATCAACTGATGCAAACCAAACAAGTCCAGGAAAAAGAAGGCAAGTCCAGGAGAAAGAACGCACAAACATACCACATGCTAGCGCGTAGGTACCGTAAGTCCAGCAGGCACCTTTGTATGGTGGAGTCTGAGTTTTGTACATGTTAAAAACTTTCCGCCAGACTGAACGAACCTTGCCAGAGAAGAAGGGTACACGCACAGTGGGAAATGGACAAGGAACACATGCAAACAGAGACGAACGGATTAAAAATTCTGTTATCCCTTTGACGTCCCTTTATACTATCTGGTAAGGTATGATGCTTTACCTAGAGATGTCTTTTTCATGCTTTTGCAAACACAGAATACCTAAATTAGATGTCTCTAACAGGAGCCGTCTTATCCGGGTCTGCTCTTTTTGCTCATGTAATAATATAGATCTGAATTTATCTTTTAATTGAAAAATATCAGTAAAAGAGTTACATTGTTCAAATCCTAATCAGATGCCAAGCTGTCTGTTAACCCTTTCCTTCATATAAATGTGTTTTAACACATTTGCAAACAGAGTAGACCCAGATCAGATGGCTCCTATAGGATCCATCCGATCAGAGTCTGCTCTGTTTGTTAATAGAATTTGAAAGATATGGTTCTTTACTTTCTAAAATGGCTACAATGTTCCACCTTCCATGTTTTAATTATTTTCCCATGAATATTCAGTAGGTACTGAAATTTGGAATAAACATAGAACAGGGAAAGGGTTGAGCAGATTACGACCATACTTTTTGAACTTACACCTGAGGTTTCAGCACATTTAAGCAATTAACTATTTCCCTGCCAATATCACATCTGTGATTACCTATCCAAAATGTTTGTTACTGTGACAATTTTTTTTTAAACAAAACAGAAGAAAAACTAGAACTATCACTAAAGGTGATGAATACCCCCACATATGGCAGCTTTGATTGCGAATCCAAGTTTGTGTACCAGCTATCCATGTACCAGGACTAAAACACATAAATACTCAAAGTTAAAGGAGAGATAATTCTGTAATGCTTGCAACAAACAACATATGAAAACTTTAAAAATGAAGGAGGATTTGTGACACGAAATCCCCATGTTTCATGCTAAAATGAAAATGTTCGCGCTGGTCCGATTTTGCAGAATGACACTGGTTCTTTTTCCATTTCAAGGCCAGGTATTAAGTTCAAGGTCACAGAGACCTGAATATCTACTACCCAATATGTATTGACACAACAGGTTTGGTAATGCTAGATAATAGAGTATAGGATATATGCTCCGGACAAGACCTGAAATTTGTGTCTTGCACATCTACTACTCCTGAGTAACATTTATGCCAAGTATCAAGTAAATCAGGTTGAAAGTGAAGGAGGAGTTCGCCGTACAAGATTTTGCCTGCCAATTTCAAGACCAATTTCAAGGCCAAAGGTCAAGGTCAAGGTCACAGAGACCTGAAATTTGTGTCTTGCACATCTACTACTCCTGTGTAACATTTATGCCAAGTATCAAGTGAATCAGGTTGAAAGTGAAGGAGGAGTTCAAAGTACAAGATTTTGCCTGCCAATTTCAAGACTAATTTCAAAGCCAAAGGTCACAGAGACCTGAAATTTGTGTCTTGCACAACTACTACTCCTGAGTAACATTTATGCCAAGTATCAAATGAATCAGGTTGAAACTGAAGGAGGAGTTGAAAGTACAAGATTTTGCGGACAGACCGACCGACGATCGACCGACCGACCGACCAACCGACAGGCTGATTCCAGTATACCCCCCTCAAACTCTGTTTGTGGGGGTATAATAACAAGAGGGCCATTGACCCTATATTGCTCACCTGAGTTACAGTAATACTGACAATGTTAATTTTTCAGCAGACAAACATTTCTAGCAGATGACACTGCTTTCACCCTTTCACTGCTGAATCAACTTGAACTAAGATTGACACACAGTCTGGATTCAGATCTAATACAAAGTAACTGTCTGACCAAGATCTAAATTGTTTACAACTTAGGTCAAAATGCCTAAAACTGATGTTTTAGAAATTCAAATGATGACAAGCCTGGGGCAGGGCCATTTTTGGCCCGGGGGTCATCATTTGAACAAACTTGGTAAAGGACTATTAGATGATGCTATATACCAAATATCAAAGCTCTAGGAATTGTGGTTTCAGAGAAGAAGATTTTAAAGATTTAAAAAAAAAACCTTTAAAAGTAGTGGGGTGGGGCCATTTTTTTGGCCCGGGGGTCATGATTTAAACAAACTTGGTAGAGGTATATTAGGTGATGCTTCATACCAAATATCTTAGCTCTAGATTCTGTGGTTTCAGAGAAAAAGATTTTAAAGGGTTTCCTATATAAGTCTATGTAAAAATTACAAGCCTGGGGCAGGGCCATTTTTGGCCCGGGGGTCATCATTTGAACAAACTTGGTAAAGGACCATTAGATGATGCTATATACCAAATATCAAACCTCTAGGAATTGTGGTTTCAGAGAAGAAGATTTTTAAAGATTTAAAAAAAAACACTTAAAAGTAGAAGACCACAAGTCGGGGGTTATGATTTGAACAAACTTGATAGAGGACACCCTAAAGTACATTTCTGTGAAATTTGGTTGAAATCCTCCCAGTGGTTTAGGAGAAGAAGTCATTTGAGTAAAAGTGAACGGACGGACAGACGGACGGACGGGCGGATGGACGGACGGACAACAGGCGGTCACAATAGCTCACCTTGAGCCTTCAGCTCAGGTGAGCTAAAAACAGAAAGTTGTAGCAGATGACCAAGTTTGCAGATAACAAGCAGCGAAAGAGTTAAAACTACTGTAAAACTTCTCTACTCTCATTCTGCATTGACCAGTGACCTGCTTTCAAAGACACCTTACTAAGTGGCTGCTTTTGAGAAGTACTACCTTAAATGAAATTTTAGAAATGAAATGTGCAACACACTGAAAGATGGACTAACCTGTTGCAGACTGAGGCATGTGTAGAAATACAATCAACATATGCAGAGACGAATACTGATTACTCCTATCAACAAAACATAAAAAGGTTTAAAGGGAGATAACTCAATCAATGTAATAATAGTCTACATTCAATTGTCGCTATTGCAATGTTAGGAAAAATGTGTCACTTACAGACAGACAAGCTATGAGGACTTCAAAACAAATAAAACTTCAGCTACTATGCCAATTATACCACTGAACTTTAAATACTTTCACTTTTTTGGTGAGTGCATCATGCTCAACATCGACACTATCATCACAACCATCTAACTCTGTTTCAAAAACAAAGTTTTGCCGCTTATGTTCCAATAAAAAATTTAATTTACTCTTCATTACAAGCCCAGATTTAACAATCAAACAGTTTGGACTAAGATGTGAGGCAAATTTATTTGGCATCTGATTTGGATCAAAACTGTTTTGTATACATTATCATTGATTTGCACATAGCAATACAAATGTTAAGTGTCCTACCTTGCATTTTATGTTGTGGGTGGGGGACTGGATCCTCTTAATTTCAGAGGCCATCTCCATGGAAACCTGTAGACTTGCGGCAAACTTTCTGTTAGCCTCCACCTTTACTGTACCAGTTGATGTCTTCAAACAAAGAAAAGGTCACATTTTTCATCATGCATATATGTACCTATTAAGTAGTTTAACTCATTCTCTCCTAGGCTATTTTTAGACCCAACCTTTTTTAATTAATCTACCGTAAAGGAGCATTAATTATAGAAAAGGGGAGTTTTAGAGTTATGTAGTATTGAAACCATTGCGATAAATACAGTCGAGCTTGTCTTATACGACCTTCGATGGGAGGCAGCTAATAAGGTCATATAAGATAGCCTGTCATATAACGCAGCCTCATTGGTCTTGAGTTCATAGACTTGCAATGAAGTACAGATGTACAAGTACGTCTATGTTTAATATTTCAATGGCTAATAAAGATGTACATGTATATACTTTCTTCTTCAAATTTGTTACAAAAGGCAAACTAAATGAAAACAGAAATAAAGGTTTTCTATAAAAAAAAATTTTAATTCACAATCTTCAACTACGAACACAAAATAAACGTGACGAGCACGTAAACAAAATGTCTTCTTCCGGTTTACCAAACAAGTTCATTTTTTAAAAATCAAGACACTACACATAACACTCAGAAGTTTTTCTTGAAAAAATCATTACGGCTTTATCAGCTCATTATTTTAGAAATAATTGCGCTAAATAGTACGCTTGTGTAAATGCAAGTAATTATATTAGACAATTAATTCTATTGATGTGTACCTCCTTAATGTGGTTCCCTTACGACGTGTGAAAAACATGCGACATCGGGAGAGTGACAATAAAAACATTGCACATGTGTGTTTGCAACCCCCCTTTTGTACAAAAATTAATGACATCATGAATATTTATTAGCCAGACTTTTATAATGGTGTCTGAACATAGAGTTATTTGGCCATGGCAGAAACTGTAGAATTTCATATTAAAGCAAAGAGAGCAGATGATGATCAGATAGATCCTACAGGAGCCATCTAAACTGGGTCTGCTTTCAATTCATTAAAAGATGTTAGAGACTATTGACCAAGTGAAAAGCAGGTCGGATGCTGACTAGACACCACATTACTCTGGACCCAGGCTGTTTGAGTGTGAAGCAGGTCGGATGCTGACTAGACACCACATTACTCTGGATCCAGGCTGTTTGAGTGTGAAGCAGGTCGGATGCTGACTAGACACCACATTACTCTGGATCCAGGCTGTTTGAGTGTGAAGCAGGTCGGATGCTGACTAGACACCACATTACTCTGGATCCAGGCTGTTTGAGTGTGAAGCAGGTCGGATGCTGACTAGACACCACATTACTCTGGATCCAGGCTGTTTGAGTGTGAAGCAGGTCGGATGCAGACTAGACACCACATTACTCTGGATCCAGGCTGTTTGAGTGTGAAGCAGGTTGGATGCTGACTAGACACCACATTACTCTGGATCCAGGCTGTTTGAGTGTGAAGCAGGTTGGATGCTGACTAGACACCACATTACTCTGGATCCAGGCTGTTTGAGTGTAGAGCAAGTTGGATGCTGACTAGACACCACATTACTCTGGATCCAGGCTGTTTGAGTGTGAAGCAGGTTGGATGCTGACTAGACACCACATTACTCTGGATCCAGGCTGTTTGAGTGTGAAGCAGGTTGGATACCTACTAGACACCACATTACTCTGGATCCAGGCTGTTTGAGTGTGAAGCAGGCTGGATACCTACTAGACACCACATTACTCTGGATCCAGGCTGTTTGAGTGTGAAGCAGGTTGGATACCTACTAGACACCACATTACTCTGGATCCAGGCTGTTTGAGTGTGAAGCAGGCTGGATGCTGACTAGACACCACATTACTCTGAATCCAGGCTGTTTGAGTGTGAAGCAGGCTGGATGCCTACTAGACACCACATTACTCCGCATCCAGTCTATTGGCAAATGCCATACAGGTCACACATAGCAGGAGAAGGGTGAATATCATATGGAGATATTTCGAAAAACCACTTGATCTACACTTCTAAAACATTTGAAAACTAGGACTACCACTAAAGGTGATAAATACCCCCACTAGCACATTTGACACAGAGATGGGGGTTATAGAAATAAATCACTACAATATCTGCTACAGTTTAGAAAAAAACTCCGGAAAACCTGAAATTTCCTAAATATTTCAAAATGTCAAAATGCTGTAATTCCGTTAAAAATCAATGTAGTGTAACAAAATTTAAACTTGATCTGTATCTCATTATTATACATGTGTATAACCTCTGTTATCCGGCACCCCATGGTTCCACGTCAGTATGCCGGTTAAGAGAGGGTGCCGGTTAACAGAATTATGTCTAGATTCACAAGTTTACGTACCCAAAGATTTATTCCAGCAAGTCCTTTTTTCGCTGCGAGGGGAATTCCACCATGACAATTCACAAATTACATATACATATATACAACAGCGCCGAACCTGATCAGATAGCTCCATTTAAATAGGAGCCATTTGATCAGGATATGTTTGTCTATTGTCTTTTGAACTACATGTACATGTAAAATATAGGCATAACGTGTTAAGCGTACAATTGGAAGTAAACACACATGTATAAAGGGCTCGACTAAAACACCGGAACATTCATACTATATTTTATTTACAAGTTCGGATTCTACACAGGTACATGTATATGCGGACCATCACCGCTGGTTTTTTACTTTTTACACAATTAGCAAACAGCGTAGATCCGGACGCTAAATAATTCGGTATTGCCATTTTTGACATGTGTAAATATACATATTTTCAATGACGATAACAATATAAATCTATAAAGGGCGGTCAATTTACCCTAGGCCCATTAACGGTACTTATCACCTATCTGAATGTAAAGCATTTACTGTCAATGGTCACAGGTCAGCAAACCGCCGGATAACAAGGTGTGAAATACCGCTAATTTGCTTTTATTGGCCTGTCAAGGTATGCCGGTTAACGGTTAACAGGGGTTCCGATCAAGAGAGAGTTTGGATACATAAAACAAATAGGGAAACTGCCGGGACCAAACAGCAGTGCTGGATAACAGGGGTTTCTGGTTAAGAGGGGTGCCGATCAACAGAGGTTATACTGTAAAGCTACTTCCCAAATATCACATCAATATCTGCAAGGGTTTAGAAAAAAACTTCGGAAAACCGGAATGTCTGGAAAATCACTGTATTTCCGTGAAAAATCAATGAAGCATAACGAAATTCAACCTTGATCTGTAACTCATTATAATACAGCCACATACCAAATATCACATCAATATCTGAAAAGGTTTAGAAAAAACTCCAGAAAACCTGAATTTCCGGAAAATTTCTAAGTAAAATCACTGTATTTCCGTGAAAAATCAATGAAGCGTAACGAAATTCTAACTTGATCTGTAACTCATTATAATAAAGCCACATACCAAATATCACTTCAATATCTGTAAAGGTTTAGAAAAAAACTCCAGAAAACTGAAAAATAACAAAGGGCAATAACTCCAAAAATACTGAAGACAGTGTTACAAATCTTGTGCACTGCACTTGCTGTCACTGTGATCTATCTATAAATGAAGTTTGAAGTCAATAGCTTTTATACTTTGGAATTTATCAAGGCGGACGCACGGACATGGTGACTCCAGTATACCCCCCCCCCCCCCCACAAAAAAAAAACTTCGTTTGTGGGGGTATAAAGATACATTTATACATTTAACCCTGTACATGATAACCCTCCTTTTAACACTTTCTCAGAGTAGACTCTAATCAGGAGCTGCAATAGCAATCTGGGTCTGCTGTGTTTGCTTATATGTTACAGATCTGACTCTTTAGTGTTTACCAGGCATTAAATTTCCATACTTGTATCTAAAGTACAAGAATCAAGTTAATCTACATGTATATTCATAATGGGCAGTCTTGCATAAATTTGCATCAACAAAAATTGTAAATACAGTCGAGCTTGTCTTAACGACCAGCTGTATATACCGACTTGCTGTGTTAAACGACTGTACTTTTTGCTCCCGAACGAATTTACTATATATTTGGGTTCTATATAACGACTAGCTGTCTTACCTGTTACCCGACCATGATTAGTGCTCGGGGAAGTCGGTTGTGTTAAACGACCATGAGACGACCCTTCGTGAAAATGTCAATACATGTGTGTACACACCCTAATTACTCCGAAATAAAAGGATGGCAAACACACATGTACAATGTATTGATTGTCGCTCTCCCGGTGCCATGTGTTTTTCACACTTCGTAAGGGCACCATATACGCTGGTACACATCAAAAGAATTAATTGCTTAATACAATTACTTGTGTTAACACCTGTGAGCGTGCATATTATTTAGCCCAACTATTTCTAAAATAATGAGCTGATAAAGCCTTATTAAATGACCTTTTCAAGAAATACTTCTGAGTGTTACATGTAGTGACTTGATTTTTTTTTTCTTAAAAAAGCGAACTTGTTTGGTAAACCGGAAGAAGACATTTTGTTTACGTGCTGGTCATGTTTGTTTGTGTTAATATTTGATGATTGTGGATTTAAATAAAGATCATAATAGAATACCTTTTTTGCATTGCTGTTGCCTATCGTAACAAATATAAATTTGCCATAATGAGGCTGTGTTATACGACTGGCTGTCTTATATGACCTTATATGCCGCCTCCCATCGAAGGTCATATAAGACAAGCTCGACTGTACAGAAAACAACTACTGCAATCAATCGAAAGTCTTCAGCTTTTACAGATCTTTAACCATTTACCTCATGAATATACATGTACAAAAATTCATGACTTCATGAATATTCAATCACTGTATTTTTATAATGGCCAATGAGCAAAGGAATACACTGTACATGTATCTTGCCATTTCAGAAACTTTACTATTCCATAAGCAAATAGAGCAGATCCTAATCATACAGCTCCTACAAGAGTTATCTGATCTGGGTCTACTCTGTTTGCATGAAAAGGTATTTCTATCAGGGTAAAGGTTAATATTTCTTGCTTCTCAGTCGTGCTAGATAAGCTGAGTTACTAAAAATAGCCGTACTAGAAATCCTTATCTGGAACACCCCGTGACTAGTGTATTCATACGCGCGATTGGGTAAAATCAATACAAGGAAAGGAATTCTTACAGAATTATACCAACATTTCTATAGGCAACAACCTTGTGAAATTAATAGAAGTAATTAGCACGAATATGAAATTCTATTTATCATATAAACACTTTAAAAGCCTATTTAATTAACCGAAGACGTTTTGTAGTCACTCGGTCATTTATATTTTACGCCAAAACGTAACGTTTGTGGTTGTCATAACAAATGACTCATTTTTTCACGCCTAAAGTTATGCTGCAGTCTGTTGCTATTAGATATGGAAGTCGTATTACGCAATGTAAAGTAGTACTTCAAAAAATTCAAGCTAAAGCTCGTTTCCGACTGGAACTGACCAACCTCGGGTATAGAAACCACCGTCTTTAACAAAACCCATGCTTGATTCTATTATTCTGAACTGTGCCAAATACTACCCCTTTACCTGATAAATATTCATGCAAGACTCATTATGAATATTCATAATTAATTTAAATTCTTCAAGTCTCAAGCAAGAGGGTGAATTGGGAGAAAAAGTCACACTAAGCCTGCCAACTTCTCCCTGCTTTTAGCTGAGGGAGAAGTTTTAATATATAAAACAGATAAAGGAGATACAAAATTTGGACCAAAACTTCTCCCTCAATACCACTAAACTTCTCCCTGATGTAGAGTTCCGGCTTTAGCTCTGATTCTTGTATTAAATTATGAAATATGGAAATCTATTGTCATGGTAAACAGCAATAAGAGTAACATACAAGCAAAAAGAGTAGACTCTGGTCAGACAGCTCCTACAGAAGACTGTATGAACATTCATGGACTGATTTTTTTGTAAGTACACATTAACAATGTTTGGCTGTGAAAGAGTCATCAGAATCAGATCTATTACATAAGCAAACAGTGCAGACCCTATTCAGACATCTCCTACAGGAGCTGTCTGATCTGGATATCTCTGTTTGCAATTGTGCCAAAAGTCATCTTTATGAGGAAAGGATTAAGTCAGCCCAACAGCAGTACCTGTGTTTTCTGGGCCAATGCCCCTTCTCTCACCCATGGAGCGACAGAAGCAGGGACATGAAAACAAACCGCACCCCCCTCCACCTGCAGCTCTGTTATGTAGGTGATCTTGATGAGGACATCACATTCGGGAGGTAGATTACCAACACTGACTGTAAACACCTCCTATAAAACAGATATATCAGCTGAGAAACACTCAATGTCAAGAACAACATGTAGCAAACAGATGAAGCAAGAGTTATGGTTCTTACTAACACTTCAATGACTACTCATGATTAACGACGACTCTGTGACGATGCCTACGCAAATAGCTTAAGAGGCAAGATAAACAAGGTGTGATAAACAAGGTGTTATAGGCACACCTGATAACAGACAGACACACAGATATGCTGACAGATTATGAAGAAGTGATCCTAAAGTCTATGAAAAGCAAATTTTTGGCAGTTAACCCTTTCACTGTTGAATATTCATGTAAGAAATAAAAACAGAGTCAGACCTATTATAATCTCACAGAGCTTGCCAGATAAGACGCATAATTTAAAACATTTTCAAGAATAATTTCATTATTTCTCCACTAAACCCTATGTTGTGACTACTATTTAGAATCGTCTCTTCAAGTGACTCTTCAACTCTACTAAAGAGTGGTCACAACTTTTGTGGAGAAAAGACAATTTCAGTATTTGAGTATGCACCTTTATATGTTACTGTCATCTCAATAAGCAAACAGATGAGACACTGGCGGGTACTACGATAATGTACTGGGTATTGTACATTTACTATATTTTAGCATATACATTGTTATCATATATGTGCTGTTAGTCACTTTCACGATTGAACGTAGCTGACATTTATAACTATAGCTTGGAATGCACGACCTGCACTTAGCATATGAACACTTTATATATGCATCGTTTTGTGTATGGGCCGGAGGCCATAAACACAATAAACTTTTGAATTGAATTGAATTGAGAATGAGACACTGGTTAGATGGCTTCTATGTTTGTATGAGGAAAAGGGTTAATCATATAAATCATCCCATATCTCAATCTGCTTCTAGTTTCTCTTTGCAAAATGAATTTTGGTGGTGGGAAACAAATATTTATCAAAAGACAGTCCTTCGTCGTGGTCATTGAAGACCTGATTTATGCTTACCGGTGTTTCTTCTTCCATTAGGTAAGCCCCATGTCCGCTGGCCACTGCTTCCTTATATTCTTTTCTCGCCTTGGCCTTCTCCTTACACTTGCCTAGTTAATAGCAAATAAAGACAAGAGCTGTAGCAAGGCTATAGATACGATAGTACCCATATATTCAAATCCCTCACCTCAAGAACATTCATGGCACACTGACATCATGAATAGGGATTAGATTACTTTTTATCATGGCACATGAACACAAAACTTTTTGCAGAAACTAGAAACATGTCTGATCTGCAAAAGCATAGAAAGGTGTACATGTATTTATGGAGTACTCATAAATATTCATGTAGGAAATAATGACATCATGAATACTTAATAGCTGAACTTTTATCACTGTAGATGACTGTTTGGCTTTGGAAGAAACTTATCAGATCTCTATAATTCCATAAACAAAAAGATCAGCAGATCTACAAGAGCTGCCTAATCTGGGTCTACTCTGCTTGCAAAGGTGTGAAAAGGCATTTCTATCAAGTTAAGGGTAAATAGCCAAATATCACCTGATTGGTACTTATTAGAATTACCACTTAGACATGGTCTGGCAGAGAAATATAGAAAATATATCACCCTAATTACCCAAAGTATTTGGATGGACAATCTTAGACAGATAGTGCAAACCCAGATCAAACTGCTCCTGAAGGACAACAACTCTGAAAATTATAGCAATACCTCCACTTTTTTTCTTCTAAAAGTCTGACAAGCTAACAAGTGTGATGGATGGATGGATGGATGGATGGATGGACAAGATTTAAATATCAATGACTTCCCTTCCCTCTCCCACTTGTAGAAGAGGGTGCATAAAAACAAAACAAACTAGAGGTTTGTTTTTGTCACAAAAACTGATGTCTCCCCCTCCCATCCTCTTTCCAATACACAAGCGTAATGTCTGTAACTCCAAACTTATCAGGGTCTAATTTTAAGTCATCAGGGGCAATAACTCCAACATTATCAGGGGGAGACAATTAAAAAACTCCGGGTACACAACAACACATGCTGGTCAACATTCCTGTGAAGTTTGGTGACTCTAGTACTAGTGGTTTCAGAGATACACGCAACACAAAGTAAAGTTTCTCTTATTTTAAGTCATAAGGGGCAGTAACTTCAAAGTTATCAGGAGGAGACAATTAAAACCCCTAGATGCACAACAACTCATGCTGGTGAACATTCCTGTGAAGTTTGGTGACTCTAGCCCTACTGGTTTCAGAGATACGTGCAGCACAAAGTTTCTCTAATTTTAAGTTATCATATCAGGGGCAATAACTCAAGAATTATCTGGGGGAGACAATTCAAAAAACCCATGTGCACAACAACTCATGCTGGTCAACATTCCTGTGAAGTTTGGTGACTCTAGTACTAGTGGTTTTAAAGATATGCATGACACAAAGTTTCTCTAATTTTAAGTAATCATATCAGGGGCAATAACTCCAAAGTTATCAAGGGGAGACAATTCAAAAATCCCAGGTGCACAACAACTCATGCTGGTGAACATTCCTGTGAAGTTTGGTGACTCTAGCCCAACTGGTTTCAGAGATACGTGCGACACAAGTTTGTGACAGACAGACAGAGAGACGGACGGACGTACGGACAGACAACTCTGGCAAAAACAATATGTCTCCCTATAAATGGGGGAGACATAACTACAATTGTGTCCACAGGACAAGAAGGCCTGCCACTTATATCAAGCACTTTTCATTATATATTATGTAACAGAAAAAAATCAAAATCCCATAAAAATGATAACAAAAAACACCATCTTCTTTATGAGCATCTTTTTATCAGCATTGTTCATCTGTGAAAATTTGAAGTTGAAGTAAATCCTCACATTGGTGTATGAGGAGTTGGACACAAGATTTGTGGTACGCACGTATGGATGGATGTACATACAGACAAGAGCAACAATATACGCCTGCCACCTTGTGAGGGGCATATAAAGGTAATGATCTTCATTGAATTCTTCAACTCAGAGTTCTTGATTGTCACCCCTAAATATTCCAGCACAGATCCTAAGACCAACGTTGTATTCATTAGCTTTTACCTGGTGAATATTAATGTAGGAAATTATTTCCTGATTAACATGAATTTGCAGAATTGTTATAATGGCCAGCATAAGAAACTGCAGAATCAGATCTATATAACAAAGCAGACTCTGATCAGACAGATCCTATAGAAGCAGTCTGATCTTGGACTACTCTGTTTTATAAAAAGCCAAAATTATCAAGCAACAGGTTAACTCTTTCCCTGTTCTATATTTATTCCAAATTTCAACAAAATACTGAATATTCATGAACAAAATAGTTAAAATGAAGGTGGAACAGTGTAGCCATTTTAGAAACTAAAGAAACAGACCTTTCAAATTCCATTAGCAAACACAGCAGACCCTGATCCGATGGCTCTTATAGGAGCCATCTGATCTGGTTCTGCTCTGTTTGCAAATTGCTCTTAGGAGGTCCTATCTCAGATAAAACCAGAACTATGTCCCCTATGGGCTAACTAATACCCCCAGCATTCTGGCTGCATTTTTGCTTCAGTCCCTACAATTTCTGATTCAGTCCCTACAATGGGCATTATATTGCTTTTCTACAGTTTAGGCCCTACCCATAGTGCCAAGGGGGTGGGGAAAAATTCCAAGTCCAAAATTTTTTTGCTTCAGTCCCTACAATTTTCAGATACATATCCTTTTTAAGGAAATGGGGATTATATTGTTTTTCCCTGGTTTGGTCCCACCCATAGTACCCCAGGGTATGGGGACCAAAAAAATTCCAATTTGGAAATGATTTCTGATTCAGTCCCTACAATTTTCAACAAATTACGATCTTTGCTCCAGTCCCTAAAACTTTTGGATACATATGCCTATACAACTATACAAAAAGTCAACGGTTTTTGAGGAAATGGGGATTATATTGCTCTTCTATGGTTTGGTACCACTCATAGTAAAAAATTGACAGAACAAGATGGTTTTCGCAGAGACCCAAGATCTATGGTTTGGTACCGCCCATAGTAAAAAATTGACAGAACAAGATGGTTTTCGCAGAGACCCAAGATCATATCATATGTGGCATGTATACAAAATTTCATAAAAATCCATACATAGACCTGGGAGGAATAGGAGGTACAAATCTTGTGTCTACAGACAGACAGACTGACAACCTGATTCCAGTATACCCCTGCCCCCAAACTTTGCGGGAGAATTAACAAAATTCAATTACCTATGACATGTTTGCCATTAATGAAAGCCTCAAAGCCACACACAGCTGCAGTCTCGTCCAGCGGGAACACATACTTGGCCTCTATAGCCGTCTTGTTATCATTTCTATATGCTTGTAAAACCACCACCTAGATAACACAAAACATAATCAATGAATTTCAAAAATGAAATATTCCATCATGTTTTATTCATTAGAGCTACATGTATCTACATGGTCCATTTAGTTTGAAAGGATAAACATTGATGCAAAGATTCTTTTAAGCCTTAACTATATAGATATGCCTTTTCAAAGCCTTTGCAAACTGAGTAGATCAAGATCAGATGGAGGGAAATCCTGTAGGAACCATCTGATCAGGGTCTGCTCTATTTGCTTACGGAATAATATAGATCTGATTCTACAGTTTCTGCAATGGCCAAAACTTCCTGTCTTCATTGGCCATTAAAAAACTCAGCAAATGAATGTTTATGATGTCATTATTTCTTACATGAATATTCATGTGGTAAAAGATTAATGTGGATTATTATCTGACAATGAGTTTGTTCTAGTAAGTTTAACATGGCTACTCACAGTATACTAATTCTTTAAAATAAACAGGTAACTAGCTGCCATGGTTACCTACCTGGGCAACCATATCCATCATGCGAGCTCTGACATGCACACTCTTTAGTGGTACAGGCTCTTTACTTCGGCCTTGAAGCCCAGCCTTGACCTTGGCAAGTGGGTCTGGACAGCCTTTCACATCCTTGATACCTATGAATAAAAATAATGACATTCAGTGAAACATCTGTATAGTAACTACTCATAAAACAGTTTTATTGCTTGTTTGATACGTTCATTAAATACGGAACCGTCCAATAAACTCTCTCTGCATTATCTGCTCTGCGTTTACCATGAACCTGCTTTTAATGACTCAAATCTTTATTCTAAAAGTGGTCAATTAAACCGTCACTCCATGAATATAGATATTTATAATTAGATTGATTTAATAATACATGAACACAGAAATGTTTGGCCATGGCAGAATATTTAGGATCAAATTGATATTATAGCAAACAGAGCAGATCCTGATCAGACTGCTATTACAGAAGTCTTCTGATCTGGGTCTACTTTGCTTGCAAAGGCGTATTGAGATGTATTTATAGAAAAAATGGTTAAAAGAGGTTTCAATGTACCATAGAATTTCATCAATTTGCTTTTAGATCTGAAAAGGGACAGGGCTAAACAACCACAAATGCAGAGCAACAGAAAAAGGTCCATACTCAATACTAAAATTGTCATTTCTCCACCAAACCCTCTGACCTTAAGAGACAATTCTAAAGAGTGGTCACAACATAGGGTTTGGTGGAGAAATAAAAAAGTTATTCTTCAAAATGTTGTTAAATTATGCACCTTATCTGGATCTCTGTTTAATTTTGAGTGGTTGTTGTAGAGAGAGGTTATTGGTTGTTGTAGAGAGAGGTTATTGGTTGTTGTTGTAGAGAGAGGTTATTGGTTGTTGTAGAGAGAGGTTATTGGTTGTTGTAGAGAGGTTATTGGTTGTTGTAGAGAGAGGTTATTGGTTGTTGTAGAGAGAGGTTATTGGTTGTTGTAGAGAGAGGTTATTGGTTGTTGTAGAGAGAGGTTATTGGTTGTTGTAGAGAGAGGTTATTGGTTGTTGTAGAGAGAGGTTATTGTATTTCTATTCAGATTTACATATATTCATGAACCATTTGAATGTAGAAAATGAGGTCACTGGCATTTGTATCTCTATTCAGATTTACACATATTTATAAACCATCTGAATGTAGAAAATGAGCACACTGGCTTTTGTATCAGTGTAGACCATGATCAGTTTGCTAAAGTGTAAAAAGGTGTATGTTGGAGCCATTTGGTCAGTGTCTGCTCTGTTTAAATAATATAGATTCTGCCATGGTCAAACATTCCCTTGTGCAGCACCTAAGTGAACGTTGAACCCTTTACTCCATGAATATTCATGAAAGAAATAATGACATGAATATTAATCAGATTAATTTTTATAATAGCACATGAACACAGGAATTTGGTCCATGGAAGAAACTATGGAATCATATCTATATATAATAATTAAACAAACAGAGCAGAGCCTGATCAGACGGCTCCTATTGGAGCTGTCTGATCTGTGTCTACACTGTTTGCAAAGACATATTTATGGGGGTAAAGGATTAAAAATACATCTCTATTATGTAAAGGTCTGTGAAAACTATGCAAACAGTTGAGACAAGGCATAAGGATCCAAACTGTTTGACATTTTGACCATATTTTTGCAAAAAAATTAGAGAAATCTATTTTAAGAACTGAAGCAGACGACAATTGTTGCAGATGAAAAATTACTACAGGGTACACAGAGTTAATTTCTACATGAAAATAAGACTTACCAACAGTCACAGTAGGCAGTTTTGTAGGTTTAACCTTGTTTTCATCAGCTGTCACATCAGCCAGTGGGACCCTAGGACTCTCCCCCTTCACTTCTTTCACATCATCATGGGGTAAGGAAACTTCCACAATGTACTTGAGACACTGCTGGGATGTGTTGTATATGGCATACTCGTTGTCCTGGAGAAAGTAAATTGACATCTCAATGCCCCACTTTAATACCCCCTCCCTCTTTATTTCGGGGGAGGGGGGATAAAACAACTAAACATGTACAGGTAAACCTCTGAAAACCGAACACCTTCGGACCAGACAAAATGTTCGGTTTTCAGAGGTGTTCGGTTTTCAGAGATTTTTCTTAATGTGAAACCTGAAGGTGATGAATGTGATCTTCTGTAATACCGTTCACTTCTTTTGATCTTATCAGAATAAGATACAAACATTAGTTTCTACTATAGATGAGAGTATTCAGTAAGTTAACAAGAAAATAATCATAGTGTAATATTGTTTTATCTAATTTAGACTTTGCCACATATGGATGACATTGGAGCAGGCATGATTGTGTTAAGTGTTTACATCAAACTGACTGTTAGATTCACTGCCTGATTGATTTTATTTATCTTTTATTATTTTTCATAATCAAAAGGCTTGTTCATGTAGAATTACTCTAAACTAAACTCAGTACATTGAAGTGCTGGTAATATGTAGCATGAACATTTAAGTATCTAAGCATTGTGTTTATGAAAACAAAATTTGCATGTTGAGATCATCTTCCCTTAATTTCAATAAATAGGTGTGAACAACCATGCCTAATGCCTTTTCTTATGATTTCCAAAAGCAACATCAGCTACAGTATTAGCCTATACCCCTGTTGTGTTTTTCGCACCTTTGTAGTAACACAGGCAGCTGTCATACACAGTAGGGGTTCCAAAATTCCCTAGTCAAACTATCAACAAGTCAGCACCCCTAATTGGCCCTCAGGGTATGTTCGGTTTTCAGAGGTGATTTACAATGGAAATATAGGTTTCTGTTCCGGAACTTGTGTTCGGTATTCAGAATTCAGAGAGTTCGGTTTTCAGAGAGCTTTTCTATATAGAATATATAAGGAAAAATTCGGGACCAAAATGTTTGTTCGGTTTTTAGAGATTTTCGGTTTTCAGAGGTTCGGTTTTCAGAGGTTTACCTGTATATAATAACCACTAAATAAAGAAACGCAGGTTTAAATTAGGGCTGTCACGGTTACTCGGTTAATCGTTGACGGTTCGGATCGTTGTTCTAACTGCTTCAAAATTTCACTAACCGTGAACCGCCTGTAATAATTTGGGAAAGTAAATTACGCTAAAAATATTATTTTAATATCTCATTTAAGTCATTTTGTTTCCCTTCGACATGCTATGATGGAGAAAAGCGCAGGTATCTGACTATTCGGGGCTGTAAACCATATACATGTACATATCATCTTCGGTAAACATTTCTTATTTCATTTAATTCACGTCGAGCTACGTATCACTTTTACATGCTAATTGTTATTTTAAAAGAACTGTCTCTAGTTCTCAAATCTAATTGAAAGGTAACACAGTCTTCCACTTGCCTAACGGTGGTTTAACTTGTCTACCAATTTAATAAACCAATGTTTGTTCGTTCTCAACTTTATCCACTTTTCCTCATCTCTGTGTAGTGTGTACTATTACTTTTACAAGCATTACGGTAAAGTGGAAGGGCATTCGAACCTGCACTTTTAGTAAGTACACATTCATAACGGAAGTTGATAATTTTACAGTTGACCAGTCTAGCGGAAGTTGAGACTCGAAAGGTAAACACGATTCTTACTTTCACTTTCGTCATAAATCTATCAGATTGAAATGAATGATTATATGAGTTCAGTCAACAAATGAGTCAAGCAGGAGGTCAACAGGTTTTTCAAGTCTTATATCGGCCCAAATAGGATTTAATTTCCAAATATATAGCGCACCATGCTTTATCCTATATACAGTCAGACACGGATGATAAACATGGCGGATAACCGCTTACGGTTCGGTTCGGCGTTCCCGATTAACCGGTTCAAGAATTGTCTAACCGTGACAGCCCTAGTTTAAATACAGGTGGTAGCTAAATGCAGACTGAAAGCAATGCATTTAAGCAAACCTACTGTGTTCAAAATGCAAGAAACTCATTTTCAACAAGATGTGTTTGTGAAACACTATGCCCCCTCGATATGACCTTTGACCATGAAGGATGATCTAGACCTTGACATGTCACCCCTCAAACTGTGCGGCTTCATGAGATACACATGCATACCATTATCAAGGCTGTATATCTACTGGTTCAAACGTTATGGCCAATGTTAATGACCTTTGACCTTCCAAGATGACATTGACCTTGACATGTCACCCCTCAAACTGTGCAGCCAAATGAGAAACACATGTATACCAACTATCAAGTCTGTATCTGTACTGGTTCAAAAGTTATGGCCAATATTAAAGTTGGTGACCGTTGACCCTGAAAGATGACCTTGACATGTCACCCCAAACTGTGCAGCTTCATGAGATACACATGTATACCAAATGTCAAGTCTGTATCTCTACTGGTTCAAAAGTTATGGCCAGTGTTAAAGTCGGTGACCTTTGACCCTGAAAGATGACCTTGACATGTCACCCCAAACTGTGCAGCTTCATGAGATACACATGTATACCAAATGTCAAGTCTGTATCTCTACTGGTTCAAAAGTTATGGCCAGTGTTAAAGTCGGTGACCTTTGACCCTGAAAGATGACCTTGACATGTCACCCCAAACTGTGCAGCTTCATGAGATACACATGCATACCAAATGCCAAGTCTGTATCTACAGGTTCAAAAGTTATGGCCAATGTTAAAGTCTGTGACCTTTGACCCTAAAAGATTACCTTTACCTTGACATGTTGCCTCTCAAAATGTGCAGCTTCATGAGATACACATGCATACCAAATATCAAGACCCTATCTCTATTGATTCAAAAGTTATGGCCAATTTGAAGTTGGTGACCTTTGACCCTGAAGGATGACCTTGACATGTCACCCCTCAAACTGTGCAGCTTCATGAGATACACAAGCATGCCACATATCAAGTCTCTATCTGTACTGGTTCAAAAGTTATAGCCAATGTTAAAGTCGGTGATTTGACCCATATGTTTGACCTCTGACCTTTAAGGATGACCTTGACGTGTCACCCCTCAAAATGTACATCTTTATGAGATACATATGCATGCCAAATATCAAGTTTCTATCTGTACTGGCTCAAAAGTTATGACCAATGTTAAAGTTAGACAAACAAACAGACAATTTGACCTTTGACCCTGAAGAATAACCTTGACCTTGAAATGTCATCCCTCAAAATGTGCAGCTTCATGAGATACACAAGCATGCCAAATATCAAGTCTCCATCTCTACTGGTCCAAAAGTTATGGTCAATGTTAAAGTCAGTGATTTGACCCATATATTTGACCTCTGACCTTGAAAGATGACCTTGACCTTGACATGTCACCCCCTCAAAATGTGCGGTTTTATGAGATACATATGCATGACAAATATCAAGTCACTAGCTGTACTGGCTCAAAAGTTATGACCAATGTTAAAGTTACAGATAAAGAAACAGACAATTTGACCTTTGATCCTGAAGGATGACCTTGACCTTGACATGTTACCCCTCAAAATGTACAGCTTCATGAGATACACAAGCATGCCAAATATCAAGTCTCTATCTTTACTGGTCCAATGTTAAAGTTGGTGATTTGACCCATATATTTGACCTCTGACCTTGAAGGATGACCTTGACCTAGACATGTCACCCCTCAAAATGTGCGGCTTTATGAGATACATATGCATGCCAAATATCAAGTCTCTATCTATACTGGCTCAAAATATATGACCAATGTTAAAGTTGCGTTAAATTTACAGCCAAAAAACAGACAATTTGACCTTTGACCCTGAAGGATGACCTTGACATGTCACCCCTCAAAATGTGCAGCTTCATGAGATACACAAGCATGCCAAATATCAAGTCTCTATCTCTACTGGTCCAAAAGTTATGGTCAATGTTAAAGTCGGTGATTTGACCCATATATTTGACCTCTGACCTTGAAGGATGACCTTGACCTTGACATGTCACCTCTCAAAATGTGCGGCTTTATGAGATACATATGCATGCTAAATATCAAGTCTCTATCTGTACTGGCTCAAAAGTTATGACCAATGTTAAAGTTGCTGACAAACAAACAGACAAACAGACAAACAAACAGACAGGGCAAAAACAATATGCCCCCCAGATCAGATCTGGGGGGCATAATAAAAATGATACGCTCCTGGGGGCATTTATTACAAATAATACAATATTTCTAACTCTATCTTGATGGTACTTATCAGAATCACTTCAGATATAACTTGAGTACTCTTATTTTTATTTTTCAGCCTTATCTTCTTGGTACTTGTTAGTAATGCACATCTGATAGGGGAATCTAATGGGTACCAAAAAGATAGGGTTTGGCAGAGAAATTATTCCAAACAGTGCATCATCTAGATTTCCTAAACATTCTTATTTATACCTGCGTTTGTCTATATCTTTACAGCTATGAAGTAACATTGCCTTGAGTTGGGATTTATTGCACATTAACACTTCACAGATGTATGGTGCCATTACAGGATAAAAGTTATTAGACCAATAAAAGTATATATTATCCAGATAAAATTATGAGATATGGATCCAGAAACTTAATACCTGCTGGAGACTCAGAGTTGCAGATACTCTGAGTTTAAACCCCCTGCCTCTTTCAGTCATGCAAGGGGGTCAAAGCAGTTTCGGTTTGGATAAAAACAAGAGCTGTCACAGAACAGCGCGCTCGACTATTCTCAGAATTGTTAGTGTAAAAATGCTTGATAATGAACTAAAATAGTGTCCAATGATACTAGAAGCAAGTAACCAGTCTCAATAAAATGTCTTTAATAGTATTCTGGATGTAGGATCTCTTTGAACTCTTTAATGAAAGAGAAAAACTTAAGTAAAAAAGGGCAATAATTTCTGTTAAAATGCTTGACAGAGTAATGTACTCTTGCCTACATATGAAGCTTGAGGTGGTGAACAAGTGTTCCAAGTTTCAAAGCTTTATCTCAAAGGGGTTATGTAAATAAGTGGACTTTAACAAAAAGTTCTAAGTTAATTCTGACAAAATGCTTAACAGAGTTATGTACTCTTGCCTACAGATGAAGATTTTGATGGTAAACAAGTGTTCCAAAATTTAAAGCTTTATCTCAAAGGGTTATGTAAATAAGTGGATTTTAACAAAAACCTTAACCAAAAGTTCTAAGTTAAAAAGGGCCATAATTCTGTCAAAATGCTTGAAAGAGTTATGTACTCTTGCCTACAGATGAATATTGTGGTGGTGAACAAGTGTTCCAAATTTCAAAGCTTTATTCCAAAGGTAAGAGGCCAAAAAGTGGACTTTAACAAAAACCTTAACCAAAAATTCTAAGTTAAAAAGGGCCATAATTCTGTCAAAATGCTTAACAAAGTTATGTACTCTTGCCTACAGATAAAGTGTGTGATGGTGAACAAGTGTTCCAAGTTTTAAAGCTTTATCTCAAAGGGTTATGTAAATAAGTGGACTTGAACAAAAACCTTAACCAAAAGTTCCAAGTCAAAAAGGGCCATATTCTGTCAAAATGCTTATCAGAGTTATGTACTCTTGCCTACAGATGAAGATTGTGGTGGCGAACAAGTGTCCCAAGTTTCAAAGCTTTATTCCAAATGTAAGAGGCAAAAAGTGGACTTTAACAAAAACCTTAACCAAAAATTATAAGTTAAAAAGGGCCATAATTCTGTCAGAATGCTTGACAGAGTTATGTACTCTTACCTACAGATGAAGTTTGTGGTGGTGAACAAGTGTTCCAAGTTTCAAAGCTTTATTCCAAAGGTTAGAGGCAAAAAGTGGACTTTAACAAAAACCTTAACCAAAGTGTGACGCGGACGCGGACGCGGACGCCGACGCCGGGGCGAGTAGGATAGCTCCACTATTCTTCGAATAGTCGAGCTAAAAATATGCGTCTCTTATCTGAGAATCCGCATACCATAAACAGGCTGGCTTTCTCTGGAGTAGAAGCTATTCCATGCACACTGTCATAACCTTCTGGTGGACAGTTGAGGGATGGCTGAGACTGGGTCATGACACAGGTCTGGCCAAGGGCAACATCACACAGCAGCAGAAGCCTGGTACCAGTTCGTGACAACTGAGTGGAATACTGCAGGCTTTTCCTGGCAAAATGAATATCATTAATAGTAACCCTGCATTAAGCAGCCATCTTCCATAAAAAAGATATAAATTTCCTGACTTTTGGTTCTTTTGTCAGTTTTTTATTAGTCTTTTCTTTTTATACTTAATACCTGAATGGTTTGATCTTATAATACAAATTGTCATACTTGGCCTTTAATTCCTAGACATATCTAATGAAATAATATGTGTTTGCTTTTCATTTTAGAGATTTTCTATTTTTACAGGTTGTTTGTTTGTATTGTTACTGGATAATCTGACTATGTCAGACAATAGCTTCAAAGCTAGTATTTATTTGTTAGATAAAGATTATCGTATCTTATCATAGAAAACCCTTTTTGAACTTTCTGCATGACTGTCACCCTGCATGAATCTGTCAATTGTTGATACCAATTTGACATTCTGGTTTAGAGAGGTTTTACTGTAACACAATGTCATCCATAGTGTAGAACAGTGCCTGGATACTGAGGGATAAATAATACATCCACTTACCTAGCCGAGTCAGAGAAGTATATACCACAACCAAGAAGCCCTGCATCTGTCCTTGCCACACCATGGTCATCCTGAACCACATTAGGTAACAGCAAACCTCTACAATAATACAACATCACTTGGCAAGGGTTCTGAATAAATAACTCTATTAATGCAAAACACAAGTAACATAGGCAGATTGCTAGTCAGCAAGAAATTAGTCTTTCATTTATCCAGTTTAATTCAGCCCAAAAATGTTCCGCTTTTGCATCGAAGATAAACTTATTCCAAAAGGGGAATTTATTAGACTAAATGTAACACTCAAAGTCTGGCTTTATTCAAAGATATTTTCTACATTCAGTAGAACAAATGATAAATGAACTAATCTAACCGATAAGATTTTTATCCAGTCACCAGGCTTCTCTAGTGACATAATAAAGGGGGTGCAAATAAACTTAGGTTTATTTGGTTACTTCCGGTAGTGGAAGGTTTATTAGGTTAGTAGATGGGCGTAATGATTCTATAACCATGGAACTATTTTAGTTTTCTGTAAATATTCATAAACATGTTGATGGAATAGATCTAACAGATCTATTTGGTCACCAGAAGAATTATTCAAATGGGAAAAAATAAAAATAATTGGCTACAGCTGGATTCGAACCCGCGCCTGATCCTACAAAAACTAATTCTAATCTCTCTAGAGACGTCGCGCTTACCGATTACGCCACTGAGGCCACATACAAAATGACGTTGATTTATCACTTTTATTAATTTAATCCACCGCTGGCAAACCCCGTTTTTGATAAAATCAAACCTGGAACCAAAGATTGACAGATAAATAGTAAATGTTTTCTTATTACTCTCACGATTATTTGATTGATAAACTCTTACAGGGGCGGTGATAGTCATAAACCTAAATATAGCCTGTTCAGTTCCATCGATTTCTGAGTGACGTTAGGTAGAATCTAAAAATAGAAACCGAGACTACGTAACTCGAATTTGACCAAAGAATATAAATCATGTCTGTTTGAAATAACTTATCGACCCTCGATTCAAATCATCTTATTTTTCAAATTCAACCACGTTTCCCTTCTAGTAATACAAGTATCGAAACTATATTCCTCTGCGGTAGCTCATTAGATCTATTTACGTCTAAATGGAAGTGAAAAGGGAGGGATCCGTTGATCGAAAAACTGCATTTTCAATGTAAATTATTTCAAGAGTGTTATGAGTCTATAAAAGACATTTAACTATATTGACTGGATAAATCGAATAATAGGTTAGTGCCGTAGATGGGACGCCTTTATCCGACTCGGAGAGAAAACAGTTGAGGCTCGGCAAGCCTCGCCTCAACGTTTTCTCCCCTCGTCGGATAAAGCGTCCCATCTACGGCACTAACCTATTATTCTCTATTTATACTTTAAATACAGAAACATGTTGAAACAATTGAAAAGAAATGCCCCTCTTACAGTACTTTCCTAAGCAGTCATAAACAGCAGCATATAGGTGCCAGTGTGTCATAGTCGATTACACATGAATTGTCTCTCAAGTCGCCCAACAGATTAGCTATGGTTGACTGAATCGTGTGGCTTAGTAAGGTGACAGGCGACCACTAATTACAGATAGAGTAGTGTTATTGGGACCAATCATCTTTTACATGCTTGGTTGCTTTTGTACAGTGTTTGGAAAATTACGACCAGCTGAAGTTACCGACCATTGAAAGGAGGTAAATGTTACAAATCTACATGACGTTAGCCATTGAAGAGATACAGTTCGTGTGAGGGAGTTTTACTTGAAAATCCTACAGGGGCAATAGACTTTGCTGTTATGGGGAGGGGACCATTGTTGAGAAGTAATGTTAATGGCGAGAGCATTGTATCATGAAAATGCATCCATTTCATATTCATGATGTCATTATTCCTTACATGAATATTTATTGAGTAAAGGGTCAAAAACAGATCAACAAATAGACCAAAAACAACTAGAACTATCAGTAAAGGTGATTGATACTCCCACCCACCATCTTGTCAAACGATCCAATGACTTCAATACAAGAGGCAATAGCTCAATAATCCTTTCACCCACACTTGTGGAAAGAAAAAAAATAAAGTCCAATCACGGAATGACCCACATCAAAATTATGTCACACACATCTACACATCATTATAAATGCATATGCAAAATTCTAGGATAAATGGTGAAGAAATGTAGAAGTAGTACTTGAGAAGTTGGACAAAAAATACATATGAAAAGTAACAAGGGGGAATAAATCCCTAAAAAATGAATTTAGAGTTACAATCCTTGTTGACTGCACATTCTCTCATCACCCTCTATCCATATATAAAGTTTAACAGTTGTACCTACAATAGTTAAGAAGTTATGCTCTGGACAAAAAATTGCTTCTAAAAAGTAACAAAGGGGAATAACTCCATTAAAAATGAATTTAGAGTTACAACCTTTGTTGACTGCACATCCTCTCATCACCCTCTATCCATACATAAAGTTTCACAGTTGTGCCTACAAAAATTGAGAAGTTATGCTCTGGACAAAAAATTGCTTCTGAAAAGTAAGTAAGGGGAATAACTCCCTCAAAATGAATTTAGAGTTACAACCTTTGTTGACTGCACATCCTCTCATTACCCTCTATCCATATATAAAGTTTCATAGTTGTGCCTACAATACTTGAGAAGTTACGCTCCGGACAAAAAATTGCTTCTGAAAAGTAACTATGGGGAATAACAGTTACAACCCTTGTTGACTGCACATCCTCTCATCACTATCATAGTGTGTACCAAGTTTGAAGACAATATCATTAACAGGTTTCAAGAAAATTGCAAAATATGAAGTTAAAAAGGGGCATCATTCTGTCAAATTGTGTGCAAGAGTTATGAAACATGGAGAAGGCTGTCCCCACATAACACTTATAACATGTATTAAGTTTGAAAGTGGTATGAAACATAGTTTTCAAGAAAAAAGCAAATGTCCCAGAAAAACGCAAGTGACGGACGGACGGACAACCGACGGATGGACTGACCGACGGACAAGGTGATTCTTATATAGCCTCCACCACAGGTGGTGGGGGTATAATAACACCCTTCCCCCACCCAGCCCTTCCATCTAGACATTCTAGATATTCTCACTATGATAAACAAGATGAGTGTATAACGTAAGTAGGCACCATCCTCATTCTAATCATAGATAACATTTGAAGATTACCTAATAGAGACACCTTTTGATGCCTTGCAAACAGAGTAGGAGCTGTCTGATCAGGATCTACTGTTTGCTGAACCCTTTCCTCCATAAATACGCCTTTCTACGCCTCTATAAAAGTCACTTTTTGAAACCATTGTGATAAATAGAGCATTTGCTCCTAAGGAGCAAATGCTCTATTTATCACAATGGTTTCAGAACAACAAAATTCTAAAATTTTCCTTTTCTCTAGTTAATGCTCCTTTTTGGTAGATTTATTCAAAGAGGTTGACTCTAAAAATAGCCTATGAGGGCCAGGGTTAAATTATATCTTAGATTCTATTCAATATTATTTGTGAAAGTAATGTACTCATTTGACTTATATACCAAGATAATACCATTGGTTTAAAATATTCATAATAAATCCATGAATATTCATCAGGTAAAGGGTTAATCATCAAGAACAGCTCCTTTATTCTCCAACAAACTGTATGTTGTGACCGCTCTATAGAATCGTCTCTTCAAGACAATTCTAAAGAGTGGTCATAATACAGGGTTTGGTAGAGAAATGACAATATGCACCTTTACCTGTTACTCTGACTAAGACCTGTTTTCCCATGGAATGACTGGTTTACATCTCTTTTTTCTTGATTATATATAGTAAGGGCATTGGACAAGCATCATTGAAGTTTTCTTGTGAATATTTCTCAAAGCTCAAGACTTCATCAAATTACCTTGAGAGTATGCCAAGATAGTTATGAGCTGATGATGCATGTATCAAAACCTTCAAGCCACCTGTATCAATCTGGAAATTCACCTCCTCAGGTGTCCTTCGTACTTTGAAGATGTTGTGAACCAGTCCACCTACGGGCAAACTGTCCTGAACCAGTCCATTGATTTTTTCATAGTCATCATTAGATTGGTCCACATGATAAATGTGACAGCCAAGTGCTCTGTATTTGGCAATAACTGTAGCATCGATGGACCAGTCTGTAGATTCACTTACTGATATTATATCAGTCAGCAGCTAAAACAAATGAACAAAACTAAATAGAGCATCTTATATGATTTTTTGTTTTTTATCAGTTTTATAACCATTTTCCTCATGAACATTTGTTTTAAAAATAATTACTGTATGAATATTAATTTAATAGCTGAATTTTATAAGAGCCTTATGAACAAGGGAACATTAAACAATAACGGACACTGTAGAATCGTATCTATGAATGATTTCATAAACAAACCCAGCAGACTCTGATCAGACAGCAAATCTGTTACAGGCATCTCTATGGGGTAAATAGTCAACCCTTTTCCCTGATAGGAACACTTTTTACACCTTTGCAAACAGAGTAGACCAAGAGCAGACAGCTTCTGCAGAACCATCTGATGAGGGTCTGCTCTGTTTGGTTAATAATACAGATCTGAATTTCTGCCATGGCCAAAACTTCATGTTTATATGTCATAAATAATTTCTGCCATGGCCAAAACTTCATGTTTATATGTCATAAATAATCAACTTATTAATATTCATGCAGTCATTATTTCTTACATTAATATTCATAAAGTAAAAGGTTACTCTACATGCACTCTATACATTCATCACTGTGAATTGTTGTCCATTATAAAGGTTACTCTACATGCACTCTACACATTCATCACTGTGAATTGTTGTCCATTATAAATTCTAGAATATCGAATCCTTATCAAATAGTGAGGATACCAAGAACATATTCTCTTAAATAGATTTATTACTACCACAAATAATGGTTTCAGTAAATTCATGTCAGACAGACCCATTCACTGTGGTTACAGCAGTTTTGCCTAACTTTTTTGTTACAGCAGTTTTGCCTAGCTTTTTTGTTACAGCAGTTTTGCCTAGCTTTTTTGTTACAGCAGTTTTGCCTAACCTTTTTGTTACAGCAGTTTTGCCTAACTTTTTGCATGCTAAGTAATTGTCAGCAACAAAATTATCCTAAATGCTAAAATTCTCCATAAAAATTACAATTATACTGACAAACCATTTCAATCCTAATGAGATGCTTGAGTTACAAAGTGTCTCATCTGGATCCGAACTATTTGCATCGACTATCAGTTAACCCTTACTCCATGAATATTCATGTAAGAAGAAATAATGACATCATGAATATTAATTAAATCTAATTGCTATAATAGCACATGGATACATTAATTTTTGGCCTTGGCAGAAACTAACTGTAGAATCATATCAGATTCTATTTCATATCATAATCAAACAGCAGATGGGAGCTGTCTAATCTGGGTCTACTCTGTTTGCAAAGTGATGGGAAGGTGTATTTATGAAGTAAAGGGTTATACACTTAAGTATTCAATATTTTCATGTGGTCTTGATACTCACCTGGCAAAGATCCTGTTTCGTTACTACATCTTGTAAGGTCCAGTTGTCTTTTATATGTTCTGGTTGATGGGGCAAGGCCTCATAGAACTGTTTACACAGGGACCTGACCAAACCATCCTCAGTACTGTACCCAGATGATAACCTGCTTCCCAGCTGATGTAACACAACCCTCGCATCATCAATCTGCAATAAAAAAGCATCATTCTCATGAGACAAGCACCTCACACTGTTTGAATCTGCAATAAAAAGCATCATTCTCATGAGACAAGCACCTAACACTGCTTGAATCTGCAATAAAAAAGCATCATTCTCACGAGACAAGCACCTCAAACTGTTTGAATCTGCAATAAAAAAGCATCATTCTCATGAGACAAGCACCTCACACTGTTTGAATCTGCAATAAAAAAGCATCATTCTCATGAGACAAGCACCTCACACTGTTTGAATCTGCAATAAAAAAGCATCATTCTCATGAGACAAGCACCTCACACTGTTTGAATCTGCAATAAAAAAGCATCATTCTCATGAGACAAGCACCTCACACTGTTTGAATCCTGATGAGATGCCAAATTACTCTTATCTCATAAGGATACATACTGTCTCCACAGGCTATCACATTTCACTTACAATTTCACAATTTTACAGGTACATTTTTGAAAGAGCTAAAGTATTGATTTAAATTCACAAAGTAGATGCCTCTATTTTAATTAACCCTTTACCTCATGAATATTCATGTAAGAATTAATGACTTTATGAATATTAATTTGTTTAGATTGAAGAAAAAAAAGACAACAAGATATTTGCCATGAAGAAAACTGTAGAATCAGATCTATATAATTACCATAAGCAGATAGAGCAGACCTTGATCAGTTCCTACAGGAGCTATCTGATCTGGGTCTTCTGTTTGCAAAGGTGTAAAAATGTGTATACATAGAGCAAAGGTTTAATACAATCACATATCTGCATTTCATTCCTGTACACAAACTCTTGTGTAAGTCTTGTGTCTCTGACACAGCATCTGGGCGAGGTCAGAAATGTACACAAACTCTTGTGCAAATCTTGTGTCTCTGACACAGCATCTGGGCGAGGTCAGAAATGTACACAAACTCTTGTGTAAATCTTGTGTCTCTGACACAGCATCTGGGCGAGGTCAGAAATGTACACAAACTCTTGTGTAAATCTTGTGTCTCTGACACAGCATCTGGGCGAGGTCAGAAATGTACACAAACTCTTGTGCAAATCTTGTGTCTCTGACACAGCATCTGGGCGTGGTCAGAAATGTACACAAACTCTTGTGTAAATCTTGTGTCTCTGACACAGCATCTGGGCGAGGTCAGAAATGTACACAAACTCTTGTGTAAATCTTGTGTCTCTGACACAGTGTCTGGGCGAGGTCAGAAATGTACACAAACTCTTGTGTAAATCTTGTGTCTCTGACACAGCGTCTGGGCGAGGTCAGAAATGTACACAAACTCTTGTGCAAATCTTGTGTCTCTGACACAGCATCTGGGCGGGGTAAGAACTGTTTGTCACATTAGAATCTGTATTAATTTTGTTCTCTATTCTTCCATACAGTGTCAGGCTTTATAATATACCTTATCACAGACATGGAATCTGATTTTGGGTGTACATGAGTGTTGGGAATGGAACCCAAAACTTTTACTCGATCATCTGCACATGTTCGCAATAGATCATTGATTAATAAGAGGTTAAAATATGGCCTGTGTGTGCCTTCTGGCCATAATGGCACACCTGGTGCCATAATAGCCCGAGTGCTTTAGCCCGAGGGCTATTGTTACACCAGGTGTGCCATTATGGCCAGAAGGCACACACCGGCCATATTTTGACCTTTTTATTGAATATCTTTTCATTTTTACTAGATCTATATGTCACCTATCATTTCAACACAATCTACCATCCCAACAAACCACAGAAATAGATCTAGATCTATAGATCTACTTTAAAAAAAATGAGAAATGACTAGTTATGCCTTCATGGGGATTCGAATCCCCTCCGAAAAATATGTAGATCTTGTCCGACATAATAATCTTTAACACTAACGATGACTAACATTTGACTGCATTGTTAACTTATAAAATTTGTTTGAGATGACGTGAAATAATGAAGTCACAACTGTCATTTTTGAATAACATAAACAAAATTAGGTAGTACTGATCGATACAAACAAAATAAATTGATTTTAATAGAATTTTACGATTGTATAAACTTTACAGATTTCCAGATCTAGAATATGATTTGACAACGACGTCAAACCCCTTTCTCCGGCCATGTTTGAATAGATCTAGAGCTATGTTGCTAACATCAACGCATTGCACGTGAAAAAGATCATGGGTTATGGATAATTGGCTCTCCGGGCCATTATGGCTTGGTCACATGATTCCGTAATGACAGTTTTCTACGGAAATTTTGTTACTATTTATAGTAAGGTATTCAATAATAAAAGAAAATGTGTCCATGGGACACAGATAAATGACAGCTGATAAATGACAGACCTGAAAAGAGGAGACACAGTACAACTCACTATGATTATACTTCAGACTAAATATCAAATTATTCCAGTTTACACAAGCCAAGAAATCTTTGACAAATTTTTTTGTCATGAAACAATCACAAAAATTCAATCAAAGTGTCGGCAAACAGGAAGTAGATGAACAACAGACCTGAAAGGGAAAGACATGGTACTACGGACGGACAAGAATAAAACTTAATGCCCCCGTCGCCTAAAGGCGGGGGCGTAAAAATCATGACATTTGATAAAGGTACAAAGGTACAGTTAAAACAATGTGACAATGTGTAAACTCTAATCAAATGTTGGACCTGTCTGGCTTAAAGCTGTATACATTGACACAATGTACATTATACAGTACAGTAAATACAGTATGAATTACAGTAAAACCCCACTGAACCAGAAGTTAGATACCTTTTGGAGACAGGTGGCTGCTTAAGGCAGGGTGAAAGTCATGCAGAAAGCTCCTAGAGGAGCTTTCTGCATGACTTTCACCCTGCCTTAAGCTGCCACCTGTCTCCAAGACTGATATGTAGACTCAATTTAACATCCAGTTAAGAGGGGTTTTACTGTACTATACATAAGGTTGTGTATAAATCATCAACGATGGCCTACCTTCATTGATCATCAACAATGGCCTACCTTCATTGATCATCAACAATGGCCTACCTTCATTGATCATCAACAATGGCCTACCTTCATTGATCATCAACAATGGCCTACCTTCATTGATCATCAACAATGGCCTACCTTCATTGATCATCAACGATGGCCTACCTTCATTGATCATCACGTCTGAACATTCACGAAGTGATAACCAAGTACTGAGATTAATCGGTACATTACTAGTGTGCACTGTTTGCCATGCAAAAAGACTCCTTTGCAAAGACAGCCTCTCATTTTGTAAAACCAATCATGAGCCTGTCTTACTAAAGATTGTACAAATGAAATTATTGTTAGTTCTTACATATGACAATTGCAAGCTACAATTCTCCTGTTAGAATTATTGCTGTCTTATGAAGTTAGCCTTAATTACTGCACACTAGAATGTGCAATCATTTCTGCACTAAAGTAGTAGAGAATAGGACTTACATAGATAATGGTCATACAAACTTTAGTAAGACGGGTTAGTAGAGAATAGGACTTACATAGATAATGGTCATACAAACTTTAGTAAGACGGGTTAGTAGAGAATAGGACTTACATAGATAATGGTCATACAAACTTAAGTAAGACGGGTTAGTAGAGAATAGGACTTACATAGATAATGGTCATACAAACTTTAGTAAGACGGGTCCAGGTGGCATTTGTCAAAAAATTAAACTTAGCCAACAGAGCATGTATCAATTTTACCTGTTTGGCTTTAGCATATTTCATAGGAATTTCCAGTTGCAAATCCACTTCCCGTAGAGCTTCATTCCAAATATGGTCAGTGAGTGCTGCCACTTGGCTTGAGACTTGTTCATTCAAAAGTGTTAACTTTCCATTTACCTGTTAATTAATAATATGGACACATTAGTATATATAAGGGCTGTTCGATTCAAATGTGCCTTTTTTTTTGGGGGGGGGGGGGGGGGGGGGGAGGGGGGGGGGGAAGAAAGCATTTTAATAAACAGCTATGCATGGGTGGGTTTCGCTGCAAAAATGGTATTTGATTGTGCATTAGTAAAAAAAACTTCTATGGGTGGGTGGCTGAATTTGAATGTGCTTTCCTGCACCCCCATACACATTTAAATGGAACAGCCCAAACAAATAAAGATTTTTTGTCACTTATTTTACACTTGATCAACATATTGATCTAGGGGAATAAGCTAAATAGTTTGTAGTTAAATTTCTTCCTTTCTCCACAAAGCCCTATGGTGTGGCAACTCATTAGAATCATCTCAAGCAGATGATTCTACTTAGTCTTCATGAAATAGAATTTGGTGGAGATAAAAGCACTTCCACATCTGAAATATTTTCCCCTACCATTTCTATGTAAGATATAATTAAGGTATATATAGAATATTTTTTGTTTTCATGGAGGTATGAAAAGAAAACTTGGTCACAGTGTATGAAACCGTGAAATTGTTTCATACTAAAGTGTGACCAAGTTTTTTTTCATACCTCCATGAAAACAAAAAATATTCTATATATTACTTATAATTTAATATCACCACTGAATTTAATTAAGAATTTAAAACAATATTCATAAATCATTTGTTTATTTTCAACATTTAGTACCCATTCGTATAACTGCCAACGAATATAAAGTAGTCCCGGCAAGGTGTGACCTAAAAACAAATTTTCATGGAGGTATGAACAAAAAATTACAGCCAATCAAAGCTCGCCAAAAGTAATGAAAATAAACAATATCAATTTATTTGCAATTGTCTGAATGACAAACAGCTTAGATCCTGATGAAACCTTGAATAACTGGATATACCAGTTCAGTCTGGATATGTTTGTAAATACCAGTCCGGCCAACAAGCAGCAGTACAAGTGTTCAGAATGTATTCCCTCATCTAAGACTCTTGTTTACTTCACATATATTGGGTTGGTAGACAATTAACCTTTACTCCATGAATATTCTTGTAAGAAACTAGAAAACTGACTCGGTCAGAGAGGGCCCTGCAGACGATCTTTTGTTGAATATGGCATTTTTGATAAATCAAGGGCAGATAACTCTGGATATGGTGATATCATTCAACCCAAAAACTATAGGCGTCTTCCTCTCATAATACAAAGCATATGCTCTTAATATGAACCAAATATGTGAAGTACTGTTTGAGTTATCGCGTCACATCAAGTGTTGACAAAAGTTGATGGCATTTTCGATTAATCAAGGGCAGATAACTCTAGACATAGAGATGTGATTCAACCCAAAAACTATATGTATCTTCCTCTGATGACACTAAGCATATGCCCTTAATTTGAAACCAATATGTGAAGAACTGTTTGAGTTATTGCATCACATCAAAATTGTTGACAGAAGTTGATAGTACTTTTGAAGATTCAAGGGCAGATAACTCTAGACATAGTGATCAGATTTAACCCAAAAACTATAGGTGCCTTTCTCTGATGATACTTTAAAGCATATGCCCTTAATATGAAACCAATATGTGAATTACTGTCTGAGTTATCGCGTCACATCTTAATTGTTAACGGACGGACGGACGGACAGAAAATGTGATTCCTATAGGGCTCCTGCATTTTCAATGCAGGGCTCTAATACTGACATCATGAATGTTTATTAGCTGAATTTTTATTATGGCACTGCAAACAAGGGGATTTTTATATCATAACAGAAACTAGAATAAAATCTATATAATTGCATAAGCGAACAGAGCAACCCTGATCGGATGGTTCCAACAGGAGTTGTCTGATCTGGGTCTATTCTGTTTTCACAGATGCAAAAAGGCTTATTTATGGAGTAAGGTGATAAAATGAGATTTGGACAGAGTATGCCTTTTATCTGCCACTCTGCACTAGCTATTTTAAAATAAAAAAAAAATGAAGGAATGATACCAGAATAAACTCGCTGGATCCAAACTTGGACAGCTCCACTTCCCCTGGTGGGCATGATCGCATGTCCATGGGTGGTGTAGTGTAACGTCTGAACAGCTGTTCATATCCACTGACCACCTCCGCCGCCGTCTCAAAATGCCATACTATAGCTTCCTCTGCTTTAGTGACCTGCATGAAGGAAATTAACTTTAAAAGTGTTGTGAACTCAACATGACAAAATTATAAGACCATATGATCAGAGATGTAACATGGAGAGACAAGAGCACTGTATGCAGATTATTATTATTATTATTATACCATATTTATATAGCACTCTTTTCATATCTAAATACGTTCAAAAGTGCTTTACAATTAAAACATTTATACATACTAAAGCAGAAATTAAAGAAAATATAAGATATGCAATAGAAATAAAAACATAATAAACAAAACAAAAACATTTACAGTGTATTTCTAAGGTATAAAAAGAACATCGCATAACCTCAAAATTTAAAATCCATATGCCTAGTAAGGTATAATACAATTATGATAAGAGAATAAAGCAAAGTTGATGGCATACTATTTCTATAGCTAAAACATGCAACCGCTGTTTGGGCTTAAAACATCTATATCAGCCACCATAATACTTTAAAAAGGAACGATTTTTACGAGATCTTTTAAAAGATTCAAGTGTAGCTGAGTTAAAACATGCAACAGCTATTTGGGCTTAAAATATACATCAGCCACCATATATCTTTAAAAACAAATGAGTTTTAAGAGTTCTTTTAAAAGACTCAAGTGAAGCTGACTTCCGTATTCCCACCGGTAGTTCATTCCACAATTTAGGAGCCGCCTTTGCAAAGCTACGATCACCATAGGTAACTGTGCGGGATCTTGGTATCACGAGGGCCATAAAGTCATTTTTTTATCTTAAATCACGCTGTGGTTTATATATCTTTAACATGTTTGTGATGTAACTTTAAGATTTGTCATTCAATGCTTTATAGGTGTGAGTCAAAAGTCAATGCCAATGCCATCTGTTGCAATCAATGTTTTAAACTGCAGAGTTAGAATATCTTGTAGCAAATGTAAAGGTGAACAACAGTTTGAAGATTGATACGGTTGTATTGGTGTCAAAACAATAACAATGATGACAACATCTACAACAACCACACCAAGGTTATGGCAATATCTTGACTTGTTTTATTTGAAAAACAGACAAGCTAATAATGAGCTTTCTGCATGACTTTCACACTGCATTTAGACCAACCCTGATACTTACTTGTGTGTGTTCGATTCAGAGAGGTATTATTGTACCAGCACGAAAGGGTTTGGCAGAGGGGAAAAGAGATCTGCATAGAACAATACACCTATTATACAATATACTACTCTGTTAATGTAAACTATGGATAAGAATTCAGAGCTGCAGATAAGACTTCACTGTCATAGCAATATCTCCTCCATTTCTCAACAAAACTCTACTCATTGTGACTACTCATTAGAATCATAGATATATTTCTAATAAGTAGTCTCAATATAAGGCTAAGAGGACAAACCAGGCCTGTGACCTCTTAAATACCCCTTTAAGTTGGAACCTTGTAAAATTTAAGCATACCTTTCTCTCGACCACTTCTGCAGTTTGGGTAAAGAGTCTGTATCTAGTTTTTCCTCCAACTGAATTCTCAGTTTGTACATGAACTTCAATCACTTGTAGCTTGGTTTCATTCTGAAATAAAAAATTAACAAGAGGGCCATGATGGCCCTGATATCGCTTACCTAACAAGCAGAGGAGAAGATTTTCAAAGTTTTCACTATGTTTGTATTAGAAAACTGGCCACCCCTGGGACGGGCCTCATTTGAATCCAGGGGCATAAATCATATAACATTTGTAGAGGACTTCAAGATGATGCTATGTGCCAAATATGAAAGCTGAGAACCTTCCAGTTTCAGAGGAAAAGATTTGCAATGTTTTCACAATATGTTTCTATATTAAACAAGGCAAAAACTCCAACACCTACTACATCTTGGCTAACTGAATCCCAACCAGCATTATGACACACTCCAGCAATACACGTATGCTAAAAATAGCCACTGGTCAAGCAACCCAACTGATTTGACTACACCACTATACTCCCATCAAAAAACAATAATTGTTTCTGACAAGCAGAGGATAATATATACAAAGCTGATTGAAACTGCAGACTGCTATAGAAAACTGGCCACCCCTGGGATGGGGCCAATTTTGACCCCAGGGGCATAATTTATATAACTTTTGTAGAGGGCCTGAACATGATGCTATGTGCCAAGTATGAAAGCTGAGAACCTTCCAGTTTCAGAGGAGAATATTTTCAAGGTTTTCACTATATGTATCTATGAAAACTGGCCACCCCTGGGGTAATGCCAATTTTGACCTACAGAGGCATTATATAAAAAAAATTGCTGAGGCCCAGAAAAGATGTGTAAATTAAAACATTTTTCAAGAATAGCTCCTTCATTTCTCCACTGTGACCACTCTTTAGAATTGTCTCTTTGAGATGATTCTATTAAGAAGGGTCAAAACATAGGATTTTGTGGAGAAATGATATTAGTATTTAAATATGGAACTTTATAACTGTATTTGCTATAGTCCTATGAATTTGAAAGCAGTGTGCTATAGACTAAATACAATAATCACCCTCAAGTAAATTTACACAAACAGGGAAAACTCAGATTGAACTGCTCCTACATGACTTGAGTGAGTAGCTTTTGATATATATTATATATATATCTAAACTTTCAACATAGAAATGTCAATTTTAAATGTGTATTAGAGCAATAGATTAAGTGGAGTATTTAGGAAGTCAAAGTAATACAATTTGCCATCAAACCCTATCTTGCTGCCACTCATAAAAATTGCCTTTCCAATGCCATTATAATGTCTAGTAACAAGATAGGTATGGTGAAATAAGAAATTTTGATAGATTAGTACGTTATTATCAACAGCTCTGGTGTATGCCATCAAGTGCAATGAAAAGTTGAAGATTCTGAGACTTTGGCTACAAGTTTGTCTCTGCACACTAATTGCAAATTCATGATAATCTACACCCCTCCATGGCGATTCTAATGACAAGCAGCAAGATATGGCTTGAGTGAGAAATAAGAGATTTTGATAGCTCAGTACACATCTTACTTATCTAAAGTTCTGGTGTATGCTATATCAATTAACCCTTTACTCCAAAAATATGCCTTTCTACACCTCTGCAAATAGAGTGGACCCAGATTATAGGAGTCGTCTGATCTGGGTCTGCACTGCTTGCTCATTATACAATATAGATCAGATTCTAAACTTGGTACAATGGCCAAAAATGCCCATGTTTATCATGCCATTACAAGAATTCAAATCATTAATATTCATGATGTCATTATTTTTTTTGTATGAATATTCTGACTTATGCGCATTCATAATAACCTATGCAATACGTTTTGGATCCAGATGAAACACTAAAATGTCTGGCGTCTCACCAGATCCAAACTGTTTGACACTCTGACTGTAATTTTTAAGAAAATGGAGAAAAATATGACTGTGAATTGTAGCAGACTAGCAAAGTTCTTAGCATGAATACTGTTTTCCGAGTTTTGATATCGATAAGCCATTTTACTCCATAGATATGACTTTTGATGCCTTATAGGAGCTCTTATAGGAACAGTCCTGTCTGATCTGTGTCTACTTGGTTTGCTTATGGAATTTTATAAATCTAATTCTACAGCTTTTACTAGGGCCAAATCCTTTCTTGTTCATAGGCCATTAAAAATATCATGTTAATTAAGATTGTTTATATGAATTATGTTTTACATGAATCTTTCATGGAGCAAAGGGTTAATATTAATGTTACCTGATTAATTAGTAAAGCCCACTTTGGCAGGTCAAACTTTGATTCATTGTACTGTGGAGCATCAGCTTCTCCATAGAGCCAGGATGGATGTTTAGCCAAGTTCACCATGGCTCGCAGTCTCTTCCGACGTCCTGCTGATGATCTGGCTTTTGGATCTATGGAATTAATTGTCAATGCAAAACATAAATGATGAATGCATGATAAAACAATGTTAACCCTTTACCTCATATAAACCCTTTTCCACACCTTTGCAAAGTAGACCCTGATCAGACGGCTCCTTCAGAGCTTTGTTTGCTTATGGAATAGCTTATGACATTATAATAGATCTGAATCTACAGTCTCTAAAAATACTAAAATATCCTGAGTAAATTATGCCATTATAAACAAGGGCATGTTGTATTGCTATGCAAGACATGAGCCCCCACTGGACTGAAAAAAAACCCTCCACTCTCCCCACCCCACCCACCCATGGTGTGGTTGACCATGGTATATACATGACCACCTGAATGGTATTAGTACCTACTTTCATACAAAAAAGTGACCTTGACCTTGGGTATAAAAGGCCAGGTATTGTGTATGACACACCTTCCTGTATGTGAAGTGTCAAATCAATTGAATCAGTAAATAAAAAGATATTGTCTATAAAAATATTAAAGCTGAGAACCTTTCAGTTTCAGAGGAGAAGATTTTCAAAGTTTTCTCTATATGTTTCTGCTGAAAACTACCCACCCCTGGGGCGGGGCCAATTTTGACCCCAGGGTCATAATTCATATAACTTTTGTAGAGGACCTATACATGATGCTATGTGCCAAATATGAAAGCTGAGAACTTTCCAGATTCAGAGAAGAAGATTTTCAATGTTTTCACTATTTGTTTCCATTGAAAACTGCCCTTCCCTGGGGCGGGGCTAATTTTTACCCCAGGGCAATAATTAATACAACTTTTGTAGAGGACCTGAACGTGATGCTCTGTGCCAAATATGAAAGCTGAGCGCCTTCCAGTTTCAGAGGAGAAGATTTCTAAAGATTTCACTATTTGTTTCCATTGAAAACTGCCCATCCCTGGGGCGGGGCCAATTTTAACCCCAGGGGCATAATTTATATAACTTTTGTAGAGGACCTGAACATGATGCTATGTGCCAAATATGAAAGCTGAGAAACTTCTGATTTCAAAGGAGAAGATTTTCAAAGTTTTCACTATATATTTCAAAGGTTTACTATATGTTTCTATTGAAAACTTCCCACCCCTGGGGCGGCCCCAATTTTGACCCCAGGGGCATAATTTATACAACTTTTGTAGAGGACCTGAACATGATGATCTGTGCCAAATATGAAAGCTAAGCGCCTTCCAGTTTCAGAGGAGAAGATTTTCAAAGATTTCACTATTTGTTTCCATTGAAAACTGCCCACCCTGGGGCGGGGCTAATTTTAACCCCAGGGCCATAATTTATATAACTTTTGTAGAGGACCTGAACGTGATGCTATGTGCCAAATATGAAAGCTGAGAACCTTCTAGTTTCAGAGGAGAAGATTTTCAAAGTTATCACTATATATTTCTATTGGAAACTGCCCACCCCTGGGACGGGGCCAATTTTGACCCCAGGGCCTTAATTTATATAACTTTTGTAGAGGACCTGAATATGCTGCTCTGTGCCAAATATGAAAGATGTGAGCCTTCCAGTTTCAGAGGAGAAGATTTTCAAAGATTTCATTATTTGTTTCTATTGAAAACTGCCCACTCCTGGGGCGGGGCCAATTTTGACCCCAGGGTCATAATTTATATAACTTTTGTAGAGGACCTGAACATGATGCTATGTGCCAAATATGAAAGCTAATAACCTTCTGGTTTCAGAGGAGAAGATTTTCAAAGTTTTAATATATGTTTCTATTGAAAACTTCCCACCCCTGGGGCGGGGCCAATTTTGACCCCAGGGGCATAATTTATATAACTTTTGTAGAGGACCTATAGGTGATGCTATGTACCAAAGATGAAAGCTGAGAACCCTGTAGATTCAGAGGAGAAGATTTTTAAAGGTTGAAATTGTTGACGCCCGACGACGGACGACGCACGCCGACGGACGACGGACATCTGGCGATCACAAAAGCTCACCCTGAGCACTTTGTGCTCTGGTGAGCTAAAAAGGGGAGTAACTCCAAAAATATTGATGCTAGAGTTATTGCCCTTGTGCATGACACTACACCTCATCATGCTTGTTCCATATGAGAAGTTTAAAATTAATTGAACGAGTACATAAAGAGTTATTAACTGGACAAGAAAATATGAAAAGGGGAATAACTTTAAAAATATAGATGCTAGAGTTATGGCCCTTGTGCATGACACTACCCCTCATCATGCTTGTTCCATATGTGAAGTTTCAAATCAATTGAACCAGTAGATAAAGAGTTATTTCTGGACAAAAAAATATGAAAAAGGGGAATAACTCCAAAAATATTGATGCTAGAGTTATGGCCCTTGTGCATGACACTACTCCTCATCATGCTTCTTCAATGCATGAAGTTATAATGAATTTGGCCTAACTTTGTAGGAGATATGGCCCGGACACGAAGCGTGACAGACGGACTGACAAGATAATATGAACAAGAGAGTCGTCACGGGTGACAAATGCCCCCAAAGTGTTTGACACCGAAATGCATTTTGGGGGGAAAACAATACAATGTAATGCAGGTGTAACATGAAATTTTGATGCTGTTAAAAATGACACAGGAGTCAGTTCTTAACATTAGAAACAGAACCTTTGACGATTATGATAGCTAAGGAAAGAGCCAAGGGTCAAAACTTAGTTAAAAAGGACCCTAAGTCATTCTCAACGTTAAAAAGGACCCTGGGTTGATTGTCAACGTTAAAAACAGATCCTGGGTAAATTCTTAACTTTTTAAAAAAAAAGACATGGGGTCAAATTTCAATATTAAAAAAACATACTGTGTTGATTGTTACTGTTAAGTTGATTCTTAACGTTTAAGAAAGACCCTATGTCAATCCTTAACGTTAAAAACATACCCTCAGTCAATTCTAAACACATGGTCAAAGTTTCATGTAACACTGGCTCTTAGACAGCTGCAACAGAAGTTACCTAATATGGATCTACATTCTTTGCATAAGCATGTATAGCATCTGATTTAGGTAGTGTTGTATGCAAGCAATGAAGACCCAGTAGCTCCTACAGGAGCTGTCTGATATGGGTCTATATTGTTATAATGCTGTAATTCATCTGACAGTTCTGACACTGCAAGTATTTGAACAGCATGGCCTACCCATGTTCGAATAGGATTAAGAGCTCTTTATAATGTCTGATTCATGCTAATGTAGTAGCAAACAGTGTAGACCCTGTAGTTTGATTTGGGTCTACACTGTTTGCCTAAGCATACCTGTCCAATACTTACAAATTACAAATTTGGAATCTGTAACTGATAAGGTATAGGAGATATGCTCCGGACAAGCCTTTAGTAAAATCAAGGTCAAAGGTCAAGGGCACATTGACCTGAAAATGGTACGTGACACTCCGCCATCCCAAGATGAACTCACACACCAAATTTGGAATCCGTAGCTGGTAAGGTATAGGAGATATGCTCTGGACAAGCTTTTTGTATCTGGTAAGGTATAGGAGATATGCTCCGGACTGTAAAATTGAGGTCAAAGGTCAAGGTCAAGGTCAGTGATCTGAAAATGGTACACGACTCTCCGCCATCCCAAGATGAACTCACAAACCAAATTTGGAATCCGTAGCTGGTAAGGTATAGGAGAAATGCTCCGGACAAGCTTTGTGTAAAATTGAGGTCAAAGGTCAAGGTCACAGTGACCTGAAAATGGTACGCGACACACCTCCATCCCAAGATAAACTCACACACCAAATTTGGAATCCGTAGCTGGTAAGGTATAGGAGATATTCTCTGGACAACCTTTTTTGTAAAATCGAGGTCGAAGGTCAAGGTCAAGGTCACAGTGACCTGAAAATGGTACGCGACATTCCTCCATCCCAAGATGAACTCACACACCAAATTTGGAATCCGTAGCTGGTAAAGTATAGGAGATATACTCCGGACAAGCTTTTTGCAGCTGGTAAGGTATAAGCTTTTTGTAAAATCGACGTCAAAGGTCAAGGTCACAGTGACCTGAAAATGATACGCGACACTCCGTCATCCCAAGATGAACTCACATACCAAATTTTGGATCCGTAGCTGGTAAGGTATAGGAGATATACTCCGGACAAGTTTTTTGTAAAATCGAGGTCAATACGCGACACTCCTCCATCCCAAGATGAACTCACACACCAAATTTGGAATCCGTAGCTGGTAAAGTATAGGAGATATACAACGGACAAGCTCTTTGCAGCTGGTAAGGTAAAAGGTTTTTTGTAAACTCGAGGTCAAAGGTCAAGGTCACAGTGACCTGAAAATGATACGCGACACTCCGTCATCCCAAGATGAACTCACATACCAAATTTTGGATCCGTAGCTGGTAAGGTATAGGAGATATGCTCCGGACAAGCTTTTTGTAAAATCGAGGTCAAAGGTCATGGTCAAGGTCACAGTGACCTGAAAATAGTACGCGACACTCCGCCATCTGAAGGTGATCTCACACACCAAATTTGGAATCCGCATCTGGTAAGGTATAGGAGATATGCTCTGGACAAGCTTTTTGTAAAATCGGTCAAAGGTCAAGGTCAAGGTCACAGTGATCTGAAAATGGTACGCGACACTCCTCCATCCCAATATGAACTCACACACCAAATTTGGAATCCTTAGCTGGTAAGGTATAGTTGATATACTCCGGACAAGCTTTTTGAAGCTGGTAAGGTATAAGCATTTTTTAAAATCGAGGTCAAAGGTCAAGGTCAAGGTCACAGTGACCTGGAAATGGTACGCGACACTCCGCCATCCCAAGATGAACTCACACACCAAATTTGGAATCTGTAGCTGGTAAGGTAAAGGAGATATGCTCCGGACAAGCTTTTTGTAAAATAAAGGTCAAGGTCACAGTGACATGAAAATGGTACGCGACACTCCGCCATCCCAAGATGAACTCACACACCAAATTTGGTATCCGTAGCTGATGTGACAAAGGAAATATACTCCGGACAAAAGGTACACACACCCACACACACACACACCCACACACACACGCACGGTGCGAGCACTATATGCCGCCAAAGCCTAGCTTTGGGGGCATAAAAAGGGGAAGAACTCCAAAAATATTGATGCTAGAGTTATGGCCCTTGTGCATGACACTACCCCTCATCATCATTGTTCCATATGTGAAGTTTCAAATCAATTGAACCAGTAGACAAAGAGTTATTGTCCGGACAAAAAAATATGTAAAAGGGGAATAACTCCAAAGATATTGATGCTAGAGTTATGGCCCTTGTGCATGACACTAGCCCTCATCATGCTTCTTCAATGTGTGAAGTTATAATGAATTTGGCATAACTTTGTAGGAGATATGGCCCGGACACGAAGCGTGACAGACGGACGGACGGACGGACGGAATCAAGCAAACCTATAGTCCCCCAACCGGTAACCGGGGGTGGACTAATAAGAGTGCCAGTGGGCACAATATACGCCTGTCAAGGCTTTGTTCAACATAAACTGAGGTTAACATATTTGCTAAACACAAATTTTGTGACCATGACCTTTGATATACATACCGGGACACACCCATGCTACTGTAGCATGACCAGATAAACATTGTGGTGTAATTTGAGAAGGATCCACCAAGCAGAATTTGAGTTACAATTGTTACAGACAGACGGACAGACAGATACACAGCGCTATTCCACAATACGTCCCTTTTATTTCAGACAGATGAAGCTTGTGATTGGTAGACAAGAGATCCAAGTTTCAAGGTTTTATCTCAAAGGGTTATACAAATAAGTGGAGTTTAACAAAAAACTTAACCAAAAATTCTATATTAAAAAGGGCCATAATTCTGTCAAAATTATTGCCTACAGGTGAAGCTTGTGAGGGTGAACCAGTGTTCCAAGTTTCAAAGCTTTATCTGAAAGGGTTATGTAAATAAGTGAACTCTAACAAAAAACTTAACCAATAATTCTAAGTTAAAAAGGGTCATAATTCTGTCAAAATTCTTGACAGAGTTATGTTCTCTTGCCTACGGGTGAAGCTTGTGAGGGTGAATAAGTGTTCCAAGTTTCAAAGCTTTATCTCAAAGGGTAAATAAGTGGACTTACAGCATAAATTGAGGTCAACATAATTATTTGCTTAACGCAAATGCTAAATGCAAATTCTAAGTCCAATTGTGCCACCTTGACTTTGGATATACGTACCAGGACACACCCATGCTACTGTAGCATGTCCAGGTAAACATTGTGGTGAAATTTGAGAAGGATCCACCAAGCAGAACTTGAGTAAGAGATGTTACAGACAGACATTTAACATATTTGCTAAATGCAAATGCTAAACGCACATTCAAGGTCCAATTGTGCGACTTTGACCTTGGATATATGTACCGGGACTTGACATGCTACTGAAGCATGTCCAGATAAACATTGTTGTCAATTTTAAGAAGGATCCACCAAGCAGAATTTGAGTTAGAGATGTTACAGACGGACAGACAGACAGCGCCATTCCATAATACGTCTCGTTTTTTCAAACGGGCATGTAAAAATCAGCTAATAAATATTGATGATGTCATTATTTTATACAGGACTATTCAACTGACAAATGGTTGTACGTCAATAAACTACTGCCGTTCATGTGTACATCATCTATTCAATTAATCCACCCTTATCCTGCAGTAGCCAATGCTTGCTCAACCTCTGACCTGCAACAACGTTTACTTACTTACATGTATATTTCATTCAGGTTTTTGAGAAATTACTGAAACAGTCAAAATTTCCTGATGAGCAGGTTAAGTTATTCAAGATTTGTCAGAAACCAAGCTGTTTGCAAATGCAACTGGGTCTTGCTTTGAGGGATGAACCTAGAGTATGTTGTGTATTTTACAAAAGAATTCTCGCACTTCATTTTCAAAATGTAAGGGACAAGTGTATATTAATTTACTAAACCTCTATACAAAATGCAATCAGAGTGTTTCCCTGATGTTTCCCTGATTCCCCATCCTGATCTACGGTGTTTCCTGATTCCCTCATCCTGATCCAAACTGTCTGCAAAAGGTAATCACATCCATAGCGTGCCCAGCGCTCAAGATAATTCAAACATAAAAATTTAAGATATCTTATAATAACAACCAAAGTAGACCATGTAGAACCCAACTTAACTTGCATTTGTAAATAGCCTGAAGCTGAATCCACATCAGATGCTGCATAATTTAGCATCTGATCAATGCCCAAAATGTTTGACACCCAGTCAATACTTTCTCAGTAGCCTGAACTAAAGTAAAACCAGAATTTTAACAGAAACTATTTTTACAGCAAGATAAAAGGTAAAACAGAATGAAGAAAAAATTTAAAAAAATTAACCAATTACAAATACATGTATAAAATTTCAGTAGAACCTTAACACTTCACTCCATGAATATTCATGTAAGAAATAATGTATATTAATAATGAAATTATAATGGTATGTGAACAAGAAAACCCATAGCCCTCGTAAAAACTAGAATCAGATCTATATAATTCCATCAGCAAGTATGTACTTTCCATAAATAGGGAGAATTTGTGATAAATTGAACTGATCTGATCCAGATGAACCCAAACTGTATCTAGCACTGTTTTTGAAACAAAGGGGAGAAAACTGTACTTTGACCACTGAAGTAGAGAATAGACAGATCAAGTAGAGGTTGTTTGATCCAGGTCTGCAAAATTTGTTCAATTTATGTCATAGATCAAATTCCACACTGTTTGCTCTAATGGATGACAATGTCGAAACTGATCAGACGACGTGTTTTCAACACAGTTGCAAAACCTAACTTTGACAAAGATGCATTATCAATTTATCACGCTTTTGTAAACAGAGTAGACCCTGATCAGACAGCTCAGTGTCTGCTCTGATGGCTTTTGCCATGATGTAGATCTTTTTCTGTCATGGTGAAAAAATACTGTTTTGTATGCTGTTATAAAAAGAATCACCTAATAAAAATGCATGCTGTCATTATTTCTTAAATAAATATTCATGAATGAAAGGGTCCTGTTTGTTTTTTGTACTCTGTAGAGCTTATGTTATTTGTACCTTGTATTTTCCCTTTGCTAAAGCCAGTGTCATTGTTGGGTAGTCTGTATTTGTCTGTGTTAAGTAATCTCTCCTTGGCTAAGCAAATGTCCACATACTTGGGAGTCACAACTGGGATGTTGTAGCGGACAGACTGTCTAATCTTAAAAGCACAACTCGTAGTTTTTCTGTTGAACACAACCAAAAATGATGCCTGCAATAAAAGTGGAACACTATTGTGACAGAGGGTTAAATTCTTAACATAATGAATATTCATATAACAAATACTGAATGAATGAATGTTATTAAACTGAATTTTAATATCATCATCATGAACAAAGGAATTTTTGACCATGGCAGAAACTGTAGACTCAGATCTATATTATTTCATAAGCAAACAGAGCAGACCTTGATAGATAACCATCTGGTTTGGGTCTATTCTGTTTGCAAAGGCATCTACAGGGTGTCCCAAAAAACAATGGAACCCTGCATCAAATGTGTATTTTAACCAATGTAACCAGACACTTTTAAATGTAAATATTTACTTTTGCAGATTATGTCATTTGTGCATATTTCTGCCAAATTTCTCTTAAAAATATGCATTGGTTTTAAAGATTGGTATTTTAATGAATGCACCTAAAATTTGTTTTAACATGATATGCATACAGTACATAGTCCATGCCTATATCAAGTTTAAATGTTTGGATGTTTTCGTTTGAATGCTGATATCTGTAAGAGTTACTTCCCTTGTATTGATTTTCATACATGTGATAATTTTTTTGAGGCAAAGAGGGAGATTAATGAGGGAGATTGGGTGTCAAAGAGGGAGATTTATGCGGATGGAAAATTTCGGAGTTATTTGTTGGTATAATAGGCCAGAGACCTATATTTATATGTCTCTGAATGGGTAAATATGAAGCTCTGAAGATAAAAGTTGTAGGTTTCAGTCTTTTTCATTGACCTACCTATAAATATTACATAAATATCTGCAAGAAAAGAACCCCCCTCCCCTAACCCTGCTTTGAAAGAGAGGTATGTTAAAGGCACTTTTATGCGTGGCAAACCATCTTAATTACTAGGGCATTGGAACTTTTTTGCCTATATAGATCTAGCACATTACATCCCTTTAATTTAGCTTGTATTAATTCTATTTATATCCTATTCCTTATTCTATTCTGTACTATTCTCTGTTCTACATCCATCCACATCTACTGTATTTCCCATTCCTTTCTATTCCAGTCCATCCCATTCTCTTATCTATTCCAGTTCCTTTGTGTTTCATTCCATTCTATTCCATTATCTACTCTGTGCCCATATAATCTATTCTAATTACAATTCCTTTATATTCTATTTTTTGTGTGTGCTATTATCTATTTCCATATACTCTCTTCTAATTACTATTTTTTCTATTCCATTCCATTCTATTCTGGCCAATGGATAGACTTGTGTTTATTATTATTCTTTTTACTGGCCAATGGATAGACTTGTGTTTATTATAATTATTTTTACTATCATTATTTATATTATTCTCATTCTTATATTATATTATTATTGACATTATCGTGTTTATTATTTTCATTTATTTTTGTAATGCAATATAGATCTATCCAGAAATTTATATTCTGAAATAAACATAATACATTTGTCACTTTCTGTCCGAAATATGGTACTATCCAAACACTAGTACACTGTCTTTGCATTTTGTAGTTTCATTTTTGGCTTGAAAATAAAGTAGATATCTAATTATATACAACTGATTTTTGTGTATTTGACATCCATATAATGCTATACTCAATACATACACAATTTTATTTGAATATGTTACCAACTGTCTGTGGAAAACAATGTTCGTGTTTGGCTCTATGAAATGACACATTTCACCGTTCGAAAAATCCGTGGTTTGAGGCAACCAATTTCGAGTTCCATTTTTTTTCTGATAAAAGCACATTTTGATTACAGTTATGATATGTGTCTATGTGGAAATCTATCAATAAACTTAGAACCTAAATTAATTTAATAAAGTAACTATTTAGGTGTTTAGTCTCAGAAAATAAGATTTTCTTCAACAGAAATTTAGTAGAACCTGACCGTGAAGAAAAAAACATACATGTAATGACGACAGTGTAATACACCAGAGACATATATGCATACACGAATGTTTATGTTACAGAATACACACATGCCAAGGTAAATAACACACCATGCTGACCATTTAATCCCTTTTAATGGGTTCACAATTACTCAGCATGGGATTTTGGGCATGCTGCGGTGGTCTTTGATAAGGGGCAACATGGCGACAAACTACAAAAGGGACACAGCGCTGTGCCTGCCATGATAAACAGGGCAGTAAATAAGTCAACAACACTGGTTCATTGAGGCGTCTGGCAAGCGCTTATTGACAAACAAGAGTACCGCATACGGTACATAATACGCCCACTTGCAAACTTTCTCTGATTCAACATGCCTTATAAATGTTGACATTTTCTAATCTGTGCTTCAGATCTTGATTTCCATATTAAGGTGAAAAAATGAAGTGAATATCTTATAAAATAAAAAAGTTACAGCTTATCCTCATTTTTGCGGATTTTTGTTAAGTGCAACGGCCATAACTCTGTAAAGACAAACAGAATGAACCTCAAAATAAATTCAGCTTCAAATTTTGTTGCTTAAAACATTTGTGTTAAGTTTCATTTATATCATTTTAATAGTTTTCCCAGAAAACAAAAGACAAACTAAAAGTTAATCGACTAACAAAGCAGCTAACACACGAAGTTAAAGGACCATAACTTTAGAATAAAATGACATATCAAAACCCCCGCAATATATGTGAAAATTCACATTAAGGTTTAACCATATAAAAAAATTGAAGTAAATATCATTTCAAATGAAAAAGCTATGGCCATCCTCATATTTGCATAGATTTGCATTATTTTTTTAAGTGCAAGGGCCATAACTCCGAAACAAAAAATCAAATGATCCTCAGAATCAACTTAGCTTCAGGTCTTGATACATTAAACATGTGTATGAAGTTTCATAAATATCTGTCAAACAGTTTTGCCAGAAAACAGCGGACAAACTATTTGCATATATTTGCATTTTTTTTAAGTAAAAGGGCAATAACTCCGAAACGACAAATCAAATAAACCTCAAAATCGACTCAGCATCAGATCTTGATGCATTAAACATTTTTGTGAAGTTTCATTAATATCTCTCAAATAGTTTTCCCAGAAAACAGCGGACAAACTATTTGCATTATTTTTTAAGGACAAGGGCCATAACTCTGAAACGAAAAAAAAAATGATCCTCAGAATCATTCCAATTTCAGATCTTGATGCATTAAACATTTGTGTGAAGTTTCATTCATATCTCTCAAATAGTTTTCTCAGAAAACAGTGGACAAACTATTTGCATATTTTTTAAGGACAAGGGCCATAACTCTGAAATGAAAAATCAAATGAACCTCATAATTAACTCAGCTTCAGATCTTGATGCATTAAACATTTGTGTGAAGTTTCATTAATATCTCTCAAATAGTTTTCCCAGAAAACAGCGGACGAACTATTTGCATGTATTTTTTTAAGTAAAAGGGCCATAACTCCAAAACAACAAATCATATGAACCTCAGAATCGACTCAGCTTCAGACCTAGATGCATTAAACATTTGTGTGAAGTTTCATTAATATCTCTCACATAGTTTTCCCAGAAAACAGCGGACAAACTATTTGCATATTTTTTAAGGACAAGGGCCATAACTCTGAAATGAAAAATCAAATGAACCTCAGAATCAAGTCAGCTTCAGATCTTGATGCATTTAACATTTGTGTGAAGTTTCATTAATATCTGTCAAATAGTTTTCCCAGAAAACAGCGGACAAACAAAATGTTGACGGACGAACGAACGAACGAACGAACGAACGAACGAACGAACGAACGGACGGACGGACAGGGCCACGACAATATACGACCACCTGTATTAGGTGGGCGTATAAAAATGATAGAAAATGGGGTGGGGAAAAAAACAAAAATCATTTTTATTCAGAAATCGGGAGAACTCATCTCCCGGCCGGTTGTTGCGGTAGATGGCCTCCAATGCGGGACTGTCCCGCATGATCCGGTAGTTATCACATATATGGACTCATTTTGCCAAATGGTGTGAATGAATCGGACAAGGGGTGTTCCAGATAAGGATTTCTAGTATTTCTATTTTAGTAACTCAGTTTGTCTAGTACATCATTCTGAGAATGAGAAAGAATTAAGGATTTCTAGTACTTCCATTTTTAGCAACACAAGTTATTTATTTAATATTACATTCTGTGAACCAAGAAACAAAAAGCATTTCTTTTAAGATTGTTTACATTCTGCCTTGTAATTTCAGAGATGTCATTTAAGGTAATTGATTATAATATTGACAGTTCCGAATGGACAGACACCAGACAGTGGACGATCATAAAAGCTCTCTGGACTGAGCATACTCAGATGAGCTAAAAATCGAATTCTTAAATATATTTTCTACTTTTTTTCAAAAAAAGTAATCAGAAAGTGAATTTGAAAGCATCAATCTGCTGTACATCTAGCTTTACTTATTCTATGATTATCTTTTGCAAACATTTTGCATTCGATAAGGGCATACTGATCTATTTATATCGGGTGTTGGTGGTTTCGTCAAACTACCGGTTCGTCAAACTGATTTGATATAGTTGCCAAAAAGACGTTTCGTCAAACTGATATAGTGGGTAGGGCTATTAGCGGTATTGTTCCACTGCATATTGTTAAATGTTTGTAGTGCATTTATTGAATTGTTAAAATTGAAATATGAAAGTATGTAAAGGACTGAGTTCATAATTTATATCATATTCATGAACGAAGGCAAAACTTGAAGATAATATATTTTTTGCCAACTATAAGCCATTTTAAACTTTAATAATCCAGTTTGACGAACCAGTTTTGACGAAACCACCATAATCCATAATTTATATCTCTTATTCCCCATTCAAACCGTCTTGTCAGTACTCATTAGAACTGCACTGGAGAGGCCATTCTAATGAGTACTAACAAGACAAGGCTTGGCAGTGAAATATGTAGAGATATTTCACCAAGATACAGATGAAAATCAGCTCATCATCCTATAAATTACAATCTACTTTCTGGAACTTACCTTTTTTGTTAAGACATAGGACACGACCCCGCCATTGTCGATTATCTTTTTGCGCCATTCTGTCTTCTGTTTGAATGATGTACCCCAGTCAAACTCCAGCACCACAGTACAGTTGGTAAAAATCTTCATTTTGTGGCTGATTTGTCACAATGCACAATATGACAAATTGTACTGAATAAATTATGTCAGTCCCATTTTTTACTGAAAAAATTGTGAAACAGACAGTGAGACTGAATAGATTTAGGATAATCAATTATATTCCAACTAACTGTTAACTTCCAATAACTTGTTATAATAAGAACCAGTGACTATGTAAACGACAAAAGAAAAGTAAAACGTTGCTTGGCGAATATTTCAGGGTGAAACAACCAAAGGGCGAACTGGTGAAAATGTCCATCCCCTTTGCAACCAGTGTACGTTTATTTTCTCTTTTCATAACATGACGCGGTTGTCATAATTCTTACACGATTTGGCTACATGCTATTAACATATCACGGAATAGTTATACAACACCTGCTTCTAAACATGCTGCAATTAGAAATTCGTGTGTACTATGTTAGTTTGGTGTTTGTTTTCTTAATGGGTACGGTATACCCTTCTAAAATGCGGACGCGCTTTGCGGACGATATAGAATAAAGAAGGATATCGTCCGCATTTTAGACATCCCCTCACGCAGGCGCTTGTCGATCGAAAACAAGTGTCTATACTCAGGTAACGTCATCTGGTGTCGGCCCGGTCAGATTTCGCCCTATATAATCTATGTAAAAATGGCTCACTTTCGTGCTCTGCAGCCTAGACCACAACAAGATTTGAGTCTAATGAAGCATACTGTGCTCATATATGAACATTTCCCCTTTGTTTAAGCATAGTTTGATTATACAATCACCGTCTACTTTTTCCGCTATCCTCTGTTGAATAAAAACACTGTCCAAAAACACACTACCAAAACAACATGGCCGACCCAAGCACTACCTCTTTAATATCCATCCGAATGGGGAAAAAGTTCTGAAATGGAAAGAAATAAACACTGTCAATGTCTTGTCAAGATCAGAAATAATTCATTTTCAACCAAAAATACAGCCTAATCTCCTCACAGGAACCAACAGACATGTCAAATCAAGCATATTCATTTTTTCAAAGAACTATTTGCAAGGATACAATGACCCGGAAGCAAAATCTCACCGGGCCGACACCTAAAAATGTTCGAAATTTTAGCGGATCCTTAAAAAATGTATTTTTTCTTGAAATCTAAGACGATGCGACTGTCAAAAAGTGTAAGACACATGCCGCGAATGCAATTTGAGGAAGTGCCGGCATTTCAAATATCGGTCGGGGCAATGTACATTGGCTATGTCGGACAGTGGCAATTTGCGGCCCTTACCCACTCTACTCAAACATCAATTACTTTAAAAGTTTTCTGTGGATTTTGATAAAATAAGCAACATAGTGTCTATTACAATTTGACCTACTTGTATATATAGCTGTTACATGCTTTCAAGCCAGAAATTAATGTTTAAAATTAAAAACTACTTTAAAATTTCAATTTTCAAATTTAAAAATTCAGTAAAATTCCTATTTTTTGAGGTTCTACTTTCAAAGTAAACACTCATTTTGAGTAAATAATGCAAAACACAGGCTTCTATGTTGTGTCCATGGCCAGAAAGTCCTTCAGAACATATTTCCTGTATTGTTTATCCAACAGACAGAGCTAAGTCCTTCCAGATGCAAAGGTAAAAAAATGTAAGGCAATCAGCACATTAAAGGCTCCCCAGGGAATAATATTTTTTGCAATCTGTCTTACTGGTCCCTCTGCAGCCCTCAATTTCAATTTGGAGGTCCAACTGAATAGTCTTAAAGCATTTCATATAAATTTTAGCTGGAGTCCAGGCTCCAAATACACCACAGATGAAAAATTCCCTGCGATTGTCTGTTGAGAAAAGGCGCAAAGTACGACTGGTCAAAAAATGTCACCGAAAGCCAATGAATGTCTTGCGTCTGATTTAAAAAACAGTCAAAATGCTACATCGAGTACCGAAAGATACTGACTTTCAAGAAAAGCCATCGGTTTACCAGGGCCAGACTTCAGTATCGACATAACCGCTTGAAAAGCCAAAGTCTCATTGTTTCAGAGTAAAAAACTTGACAGTAGGATAGGTCACTTCCAAATTATAGCAAAATTAACCTTTCAGGTACAGGGCACAGTTGATTGGAACTGATCAAGAAGCAATTTAAATTCAAAATTATAGACAAATTTACATAAAAAAAGTAAATAATCAAGAAAATTACAAAAAAAATTCACAGCAGAATGTCTGTTGAGGTCTTATGTCAGACCAAAACCGGGTCTATAAACAATTTTTAAAGTACCCCCACCCCCACCCACCCCCTCCCCACCCCTGAGTTGAAAACAGACTAAATAAAACAATTTTCTTAAAAGTTAAAATCAAATTTTTACCAAATACTCTATTTCTTCGCACCCGACTACTCAATCGGACGGCCAGGGAGCAGTCGACAGACACGCTTCCCTCCGAGTCGAAACATCTTAAAGAAGAAAAAAACTTTCTTCAACTATTTATTCTACAATCTTCAAAAATTGAAATGCTTTTCCTTTATTCAGAGCTTGTTGCAATATAAATGTGTTACTAACAGTTCTGACCCTTGTCAAACCCCATGGCCCTTGCAAACAGAGAAACTTGGTGAGTAACTTGGTGAGCGGTTCGAGTCCGGTACCTTGAGGGTCTGCGCCTCTCAGTTTCCTGTAATTGAACTGACCATATCCATACTTATTTGTGAAATAGGTCCATAATACACATTGGTCACATTATAAGCTAGATCACTTTTTGTCTGCAACTTTTTTTCACAACCCTACAATAATAATTTCATTATTATAACAAAAGAAATCAAGCATATCTTGAAATTTAATAATTTAAAATTTAAAAAAAATGAAATTTAAAACTGTCAAAAATAAATTTAAATTCTAAATTATGTGCATAAAATCAACTCAGCCTTGTTTAGACAGCCTCGTACAAATAAGCAGATGCCATTTGAGGGAAAAGGTAGCTGCAGGTAAGGGGAAATAACTCTACAGGACTTTTAGCAGACAACATTAACTGTCAATTTTTTAAAATTTGAATAAAATCAAAATTTGACAAGCCTCATCAAAATTACTTTACACACTGATTTATATGGTCAAATGAAACTTGCATATAAAATTTCTAAGGGATCCGAGTAAAACTGTGGAACTTAAAAAATTTCATATAGGTGTCGGCCCGGTCAGATTTCGCCCTATATAATCTATGTAAAAATGGCTCACTTTCGTGCTCTGCAGCCTAGACCACAACAAGATTTGAGTCTAATGAAGCATACTGTGCTCATATATGAACATTTCCCCTTTGTTTAAGCATAGTTTGATTATACAATCACCGTCTACTTTTTCCGCTATCCTCTGTTGAATAAAAACACTGTCCAAAAACACACTACCAAAACAACATGGCCGACCCAAGCACTACCTCTTTAATATCCATCCGAATGGGGAAAAAGTTCTGAAATGGAAAGAAATAAACACTGTCAATGTCTTGTCAAGATCAGAAATAATTCATTTTCAACCAAAAATACAGCCTAATCTCCTCACAGGAACCAACAGACATGTCAAATCAAGCATATTCATTTTTTCAAAGAACTATTTGCAAGGATACAATGACCCGGAAGCAAAATCTCACCGGGCCGACACCATCTATGAACTTTGAACAATGTTGCACATTAGATAACTATCTTGACCGTAATGCAAACGTACGTATAACTTAAAAAATGTGTCGGTTTACCGTTCAACTTTCACTAAAGTTTGAATGAGCGAATGTTACGTATAACACGCTGTTTGCTCAATAATTCCGAGACCTTGGTCCTTGCTGTACTTCTCGGTGAGACCTTATGTCGGTTTACTATAAAAGTCTTGTCTACGTTTTCTCAGAGACATGATATATCGTACACTCACCTTCTATCGAACCTCACCTGTTTATCGAACCTTTCATTTTTTGTGTTTTTATGCATGCACAAGTGCATTCTACGTCATAAAATCATGAGTACCGTTGCTTTGTCTGTAAACAACGCCTCGTAGCTTTATAGGTTTACGGAGAAATCGCCTAGTGACGAAATCGCCTACAATTAGATATATAGTAAACCAATTGGAGAAATCGCCTAGAAAGCAATTATATATAGTGTTTGTATTTCGCACCTATGGTACAGGGCGGATAACATGACAGAACTTTAAAGAATGTTTGTAACAAGATTAATTTGTTATGTGGTATTATTTTCCAGATCAAGATTGACCAAGATTGATCGGTCAGTGTAGCCCTTGATCACTACATAGAATTAATTTGACAGAAGATATTTATATATAAGGAGCGATAATTATAATATTTATGCAGAAAGTAAGAATGTCATACGCACGGAACAGGTTATTGTATGAGTCTTATGTCCGGTCAGGTGATCTGGATCAGATCAGTGTAACCCCTGATCACTAAATAGACTTTGACAGAAAATGGTAAAAAGAGCGATAATGATATCAATAGTTATGGCAAATTTGCAGAGTGAAAGTATCATGAGTCTTAATCACTGTAATATGATCTGGATCCAGTAAATGAATTAGCAATATCATTATAAAAACTGTCGGTTATCACAGTAGAAAATAAAATTATTATAATGGGACGTAATGGGATACGTCACTTCATAGGAAGTGAATAATTCCACAGACCACCGGCAAGATTTATTTTATTTTTTACCGACATTTTGTACTAACTAAAATTGCATTCGAAAATGTATTGGATGCAGATCATTTAACAAGAAGTAAGACTCATATTATAACTTGTTTCATGCGTATGACATTTTCACTTTCTGCTAAGATTCGGTATATAATTAGGTTTCGGACTACTTTCCGAAACCTAATAGTAATGCATGTCTATGGCATGCCTCAAGCAAATTTATAAAGAAATTCATATCCCATGATGCGCAATCAGACCACTGTTATATTACGAAATATCAATTCATGCTTACAATGCATACGTTCATTAGCCCAAATGCAGATATTTTGAATCGTTTAACGTTGACAGAATGTTTATCAAGTAGCGCCGATTAAACGATTTAGTTGTCTACGGGTGTATTTCATCCGTATTTCTACTTTCATTTTGCCAAAAATGTGATTTTGATAACACCCCTAGACAAACATATAGTTCCAAGTGCAATGCGTTGGATAAACGATATCGATAATTCTTCATTTGGTATTTGTGTCAATTATTAAAATGCGGATGCAACTGTTTCAATTACCAATAATTTTGCCATGTAAAATGCTACGTTATATGATAAATTTGGTCGCGAACGAATATATACCACAGAGCGCCGGTAAAATGGCCCAGAAAGTAATCGACTTCTGAAAGTCGGGCGGATATTTTGAAATCTACAAGCATTTCTTGAATTTGTCGGATAGGTACAGACAACGTTACGGAGAAAACAGTAATGAATAATGATCAGAACACCGTCAATCTCTACACATTACACACGAACTATGGGAATGAAGATAACGACTGCTGGAAATTGCAAGATACAGTATAAACACCCGATATGACGGGTATGACTCATATCCGCGGATACGAATTCCACAGACTAAAATCGGCCTCAATTTAAGCATTATTTGTTTTTAGAAAAACCTTTTATCGAGCTTTTTGGCTAATATTGTCCACTAATATTGTCCATATTTATTATTTGAAATACGTAGAATTAATATTCAGTGCACTGCATAATAAGTATATATAGTTGAAGTTGAAGAAAGCTAAAAAAAAAATAAAACAGTCGGCACCGACCCTTCGGCACGAAGGAGCACGGACCGTAGTGAAACGCCCCGGAGATATATGGATATCCTTGAGTCTCAAAAGCAATCTGTATTCTGAATGCATCAGAAGTAATTATGTTGAGTTTGGAAGATCATAATTATATTTTTACATCATGTGTGACAAACATCGTAAACATTGATCATAGACTTTTCAGTTCTCTAAGATCCATGTTTATAATGTGTGAAATGTCTTAGGAGACTTGGTACCAGGATGTAAGCATTTAAGGATAATTACTCCAATTATAGAGAGTTAGTAGTTATAAAAGAGATATAGTGGAATTATTTTATTGTATGTTTTACATAATATAATTCTTGACAAATTTGTGTTTTTAGTGTTTTAGTGCTTCCCCCCCCCCCCCCCCCCCCCCCCCCCCCCCCAGCATTAATCTGTGTTAACATACAAGCATGCTGTTATTTTCACCCCTGGTATTTAATAATATCCCAAAATGAAGTAGGGGGACACTTTGTGTTTGCTCCGTTTCTTTTTCTTATTATTCTTTCTTCCGATTCTGACTCTTCCAATTCTTCTTCCGTCGTGAACCTGTCCAATGCATTTCTCAGTAAGATTAAGTAATTGTCAGATCTTAATGAAACTTCATATGAATATTGCTTGATACATGCATATGTACATCCCACTTTTAATTTTTTGAAAATCACCATAACTAAATGGTTGGCTATAATTGGTTGAAATTAAGATATTGTTTGGCGAAGTTATATATCATTCGATTTCTTGCTGAATATTGGTATCATGTGATATTTTAGTACTCTAAATCAATTTGTATGGGTTTCGAAAGTACATGTATTGGTTGATTTTGCTAAATATTGGTATGACGGAATATTTTGGCACTCAGGACTAATTTGTAGGTTTTTTTAAAGAATTGGTTGCCATGGTAACTGAATGGTGGCTCTGATTGGTAGAAAATTTAGATCTTTTTCGACAAATTCAGATATTATTCGATTTTGCCCAAAATTGGTATGTCGGGATATTTTGACACTCAGAATTGATTGGTATGTCTTTGGAAATGATTTGTTGGTATGGAAACTGAATGGTGGGATCTGATTGGTCAAAATTTTAGATATTCAAATTTGCTGAAAATTGGCATTTAGGGGTATTTGGGTACCCCAAACACAGTCAAGTTGTTTTGAAATACTTGTTTGTCATGGTAATGGAGTGGTGTCCTCTGAATGGGTCACAATTTACATATAAGATTTTTCGGAAAAATGGTCTGTAGGGATATATAATTATGCAGTTGTTTCAAAAGTGTTGGTTGCCATGGTAACCAAGTGATCACTAATGGTCTGTTATTGGTTGAAATTTAGATATTTTGCTCACAAATATCAGTTGTAAGTTTCGTTTAGGGGACATTCTGCAACATATTCTGTTATAACTAGATCTTGTTAACTGTAAGATATTTAGATACACATGGCATATATAATTTACTCAAACTTGGTTGTAGTGTATAGATGTATAAGTGATTGACGCACGCCAAATACTGTTTCAATCCACCAGTTAGTAGCAGAAATATGACCCTTTTTTGCTCCAGATAGCCATAAAGGAAATTTGACAGTTAGAAGTCATATCTTGGAACAGTTTGCTCAGATTTCATTAAATTTGACTGGGTATTTACATGGATAGGTGCATGAGGCACATATTATATGACGCCAACTTCGGCCATATAATAATAGAGTAATGGCCCTTTACTACATTAAATTATCATTTTAAGTAAACTTCAGGCACACAGTGGCAAATTGAGCTATTGGAACTGCACTGTTTGCTACTAGTCATCAATTTATTTCTTTAAACAATATCTAAAACACTGACAGGATTTTCAGAAAGTTTCACAGCAATTATGTTCAGATGACCTGTCTATTTTAACAAACAGTTCCATTAAACACCATTTTAGTTCAGGAAATAATGCTTTAGAGGTTATTTTACTATTTTTCAATGGTACCAGTTCTTCCCTACCAAGCTTTTTCGTATCGTATAGTCACAATCGCCAAATATATGGTCCGAAACCTTCAGTACTGTCAGTACTTTGATTATCAACTCCTGTAATATTGGGCTGTCAAATTCCAGGTGGTGATCAGGGGCCGCACTGATCGTCCAATCTTGGGTCATCTTGATTTGGAAAACAACACAACAGGACAATTTATTCTTGTTACAAAGACTCTGTATAGTTCTATCATGTCATCACTACCTGTACCATAGGTGCGAAATACAATCACTATATAATTGCTTTCTAGGCGATTTCTCCAATTGGTTTACTATATATCTAATTGTAGGCGATTTCGTCACTAGGCGATTTCTCCAGCACCCGCTTTATAAACGAAATATATGCTACGCCATAAACAGGTCAATACAGTTTATTTTCCCTTCAACTATGCTAAGCATGAGAAAACTCTTAATACGTTATAGAATATCAACATAAATTGAAAAGTGTACCACATTAAAAATGTTTGACAGCTCTGACCCCTTCAGCTTATGCAAAGGTCGCATGCCCATGATGAAATCACGTGACTATGAGTATTATGTTACAGTAAACAATTTCTAAAATAAAGGTTTGATAAGCAGGTGATATTTTTGTGGCAGCCATTTTTGTTTGTGTTATGCGGGTGGTGGGGAACACTGGATTGTTTGGGGATTAATAGATGAGGATAAAAATATTTAATTGTTTCAAGGTATGTATAAAAGATTATTTTGAACTGCTGATTTATTTTTTTCTTCAATATTTTAAGTAAACGTTTTCTGTTCCTGGTCAAAGGTTAAGAGGTTCGATAGACAGTGAGACCATGCTACATACATATGTATGTATATGTCTCTGGTTTTGTCTTTAATTGATATTGTTTTCATTGTTGGAAAGATTGAACTTACATATACATGTAGATCTGTCTCATTCAATTTGAATAATGTTTTATCATGAACTCTCCAGCTTGTTCCACTTTCCATATTCCATTATAACTATTTTGCCCATGAATATTCAGTAGGTATTGAAATTTGGAATCAATAGACCATGGAAAGGGTTATTGAGACTAATGTAGACCAAATACTAGTTGCAGGCTATTTCCCTAATAACCCTTTCTTTCATACATGTATAAAAGGTTTTTTTTAACAAACATCTACTAGACCCAGATCAGACAGCTTCTGTAGGAGCTTTCTGGTCAGGGTCTGCTCTGTTTGCCTGTGAAATAATATATATCTGAGTCTAGTTTCTGCCATGACCAAAGATTTGTCTAATTAATATCTATAATGTTATTGTTATTCTGTGAATATCCATGGAGTAAAGGGTTATACAGATGATTTGTTTCCCAAATGTAAATGCTTTTTCATGCCTGTGCAAACAGAGTAGACCCAGATCAGATGGCTCCTGTAGGAGCTCATTCAGACACTAATATGGGTCTGCTCTGTTTTACTTATGTAATTGTATAGATCTGATCCTACAGTTTTTGTCAGACCTTGTTCCAGAATGATACTTCTTGAATAGTCATTTTAGATGTTACTGGTATACTGTACCCAGCAAACTGTTTGCTTAACCCTTTCCTCCATAAATATGCCTTTCTATGCCACTTCTTGAAACCATCCTATAGGAGCAAATGCTCTATTTATCACAATGGTTTCAAGCTACAAAATTATAAGAATTTACTTTTCTCTAGTAAATGCTCCTTTTGGGTAGATTCATTCAAAGAGGTTAGGTCTTAAAGTAGTCTATTGAGTAAAGGTTGATATTAGAGTAGACTCAGATCAGACAGCACCTGTAGGAGCCGTCTGACCTTGGTCTGCTCAGGTTGCTACTACAGGTATAAGTAATATGAATCCAGTTCTGCAGTTTCTGCCTTGGCCAAAAAGTGCTGTATTTATTTGCCATCATAAAAATAATATCTGATTAATATTCATGATGTCATTATTTCTTACATGAATATTCAACAGGTAAAGGGTTAAACTTTAATTCTTTACTCCATAGATATTCCTTTCAGTGCATTTGCAAATACAGTAGACACCAGATCAGAAGAGTCATCAGATCAGCGTCTGCTCTTTTGCTAATAGAATTATATAGATATGAGTTTACATTTTTAATGTGGACAAAGCTTTTCTTGTTCATATTCCATTTAGGATATTGACCTAATGAATATTTATACATACATAAATTTCTTATGTGAATATTCATGGAGTAAATGGTTAAAACACAGAGCTTTATTTGCATGCAAATTCTCATTAGTGGCACAGTTTGTTCCAAACTAGTATTCTCTAGTTTAACCCATTCCTAATTATAGATGCATTTGCAAACAGTGTAGACCCAGATCAGACAGCTTCTGTAGAAGCAGTTGAGCAGGGTCTGCTCTGATTGCTATTGATAATTGATGGATCATCAATATGGTTCCACATTTCCTTCACTGGCCAAATTAAATCTCCTGTCCATGTTTTATTATGAAGGTCTGTCAGTAATTGTTCGTAAAGTCATGAAATCTTGAATTAGGTTCAAGTGGGAATGGGTTAATGTTCAATCATGAACTATTGCAGATAATTGTATCTTTTATTTCCAGTTATGATACCAAAGTACACATCAGTTATAAAAGACAGAGTTTGAGCGGAAGAAATTTTAGACATGGCAAAGCAAAGAGTGAAATACTCCAAACTGGAGACAAATGGAATTGATGATGGTACATTTTTCTTGTTCTCCTTCTTTGTTCTTGTTCTTGTTCTTCTCCTCCTCCTCATCTTGTTCTTCTTCTTCCCCTCATCCTCCTTATTCTTCCTACTGTTTCTTCTTCTTCTCCTCCTTCTATTCTTCTTTTTCTCCTCTGCCTCCTCTTCCTTCTTCTTCTTCTTCTCCTTCTTTTTCTTCTCATTCTCCTCCCTCTTATTCTTCCTCTCCTCCTCCTCCTGTTTCTTCTTCTTCTTCTCCTCCTCATTCTCCTATTCTTCTTCTTCTCATCCATCTTCTTCTTCCTCTCCTCCTCCTTCTAAAATGACACAAAGATTAATGATTTACTTCATTTTCACCTAGCCCTAAGGCAATGCTTAATCCTTTACCTCATGAATATTCATGTAAAATGTATAATGATTGTATGAATATTTATTGGCTGCTTGTTTTTATAATGGCATATGAACAAGGGAACCTTTGGCTATTGCAGATATTGTAAAATCAGGTCTATATTATTTCATTTTAAACCAAACGGAGCTGATCCTGATAAGGAGCTTCTGATCTAGGTCTCCTCTGTTTGCAAAGTCATTAAAAGGTGTTGCTGTCAGGTAAAGGGTTAATTGTTTAGTCTCTACCTCTGTTGTTTATTGCAGAACTGGAGTCGGTATCCCTTATGCAGGAACATTCCAGTGAGGATGAGGTTGAAATCTACAAGCAGATGACAAATGGGGACCCAGAGCAAAAAACCTTCACAGTGGAGGAAGGCGTAGAGGCCATAGGCTTTGGTCTGTTCCAAGTCCGCCTGTACTTCATTTGTGGACTCTTTACAGTGAGTAAATGAAATGTTTAATAAACCCTTGTGACCCCTTAAATGCTGAAGAACTTTCATCTGCAAAATGTTTTTGTCTGCTTCAATTCTAAAAGTGCATTTTTCCACTTTTCTTAAACCTGATGAGAAACATACATGTATTAGCCTGTTTATTTTAGAAGTCTAGATAAAAGTATGTGTAGTTTAATTCTTCACTGATCTGGGTCTAGTTTGTTTGCAAGGATGTTTAGAAGCATATAAATAGGAGCTATCTATTAAAAAGGCATTCTAACGCAATCTGTCAATTTCCTGCAATCTGATTGGCTCATGTGACCAAATTTGCGGCATATAAAAAATATTTTATATGTCGCAAATTCAACCAATCGAAAACGGCCGAATTACAGCATTAGCATGTAAATATATTAATGCGCTTTGTTTATCTAACACTTAGATCTACTAATAAATCTGTATGCATACAATGACATATATTCAAGTTCAGTCCGGTATTTTGAAAGTTATTAGTTTTCATTGTTTGTCACGACTTGACCGGTCTCTTATATGTCATGTGGTGAATTATTGAGATACTCTAAGCGTTTTGATCCAGATTCAACGATATTTATCATACTATTCAAACATAAGGTTATAACGTGACGTCATTGTTACTGACGACGTTTTTGCGTATGGCGCCAAAGACTAAGATAACGTTACTTTTCCTGACATGTGTATTGAATGTGCATTGAACATGTGAAATAGCTGTCGCATAATTATTCATGACAAATGTAATAGTGAACTTATAATTGGCCCAGTGTTTTGACTTTGTGTAAACCAGGGTGAAAAAAATCCAGTTATTTTAAGAAATCTGAGAGAAACTGGGCACTATTTCTCGCCTCATCACTCATTTAAAATTGCCTGCGCGCATGGGATATAACACCAATTTGACATTTTTCGTGTTAAGATTACGTTAGAATAGGGTTAACCCTACTGTAATTTGAAATTTGCGACGGTATATGAGGTTTTTAACGGTCTTAAATTATTTTAATGACTCCGCCTTCGGCGTCGCCATTAAAATAATTTGCGACCGTTAAAAACCTCATATACCATCGCAAATTTAAAATTACAGTAGGGTTAACCCTATATTAAAAAGCGTATGTAGTAGCTGTCTGATCAGAGTCTACTCTGTTTGCTTTTGAACTAATACATTGTATATATCTTATTCAGCAGTTCTGCTATGGCCAATATTTCTTGTTTTTATTTAATATTTTATCTAATATTCTTGATGCCACTATTTCACGGGGGTGGGGGGGGGGTTATACTGGAGTCACCATGTCCGTTCGTCCGTCCGGCATGTCTGGATCATAACTTCTAAAGTATAAAAGCTATTGACTTCAAACTTCATATACAGATAGATCACATTGACCACAAGTGCAGTGCACAAGGTCCACAACTCTGTCTGCAGTATTTTTTGGAGTTATTGCCCTTTGTTATTTTTGTCAAAATCTGGCTTGTCCTGATTATAACTTCTAAAGTATAAAAGCTATTGACTTCAAACTTCATATACAGATAGACCACATTGACCGCAAGTGCAGCGCACAAGGTCCACAGCTCTGTCTAGTATTTTTGGAGTTATTGCCCTTTGTTATTTTTGTCAAAATCTGGCATGTCCGGATCATAACTTCCAAAGTATAAAAGCTATTCAATTCAAACTTCATATACAGATAGACCACATTTACTGCATGTGCAGCACACAAGTTCCATAACTCTGTCTGCAGTATTTTGGAGTTATTGCACTTTGTTAATTTTTGTCAAAATCTGGATTGTCCGGATCATAACTTCTTAAGTATAAAATCTATTGACTTCAAATTTCATATACAGATAGATCACATTGACCCCAAATGCAATGCACAAGGTCCATTAATCTGTCTGCAGTATTTTTGGGTTATTGCCCTTTGTTATTTTTGTCTGGCATGTCTTTGGAGCAACTAAGGTGTTTCACTTTTCATGTGCAGTACACACATGAACTTTATCCTGGCACATTTGTCTCTTGTGACAAGACCCTACTGGGGGTATGTGATAGGTCTAGTTTTTACATGACTATTCAGTAGGTAATCTCTAGATTTAATCTCTTTTACCCTTTCCTCCATGAATATTTATGTATAAAAGAATGAGGTCATGGATGTCAATTTGTTATAATAGCACATTGACACAGAAATTTGTAGTCATTTCAGATCTACGTAATATCGCAAGCAAACAGAACAGACCCTGATCAGACAGTTCCTATAGGAGCCATCTGATCTGGGTCTTCAATGTTTGCAAAGGTGTAGAAAGGCTTATTTATGGAGGAAAGGGTTAATCCTTTCTATGCGGGAAACAAACAATGCAGACCAAAAGGAGAGGACTTCTAGGCAGGGGAGCTCTCTCATCAGTGTCTGCACTGTTTGCCATTTTACACTTCTCTGTCTAAACATCCCTAAATATTCACAGAAGGCTTGACCTGTTTCAATTTTGGAATAATCTATTTGAAAATTCAGTGTTAAAAGGATTAACCCTCCCCTTCAAGTTCCCTTCCCTTCAAGTTCCCTTCAGGGTCTGCTCTGTTTGTTTATGAAATTATAATAGATCTGATTGTTCTACCAAAATACCAAACATTTTTGTGTACATAATTATGCCATTATAAAAGTTCAGCTAATAGATATTCATGATGTAATTATTTCTTACATGAATAATCAACAGGGAAATGGTTAATCACCTGTAAATCTGTCTCACAGATAATTATTATTACAGATCTACTCTGAGAACTATTTTTATGGCTTGCATTGCATTACAGTGATGTTTCATGAACTATTTGCATTTTGTTTACATATTTGTGATATGCAAACCTTGTACACCCAGTTGAGATGCCAATTAACATGGTATCTCATCTGAAATCCAAACTATTTGACACTCAGACTATACATTATATATGTATTCTTTAAGAAAAAATAATACAGTGATTTGGATTATTATTGTCAAGTCTGTCAACAACAATTTCTTTGCATACCGCTAGTTTTCATGGGCTATAACGCTATTATTTTCTGAGTTTACTGTATGCTTTTTCAATCCTGATTATTTTATTCATGGAGGCTAATTGGTCTAAATTCATTTTGTTTGCTTCAAGTTTAAACTTGTGTTTGTCTTACATATCTTGTTAAAAAGATGATCAAAGTGACAAAAAGTTTGAATCCTGGTGAGATGCTGAGATACTTGTCAATTTATCTGGATTGAAACTTTGCAAAGGTCATCACACAACCGCAGATAGAGTTTTGGAAGTTAAAGAGGCACTTCCATTGGCATCGAAATTGCTATTGAAAGTTGACATATATTTTCCCAGGCAGCAGATTCGTTGGAGATGATGTTGCTCGCAGTTCTGTCACCTGTTCTCCGATGTGAGTGGCAGTTGGAACAATTGTATGTCGCATCAATAACAACAGTAAGTAACCATTGAGAATAGATTGCATGATCAAGGCAAAAAGGACTGTTTCATATATGATAAGAATATGTTGTCTGCAACCACAAAAAGTCTTCTGCTATGAATTATGTCTCCCCCTATATTTATATGGGGGAGACATATTGTTTTCGTGAGAGTTGTCTGTCTGTCTGTCCATCCGTCTGTCCGTCTGTCTGTCTGTCTGTCCGTCACACTTTTTGTCCGGACGATAACTTCAATATGCCTGATGCCAGTTGATTGAAACTTCATATATGGAAAGAGCATAATGAGAGGAAGTGTCATGCACAAGGTCCATAACTCTGGTTTCACTAATATTGGAGTTATTGCCCTTTGTAAAATAAAATCACACTTTTTTGTCCGGACGATAACTCCTATATGGCTCATGCCATTGGATTGAAACTTCATATATGGAAAGATCATGACGAGAGGAAGTGTCATGCACAAGGTCCATAACTCTGGCTTCACTAATATTGGAGTTATTGCCCTTTGTAAAAAATATCATAAGTTTTTGTCAGGACAATAACTTCAATATGCCTGATGCCAGTTGATTAAAACTTCATATATGGAAAGAGCATAATGAGAGGAAGTGTCATGCAGAAGGTACATAACTCTGGCTTCACTAATATAGGAGTTATTGCCCTTTGTAAAAAAAATCACACTTTTTTGTCCGGACGATAACTTCTATATGGCTCATGCCATTGGATTGAAACTTCATATATGGAAAGATCATAACGAGAGGAAGTGTCATGCACAAGGTCCATAACTCTTGCTTCACTAATATTGGAGTTATTGCCCTTTGTAAAAAAAATCACAATTTTTTTGTCCGGATGATTACTCCTATGTGACACATGCCATTGGAGTGAAACTTCATACATGGAACGATCATGATAAGAGAAAGTGTCATGCATAAGATCCTTAACTCGAGCTTCAATAAATTTAGAGTTATTGCCCCTTGTACATTTGTTTAATTCTTTCTTGTCCGGACGATAACTCCTACATGGCTCTTGCCATCGTATTGAAACTTCATACATGGAAAGAGCATGATGAGAGAAAGTGTCATGAACAAGGGCCATAATTCTGGCTTCAATACTTTTGGAGTTATTGCCCTTTGTTACATTTTTTGGCCGATCAATAACTCCTGTTCGACTGATGCTATTGGAATGACATTTATTTTTTGGAAAGAGCATGATGAAAGTAAGTGTCATGCACAAGGGCCATAAATCTGGTATCAGTATTTTTGGAGTTATTAGCTTTATCATTTTCTTCTTGAAAAATGTAGTGTGGAAAACGCATAATGAGGGGAAGTATCATTCATCAAGACCATAACATTTTTAGTGATTTCCCTTTACATATTGTTTTTATTAGAGGGGGAGACATCCGTTTTTGTGACAAAAACCTCTAGTTCTTAACCCTTTCCCTGATTAATATTCATGCAAGTAATGATGACATTGTCAATATTTAGAAGGTGATTTTTTATGGGTTATTTTGATTCTTATGTTTTAGCTGTTGCATAAGTCTGAGATTGAGTTTACAGTCTTCTTGTTGGCATCATATATGGAGTCAAAGAAAAATTTGGCCATTGTTATATCTATCAATCCCTCCAGGTGCTGCTCATATTAACAGAGTGTTGGAAAAAGGGAGTATGTAGGACATATTTCTCCTCCAAATCCAGTCTGGCTGGTACTAATTAACGCTTTGCATGCTAGCTGTGAAACTGTGATTACCTATGCAAGCAGTTTAGATGTGTAATGCATTGTCTCATCAGAATCCAAACTGTTTGACACTTTGACCATCATTTTGCAAAGAAATGAGAGAAATTGAAGCAGACAACAATTGTTGCTGACAAAAAAATTACTTAGCATGCAAAGAGTTAAAAAATTTCCTTTCCAAGATGTTTCTAATGAATACCAGTAAGATAGGGGTCGAATGTTGATAGATTGGTACACCTCTTATCTGAATCTGTATAATCATCCGGCTCATTGTCATCTGACCGATAGCCAGCATTCCTCTCTTGTAGATCAGCATATGTTTTCTTTTTACCCTTTATAACCAGTACAAGCAGTCTGGATCCAGATGAGATGCTGATTAATTCATCACGATTTCCCAACTGGTTGACACTTTGATTTCCTTTTTTTTCTAGAAATTGAATACACAGTGTATATTGAAAATACAAAATGTACATTGGATGAACATTTGTGCCAGTCTTATATAGAGTGGGTCCAGGATAGAGGGATTCTGGAATCCTCTGAGTCTTCACTGCTTGTGAATAATAAGTGTATGATTTTAGATCTAAATGTTACTCTCAGAAACTTATGCATGATCAAAATAATTGTACCCCTGCAAACTTGTTTGAGGGGGTATACTGGAATCACCCTGTCTGGCGGTTGGTCGGTCTGTCTGCATTTGAACATGGGTAGCTAGGGTTTTAAAGTTATTGACTTTATATTTGGTATACATAATGACCCCTTAGCATTGCAGAATTATCTCCCCTGAACTTGAGTATTTTTGTTGGTCATTTGGGCTTGAAACATGGGTATTTGGATTTGAGACCAAGGCTGCTGTGTGGGGGTATTCCATCACCTTTAGTGATAGTTCTAGTTTGTTTTGTTTGATGTTGATTGATACATGTATTTTGTTTGATAGTGATTGATATATCTCATTAACTATTTACAGGTGGTGTTTATTGGAATGGGAATTATGGCACCATTTTGGGGTTTCTTAGGAGATAAATATGGGCGACAAAAGGTGAGCATCATTGATCATCTATCTGCGTCATCAGATCATCTTTCATTGACCCTTTCCTTTATAAAAAAACCTTTTCATGCCTTTGCAAACAGGGTAGACCCAGATCAGACAGCTGTGATCTGTGATTACTGTTGCAAACACTTTGGCTCTAGATGAGATAGATCTAGATGAGATATGTAACTATGCGTCTCTTCTGGATCCAAACTTTTTATGCCCCCACAAAGTGGTGGCATATAGGGTTGTCTGTCCGTACGCACATCTAGAAGAATTTGTGGCCATTATATCTTGGTCAAGTTTTATAGCCATGTAAATTGCTTCAGTCGTTTAGGAGTTGCGGCCCTTTATTTGCAAAAATGACTTTAAAAATATTTGTCCGGACACTTTCTTGAAAAGTATTTGTCCAATCCACACCAAACTTTACGCACATGTTTGTGGCCATCATATCTTGGTAAAGTTTGATAGGCATGTAAAACGCTTCAGTCGTTTAGGAGATGCGGCCCTTTATTTGCAAAAATGACTAAAAATATCTTGTCCGGACTCTTTCTTGGAAAGTATTTGTCCAATCCACACCAAACTTTACACACAAGTTTATGGCCATATAAAATGCTTCAGTCAATGAGGAGTTGCAGACCTTTATTTGCAAAAATGACTTTGAAAATATCTTGTCCGTACCCTTACTTTCTGTGACAAAAAGTGGGGGCATCAGTGTCCTATGGACACATTTCTAGTTTTAATACAATTATGTTTTTAACAACAAATTTTGCATACAAAAATAACAGGCAGTAAAAGAGAACATTAACTTCCTCCAATTTCACACTTGTTAACAATCATATTGGGTAATTAGACCATGAAAATTGACAGAATTGTAGCCCATGAAAAAATAATGTCGAATCCTACATGAGATTCTATTTCTAGTGGATTTTTTAACGATTATTAAAATTCAATTTCATTCAGTTACTATAATAAAATTTACCAATATGTTTATGTGATGAAGAAAATGATCAGGTTTCATAAAAAAAAATTGGTGTCATTTTGTTAAAATACTAGGGATGGGAACGAATAGTCGAATATTCGAATACCGTTCCGAATATCGAATAGTAATACTGCTATTCGAATATTCGGAAAAAAATATATATTTTTTTTATTAAATTCATAATTTTTCTCTCGTCTTTATTCTTCCACATCAAAAGTCAACCTGTGTTAATTAGCTGGCGAACTTTGACAGTTTGACACGTGACTATCACTTTCCCAATACACGGTCCGATGGATGGTACGCCGATTTGGGTATTTATGACCCTAATCCCTGTGTTAATTAGTTGGAGATATTTGATAATTTGACACGTAATTGCCTATTACCTATTACATGGTCCACTGATTGGGGTGTTTAATGACCCTAATCCCTTATCAAAAGATAACCATGCGCGACAGTCCAAACCACCATGCAATCACAAAGTATTTGTGGTGCAATCAACACATATTTTCTCGCTTCTCAGATGTACTAGATAACACGAGTTACTAAATATAGAAGTACCAGAAATCCCTATCTGGAACACCCCTTGTCCTGTGTATTCATACGCGCGATTTAGGTGAAATCAATACAAGGGAAGTTTTCTTGTTGTGTAAATTTCAAAGCGAGGCTAAAATAGTACGATGTTACTGTTGCTGTTGGAAACGCAAGTCACAATACGCAATGGAAAGTAGTACTTTACAACATCCGTTAATTTGCTTGGTTTTAAGGTGAATTTAAGCGAGAAAAACTATATAACACTGGTTTTGTTAAAGCCGACGGCTTCTATTCCTGTGTTGGTCTATTCCTGTCGCAAACTCGCTAAAGGTTGTTCTCGACTGGGAACAGACCAACATCGGATATAGAAGCCCCATGTCTTTAACAAAACCTATGCTTGATTCTATTAGTCTTTCGCCCTCGACTTGTTAACGATGTAAGCGTGATCTTTCTTACCAGGATCCACTCGGTTTGTCACTTTGATCTATGCTTCCCTATATTTTGATCAGACACCGAGTCATTTTGATTGAAACATGTTTGATCAGTTGTAAATATTATGATGTGCAAATATTACGAAACCACATAGTAACACCGTTGTCAAGAGTATCGCTTCGAAATGAATGTGTGACTTGATCTGGTTCTATCAATGAATGTGATTATGAACGTGATTAAATATGATTGTGATACAAATGTATTTCTTCACCTTTTCAACCTTTATGTTGTTAAATTACTATCGAAAACCCTGCTCTACGTACACTGCAGTTCACACGTTGTAGGTTGAGCGAACATATGGGTTAGATCTACTACTGCACGAAAGTTTTCACTACTTCACGACATTCAAAAGCTGTTAATCCTTTAGATACAAGACAGTTGGAATAAAACCTTTGTTTTTACATTTTCATAGGTGGAAAAACTAGCGAAAACTAGCGTGTTCTATCCGCAAAAAAGAGTGTCAATCTCTCAGACTCAGAGAAGTACATGTTTGAACTTTGGATACACGATCACAAATTCTTCCGAATATTCGAATATTCGAATACTAGTTTGACCGAATATTCGAATAACAAATTTGGTATTCGTTCCCATCCCTATAAAATACATTACAATAATTGTTAATTGCCTGTAGCTAACTGAGTCAGGAAAGGCATTTGTAACCAAACTTGGTGTATAGATAGCTTCCTTGGGAACAAATGTTCGTGTTGCATATCTTTGCCAAATTGGAGTGAAGATCAAGGTCACGGTTACTAAGAATAGTAAAACAGTTTCCAGACAACAACTTAAGTTAGGACAGTCATTTGGTGACCAACCATGAATCATTGATGTACAGATCTCCAAACAATCTGTTGGTTTTAGTGCAGTGATGCCACAATCTATACGGACACTGAATCCAAATGAGACACTGAGTAACTTAACCTCTCATTAGGATACAAACTGTTTGACACTCTGATTGTGATTTTGGAAAGAAACGGAAGAAATATTGCTTTCAAAATATGAGAAGAATGCAGACTTACAAAATGCTTATACATATGAAAAGAATGGAGTTACATTCGTAATGTGCTGATTCTTCCATGTGAGTGTTTTGCCAGGACTGTTCACTTGGTGACTGGTGATTCATCCATGTGAGTGTTTTGCCAGGACTATTCACTTGGTGACTGGTGATTCATCCATGTGGGTGATTTGCCAGGACTGTTCACTTGGTGACTGGTGATTCCTCCATGTGGGTGTTTTGCCAGGACTGTTCACTTGGTGACTGGTGATTCTTCCATGTGGGTGTTTTGCCAGGACTGTTCACTTGGTGACTGGTGATTCGTCCATGTGAGTGTTTTGCCAGGACTGTTCACTTGGTGACTGGTGATTCTTCCATGTGGGTGTTTTGCCAGGACTGTTCACTTGGTGACTGGATAATTTCACTGGATGTCTGTTTAACCTTTTACTCCATGAATAGTTATGTAAAAAATAATGACATCATGAATATTAATTGTTATAAAAGCACAGTGGACACAGGCAATTTGTGGGCATGGCAAAAACTGTAGAATCATATCTATATTATATCATGGCAAACAGAGCAGAGCCTGATCAGATGACTCCTATAGCTGTCTGATCTGAGTCTGTTTGCAAATGTGTAGAAAGGCATACTTATGGCAGAAACTGTAGACCAGTAATTCCATAAGCAAACAGAGCAGGCTCTGATTAGAAGGCTACTACATGAGCCATCTGATCTGGGTCTACTCTGTTTGCATAGGCATATCCATATAAAATTCTGCTAATAAATACTTATGGTGTCAATATTTCTTACATGAATATTTATTAGGTAACGGGTTAAAGAAACCAGGAACACAAAGTGGGCTGTTTTTTATCCAGATGTATTCTCAACCCTATCTTTTAGTGTTAGATAGCAAAATATGGATAGTTAAACGATTTTGTATATAATATATTATGTACATATAGCCAACTTTTCAGACCCATTAAGAGGACATTGGTAATGCTACAAACAGACATATTACCTGGAATGAAAAGGTGCTGTTAGATCTCATGTCTTAATATCTCTCCACTATGCTCGTTCTAGCTGCATGTACAATCCAGCTGCATGCTTTTCAGAATTATATTTCAGGGGCCGTATTCCAGTAGCATCTTAATTTCTCACTTAAGATAAGAAAAATCTTATTATTTTTTCCTTAGCTAAGATAAAAAAAATCTTAAAGTTAGGTTTGTATTCCAAAAGCTTCTTAAGAATATCTTAGCTAAGAAAATTCTTAAACTTAAAAAATCACTTAAGAATTTTCTTATCCGGTTGTCAAGTGAATCAGGTTTTCCCTGTTCCAAAAATAGCAACGGAAGTAGGAACTTTCATGCGTACGCATATGGCGGCCGTTTAACTAAACTTCGTAATTTCCGATGTTTGTAGGCTAAAGAATTTCTTTTATGAAGTTCGTGCGATTTAAAGCTACGAGCGTTTCACTAAAACGTTCCTACGAAAGTGTCTTACGATCTTCGCAGGTACAAAATTCGTAACTTCTCTACACAACTGATGTAGATCCATAGCAACGTACGTAATGTCACAGTCTCGGGCGTGACTGCATATTCACCGTGTAATATTTCCCATTGAAACGTTTATTTCTTACTGGATTTACTACTCGGCGGTACCGATTTCAGTCACGAAAATATTTACGAATGGTGTCTAAAATTGTTTAAGAACATTGACACTTATAAATCAGCAGTTATCCCTAGACGCAAGTTACATTTGATCATTACACATAGTTCACACGTATGTCACTGTGTGTACTAGAGCTACTTTCGGTTTGGACGATATCCCCCTGTATTGGGCTGTAAGACGGTAATCGTCACAAAATTAGCACGTTGCCTTAACAGCTCATTGATGAGACAACCTTATACACAATCGAATCTACCTTTTTGTTTATAATACATGCATCTCATTCTGAAAATATGGAACGCAACCCAATGGTGATGAAAGTAAGCCTACACATACATTCAATATTAACTAGATCTAGCATTTCAATAATTCCTTTGGTATAATTGGTAGTATTTTTAGTTTTTTGACTTTGAGGTGTGACAAATAATTACTAAACCAAGGGTTGATAGGATTATTTATAGAACTATCTTCATTCACCCTTACATGCACACTCCAGACCAAAAAAATGTTTCTGAAAAGTAACTAAGGGGGATCTCTCTCTCTCTCTCTCTCTCTCTCTCTCTCTCTCTCCTCTCTCTCTCTGTGTGTGTGTGTGTCTGTGTCTGTCTGTCTCTGTCTCTGTCTCTGTCTCTGTCTCTGTCTGTCTGTCTAAGAGTATAAGCTTCAACATTTTAAAAATATTTAGTAATATGTATGTCGTTTCTTGAAGCAGTTTTATGTCGAAGCTTTTGAAGACTATCCTATATCCTTTCAGAGGGACACTTCCTTCACATTATTTTCGACCTGTTTGCTGCTTTCACAAGGCACTAAATGAAAAATAACACGTTCTGACATATATGAATCAAAACTCTGTCATGAATACATCCTATGCCTGTCTTTATTCAATCTGCTGTGAAACATCACTGATTTAATAATTGTTTTGATGTCCGAAAATGGTGGTATCCGAAATTAATATCGGTTGCATACCGACATGTCAATCAAAGCATAAGGACACTATTCCGTTCCGATTCCATAAGTAACTAACGTGTTCCGTTACTTAATCCTTGTTTGAAATCCAAAATAGATGATGAAGTCTGTAAAGTTCAGTTAAAACGAAGATTTTGATATCGTGTTTCCAGCGTTCCGCTTACAGCGGTATCTACGACAGAGTTGTCCCTCTTCTTGGATATATGATAAATAAAGGGCGTCCCGCAATAAAAACCGGGTATAATACAGTGCATACACTCACCTAGATGGTTAGAAAATCCGAAAATGTCGCAATTTCTCAAATGAATCGAAGCAATATGGCGGCAATCTGTCAACTTAAGAAATTTCTTAAAGTCTTAAGGAAGGTTTGAGCTTCCTTAACTTTTAAGGAGAAAATCGCCGATCTTAAGAAATTTTTTAAGATAAGAAGCTACTGGAATACCACTTAAGAAATTTCTTATTTTTTGAGGAATAAATGACAGGATTTAAGATTTTTTTGTCTACTTAAGATTTTTTTTTAACTTAAGATGCTACTGGAATACGGCCCCAGAGCTGTAGATAAGAGGTGCACTGCTGTATCAATGTCTCTGTGTTTCTCAATCAAACCCTATTATTCTGCTACTCATTAGAATCACCTCAGAGAGGCAATTCTAATGAGTACCAGCAAGATAGGATTTGGCAGAGAAATTGAAATATGCTTTCCCTAGATTTCCTAAAATTTTCCTCTATATCTAGTTCTCAATTGTAGTACAGTAAAACCACTCTAAAGCGATCACTTAATGAATAAAGGGATAAACACATAGTTTGAGGCAATACCATCTGCAGTCTCCTGATGGACTGTTCGATTTATGCTGTTACTGGGACACTGTTTTGTTTTGATTTGATGGCAAAAGGCTTTTATCACCTATCCTGTTGCCATGGATTCTGTCATAAGTACCTCTTATAAGGAATTTCATTTAATAGATCTGCTACTAATAAATACTCGCATCGTTCACATAGCTTTGGCCAAAACACTGTAGTACTCACATCCATTATTTACTTAAAGGCCCCGCAAAGGTATAAATAAAACCAGTCAGTAACAGCTCGTGAGCAGGAGAATCGCCTTGTTAATAAAATGATAATCGGGACTACAACAGTACGTTTTCAAATTTCACATGTGTCTTCCTCTCATTAAGGACCATTGTTGTAACCAAGGTCCATCACTCTGCATGCAATACTTTTTGAGTTATTCCCCTTTGTTCTCATTTTTGTCGCACTTTCTATTTTTGGCTGTCATTTCTAAACAAATCATTATAGAGCTTTAAAATTTCACATGTGTCTTCCTCTCACTGAGGACCATTGATATAACTAAGGTCCATCACTCTGCATGCTATACTTTTTGAGTTATTCCCCTTTGTTCTGATTTTCACACTCCAACATATTAACAGTTTTTGTGTCAGATGCGAGCAGGTGACACATGTGTTCCTCCGAACACTCTTGTTTGGAAGAATAGTCGTTGGCATCATTTAATGCACATGATTGATTAATGCAGGATGAATGTAATGCAGAAAACTCCTGTCAGAGCTTTCTGCATTACTTTCATCCTGCATTAAGATACCTTTTGCCTTTATGACCAATATAAGACTTCTTTGGTGGTCGCATTAGAGGGGGTTTGTTGTCTTAATTTGGACCTCTTCCACAATTCAACCCAACATTGTCAGATTGTTTGACCCTTTACAGTAGATCTATATATAAAGTATTTTCTAAAAAAAATTTTTATTTCTTTCCAAAAACAAGATCACAGCGTGAAACCATTATTAACCCTTTCCTTCATGAATATTTATGTTAGAAATAATGACATCATAAATATTTTATAACGGTATATGAATACAGGATTGATTGGCCCAGGCCAAAACTGCAGAATCAAACCTAGACTTCCTAAAGCATACAGAATAGATTGATAAGACAGCTCCTAGAAGAGCTGTCTGATCTGGGTCTACTCTGTTTGCGATGGTGCCAAAAGTCGTCTCTATGGGGGGAAGGGTTAATCCATTATGAGACACTATTTTTCAAACTTTTGCATGTCCTTTCAGTGAACGGCATACTTCTAGAAGAAGTCAATATTTACTTGTCCTTTCTGATGAAATCTTTAAGATGTGATCAATGTGCTGGTCCAGCTTCAGGTCGAAACCACATTTGTTATTTCTTTTACTGACAATGGCAAATTTGTGATCACCAGTTTGATTCCAGAAGAGATGCTGAGTAACTTGATGTCTCATCAGGATCCAAACTGTTTGTGATTATCACCATAGTTTGTGATTATCATCATAGTTTCTGATTATCAATTTATCATCATAGTTTTTGTTTTTAACCAATAGGAAGAAATTTCAAAATTGATGCAGACAAATTTGAAAACCACAATACATGAATTTATTACCCTCTCCACTAAATACTGGCACACCCAGCCTCCCCTCTCCACATGTGCACTTGGACACCCAGCCTCCCTCTCCACTAAATACTGGACAACCAGCCTCCCATCTCCACTAAATACTGGACAACCAGCCTCCCTCTCCACTAAATACTGGACACCCAGCCTCCCCTCTCCACTAAATACTGGATGCCCAGCCTCACTTCTGCACTATATACTGGACACCCAGCCTCCTCTCCCTACATGTTCACTGGGACACCCAGCCTCCCTCTCCACTAAATACTTGGACACCCTGCCTCCCTCTCCACTAGATACTTGCACACCCAGTCTCCCCTCTCCACTACATACTGGGACACCCTGCCTCCCCTCTCCACAAAATACTAGCACACCCAGCCTCCCATCTCCACTAAATACTGGCACACCCAGCCACCCCTCTCCACTAAATACTTGGACACCCTGCCTTCCTCTCCACTAAATACTTGCACACCCAGTCTCCCCTCTCCACTACATACTGGGACACCCTGCCTCCCCTCTCCACTAAATACTGGACACCCAGCCTCCCCTCTCCACTAAATACTAGCACACCCAGCCTCCCATCTCCAATAAATACTTGCACACCCAGCCTCCCCTCTCCACTACATACTGGGACACCCTGCCTCCCCTCTCCACAAAATACTAGCACACCCAGCCTCCCATCTCCACTAAATACTGGCACACCCAGCCTCCCATCTCCACTACATACTGGGACACCCTGCCTCCCCTCTCCACATGTGCACTGGGACACCCAGCCTCCCTCTCCACTAAATACTTGGACACCCTGCCTCCCTCTCCACTAAATACTTGGACACCCTGCCTCCCACTCCACTAAATACTTGCACACCCAGCCCCCCTCTCCACTAAATACTTGGACACCCTGCCTCCCTCTCCACTAAATACTTGCACACCTTGCCTCCCTCTCCACTAAATACTTGGACACCCAGCCTCCCATCTCCACATGTGCACTGGGACACCCAGCCTCCCTCTCCACTAAATACTTGGACACCCTGCCTCCCTCTCCACTAAATACTTGGACACCCAGCCTCCCATCTCCACATGTGCACTGGGACACCCAGCCTCCCTCTCCACTAAATACTTGGACACCCTGCCTCCCTCTCCACTAAATACTTGCACACCCAGTCTCCCCTCTCCACTACATACTGGAACACCCTGCCTCCCCTCTCCACAAAATACTAGCACACCCAGCCTCCCATCTCCACTAAATACTTGCACACCCAGCCACCCCTCCACTACATACTGACACACCCAGCCTCCCATCTCCACTACATACTGGGACACCCTGCCTCCCCTCTCATCTAAATACTTGGACACCCATCATCCCCTCTCCACTAAATACTGACACACCCAGCCTCCCCTCTCCACTACATACTGGGACACCCTGCCTCCCTCTCCACCAAATACTGGCACACCCTGCCTCCCCTCTCCACTGCATACTGGGACACCCTGCCTCCCCTCTCCACTAAATACTGGGACACCCTGCCTCCCCTCTCATCTAAATACTTGGACACCCAGCATCCCCTCTCCACTAAATACTGGCACACCCAGCCTCCCCTCTCCACTACACACTGGGACACCCTGCCTCCCATCTCCACTACATACTGGGACACCCTGCCTCCCCTCTCATCTAAATACTTGGACACCCTGCCTCCCCTCTCCGCTAAATACTGGCATACCCAGCCTCCCATCTCCACTACATACCGGGACACCCTGCCTCCCCTCTCATCTAAATACTTGGACACCCAGCATCCCCTCTCCACTAAATACTGGCACACCCAGCCTCCCCTCTCCACTACATACTGGGACACCCTGCCTCCCCTCTCCACTACATACTGGGACACCCTGCCTCCCTCTCCACTAAATACTGGCAAACCCTGCCTCCCCTCTCCACTGCATACTGGGACACCCTGCCTCCCCTCTCCACTGCATACTGGGACACCCTGCCTCCCCTCTCCACTAAATACTGGGGCACCCAGCCTCCCCTCTCCACTGCATACTGGGACACCCTGCCTCCCCTCTCCACTTAATACTGGCACACCCAGCCTCCCCTCTCCACTAAATACTGGCACACCCAGTATCCCCTCTCCACATGTGTACTGGGACCTCTCCACTAAATACTTGGACACCCAGCCTCCCTCTCCACTAAATATTTGCACACCCAGCCTCCCCTCTCCACTAAATACTTGCACACCCAGCCTCCCCTCTCCACATGTGCATTATTCACTTTGATACCATTTTGGTAACTTTAACCCTTTCAATGCTGAATTTTCAAATGGACTATTCCAAAATTCAAACATGTCAAGCTAAAATTGAATATTCAATATTCAGGGATGCTTTAATAGGAGCATGTAACATGACAAATATTGCAGACCTTGATGAAAGGGCTTCTTTTTTAGCCCTCTCATCTGGGTCTACACTGTTTTGTGTGTTTTTCTGTCGTATACTTAGTGTAGCATCACAATTTATTGGTGCCTTCTGTAAGAAACCTGTATGATTTTAATGTTTTTGATATTACAGACTTTTCTCTGTTACAATTTATGCTATTGTTATACTGGTTACTGCATGAGAGCTCATATTGAACCACAAACCTTATGAATGTTTTTGCTAGGTTTCGCTCATGATAAAAATTCTTCTAGTAAAACTATAAAGCAAGGAAATTTATTGCCATATTAAAAAGTGGAGTAGTTCTGTAGCAAATACAACAATTGAACATAAGCAAATGGTGCACACTGATCAGACAGCTCCTACAAGAGTTGTCTGATCTGGGTCTACTCTGTTTGCAAAATGTGTATGAGGGAAACAATATCAATATCATATTATGACAAATGCTAAAATCATTTATTCTTGTGACTCATTATTTTGTTCACAATATAGGTATCTATTGTGCTTGTTGACTGAGACTATGAGCATGTTAGGGCTACCATTGCCTTTTTAGCTCACCAGAGCACAAAGTGCTCAGGCTGAGCTATTGTGATCGCCAGATCAGTGATGTCCGGCGTGCGGCGTCAACAATTTGAACCTTTAAAAATATTCTCCTCTGCATCCACAGGGTTCTCAGCTTTCATCTTTGGCACATAGCATCATCTATAGGTCATCTACAAAAGTTATATAAATTATGCCCCTGGGGTCAAAATTGGCCCCTCCCCAGGGGTGCCTTGTTTTCTATAGAAACATATAGTGAAAACTTTGAAAATCTTCTCCTGAAACTGGGAAGTTCTTAGCTTTCATATTTGGCACATAGCATCATGTTCAGGTCCTCTACAAAAGTTATATAGATTATGCCCCTTGGGTCGAAATTGGCCCCGCCCCAGGGGTGACCAGTTTTCAATAGAAACCTAGTGAAAACTTTGAAAATCTTCTCCTGAAACTGAAAGGTTTTCAGCTTTTATATTTGGCACATAGCATCATGTTCAGGTCTTCTACAAAAGTTATATAAATCATGCCCCTGGGGGTCAAAATTGGCCCCATCCCAGGGGTAGCAAGTTTCTTATAGCTGAATGACCAGTGGCTAATTTTAGCTGGCTATTTTTAGCATACATAAAAGATAGGTTATCTCCCTTTGCACATTTTGATAACAACTGGATTGCCTCCCCTCTTGGTAGTAAAGCTGAATATTTAGATCTGGCCTGTTGCAAGGTATATAGGAAATTAACCCTCTACTCCATAAATACGCCTTTCTACACCTTTGCAAACAGAGTAGACCAGATGAGATGGCTCATGTGGTAGCCTTCTGAGCAATCTGCTCTGTTAGCTTATGATATAATATAGTGCATATTGCATTAAATTATTTTCATTTCGTGTACAGTATACATGTACTTATAATATGTTTACTTAACCCTTTCCCTCATATAAACACCTTTTCACACATTTGCAAACAGAGCAGACCCAGATCAGACAGCTCTTATAGCAGCTGTCTTAATAGGGTCTGCTCTGTTTGTCAATGTAATTTGAAATAAGTTTCTTTACTTTCTAAAATGGCTACACTGTCCTACCTTCCATATTTCATTGTAACTATTTTTGTCCATGAATATTCAGTAGGTATTGAAATTTTGAATAAACATAGAACAGGGGGTGGGGGGGGGGGGGGGGGGGATCAGTTAGCAAAGATGTAGTAGGTTTGGGAGTTTTTTGCCTTGCTTTTAATAGAAACATATTGTGACAACTTTGAAAATCTTCTCTGATCATCTGGTGAGTGATATCAGGGCCATCATGGCTCTCTTGTTATTTGTAGTTTGGTCCAGAAAGTACAAACATGTAATCTTACTTAACCCTGTACTGCATAATATGTATGCCTTTCTACACATTTGCAAACCGAGTAGACCCAGATTAGATGGCTCCTGTAGGAGCCGTCTGATCAAGATCTGCTCTGTTTACTTATGAAATATAATAGGTATGATTCTACAGTTTCTGCCTTGGCCAAATGTCTGTGTGTTCATGTGCCATTATAAAAAAATCTAATTAATATTGATGATGTTAATTTATGGCGTTAAGTGATACCAGCCATAGCCTCTGTATATTGGGCTCTTAACTAATGGTGTCATTCACGGATCATTACCAGCCTGAACACGACCTTGTGGCAGTCGTATTCCACTACGCAAAAAGTAGATTGTATATTTGTATTCTCAATTGAACAAAAAAAAATTGAAAGCTGAGTGAAGCACACATGTGCTTAACCCTTTTCTTCATGAAAATTCATGTAAGAAATAATGACATCATGAATATTAATAAGCTGTTTTTTATAGTGGCATTATGAACAAGGGCATATTTTACCTTGGCCGAAACTGAAGTATCAGATCTATATTATATCTTAAGCAAACAGAGAAGACCCTGATCGTATAGGAGCCATCTGATCTAGGTCTACTCTGTTTGCAAAAGTGTCATGATCACTTATCCCTCTATGAGGTAAAGGGTTAAAATCAGTTTGATTTAATAAAACTGTGTTACCTTTAGATGGGTTGCTTTTTTTTTCGGTCTTATTGTTTTGTAAATCATTAACAGGATTCACAGAAAATATATATATATGCAGAGAGATTACCCTTGCTTCATGAATATTCATGTACGAAATATGACATTATGAATAATAATTAACTTAATTTTTATAATGGAACTACATGTATTAAAAAATGGATTTTTTTTATCACAACAGAAGCTGAATAGGGCTTAAAACAGTGTATCCATGGAGTAAAGGGATACTTGACACATTATGTTACCAGCAAAACTATGCTCTTGGTCTGTAAGGTCCACATGTATTTCTTACAGACTCTGTATATGGTATCGTTGTGGATTGGTTACTTCGGAATACTCACCTCATTTAGCCCCTCCTACGTTTGGATACTCATTTTACGAGGGTTGGTTGGAGGGGGAATGGCTGGATCACCCCAGTCGTAAGTACAACCTTGAGTTTTTCTTGACAGTAGAAGGTTTTTTCCAACCTATCCCACTACAGACTACTGAACCCTTTCCCTGTTGAATATTCATGTAAAAAATAATGACATTATGAATATTTATCAGCTGAATTTTTATTATGGTATATGAACACAGGATATTTTGGTACAGGTAGAGTTAAATCTGTAATAATTTCATAAGCAAGCAAAGCAGACCCTTATCAGACGGGTCCTTAGGAGCTGTATAGGACCCGTCTGATCTGAGTCTACTCTGTTTGCAAAGTAGGGGTGAAAAGGTGTTTATATTAAGGAAAGGTTTAAGTGACCATCAAAAAGAGGTCTAATTTGGGATCTGTAGCTCATGAACATTCATGTATGAAATAAGGACATCATGAATATGTAGATTTTTTATAAGAGCATGGGTGCAGGATTTTTTGTTTGAGCTTGACAGAAACTACAGAATTAGATCTATATCATTTCATAAGCAGACAGAGAAGACACTGATCTCACAGCTCCTTCAGGAGCTGTCAAATGTGTGTCTACTCTTTAAGCAAGCATAAAAAGAAGTAATGGATGAATTCAACATATTGCATAGATTCTGGTAAAAACACAGTGACTGTAGCAACCTCTGTCTGAGATACATGCCAGTATGTACTGTTTTTAGCTCACCAGAGCGCAAAGTGCTCAGGATAAGCATTTGTGATCGCCTGATGTCCGTGGTGTGTCGTCAGTCGTCAACAATTCGAACCTTTAAAAAACTCTGAATCTACAGGGTTCTCAGCTTTCATCTTTGGCACATAACATCATCTGAATGTCCTCTTCCAAAGTTATATAAATTATGCCCCTGGGTTCAAAATTGACCCGCCCTAGGGGTGCCATGTATTTTATAGAAACATATAGTGAAAACTTTGAAAATCTTCTCCTCTGAAACTGTTCAGGTCCTCTACAAAAGTTATATGAATTATGCCCCTGGGGTCAAAATTGGCCACGCCCCAGGGGTGGCCAGTTTTCTATAGAAACATATAGTGAAAACTTTGAAAATCTTCTCCTGATTGTCTGGTGAGCGATATCAGGGCCATCACGACCCTCTTGTTTTTTATCCAACCCAATTAATCCTTTACTCCATAAATATGCCTCTGTAAAAAAATTTGAAACCATTGTGATAAATAGAGCATTTGCTCCCATGGGATATAAACATATTTTCACACATTTGCAAACAGAGCAGATCCAGATCAGACAGCTCCTATAGGAGTCGTCTGATAAGGGTCTGCTCTGTTTGCTTTTAACATGATAAAGTTATTGCGTTTTGAGTTAATTCCTCCAGGTTTACACTGTTGAAAGAGTACTTGTGTTCCAAGTACAGGGCAAAGCTTCTGAATGTGACTTAAGTAAACATAGTGTTAATCATTTACCCTTTGCTCCATGAATAATCATGTAAAAAATCCATTTTTCATTTCAGTTAACTGTTGATTATGTCTCTCAATCTCTCCAGGTTTACCCTGTTGACAGAATACTTGCCTTCAAAGTACAGAGCGAAGCTTCTGAATGTGGCTTCAGTAAGTATATGTACCCTTAAAACTGTTAATCTATCTTAACCCTTTCCTCAATAAATACGCCTTTCTACACCTTTTTAAAAGTCACTTTTTTAAACCATTGTGATAAATAAAGCATTTGCTCCTAAGGAGCAAATGCTCTATTTATCACAATGGTTTAAGAACAATAAAATTCTAAAATGATTCCCTTTCTCTAGTTAATGCTCCTTTTCGGTAGATTTATTCAAAGAGGTTGGATCTAAAAATAGCCTATGAGGGAATGGGTTAATCAGTATGAGTATCTCTTTTTTCTAAGTTTTGTTCAGGAGGTCAAGTAGAAACCCTCTAAAGCAACCACTTAATGAATAGATATGTATGTCTTCCAAAGCATATGGTTGCTTAATGCAGGATGAAAGTTAGGCAGAGAACTCCTGAAGGAACTTTTTGCAGAACTTCAATACTGGTTTAAATTATCATCTGGCTTTAAAACCTACAGTTAGACCATTTTTATATAGTTCCAATATTCATGTTGAGGGGTGTTTTCTGCAAGGGTTCGCTTAGCTGATGTGTTCTGTAAATATAATCTGTGACATATATTCACAGAGCAGAACTTGATCAAACCTGTCCTACAGAAGCCATCTGATCTGGGTCTTCACTGTTTGCAAAGGGGTTAAAAAATGTATGTATTGAGTAAGGGTTAACCCTTTCCCTGTTGAATATTCATGTAAGAACAATGACATCATGAATATTTATTACCTGAATTTTTTTAATGTAAAACTTTCAATGGTATTTATTGCTTTGACAAAATCTATAGAATCAGATCTATATTATATCATAAGTAAACAGAACAGGTTCTGATCAGACGGCTCCTGTAGGAGTCGTCTGATCTGGGTCTTTTCTATTTGCAAATGTTTGAAAAAGCGTTTAATGAGGGAAAGGGTTAAAGGAACTGATGCAAAAGTATGACCAGTGGCGAAAAAAGAAATAAAAGCACATGCTTAATAACATCTTGACTCAAAACACCATAGGGGTATGGTAAAGAGACAAATCCTTTGCAATCTCTTGTGATTTACAGCTGTATAGGCTTTTTGAGTTTTGGTCCTGAGCCAGAACAACTGTTATTTCTTATATTTCCTCCAATTGTATCAAATTTTAAACCAAGTGGCTACATTAAAATGTCTTTTGTAACTACAACAGTGTGTTGCATGTAGACACAGTGTACATAAATATACTGACATATACTGACACATTAAAACGTCTTCTGTAACTACAACAGTGACTGTGTGTTGCATGTAGACACAGTGTACATAAATATACTGACGTATATACTGACACATTAAAATGTCTCCTGTAACTACAACAGTGTGTTGCATGTTGACACAGTGTACATAAATATACTGACATATACGTCTTCTGTAACTACATCAGTGTGTTGCATGTAGACACAGTGTACATAAATATACTGACATATACATGTATACTGATACGTTAAAATGTCTCCTGTAACTACAACAGCGTGTCGCATGTAGACACAGTGTACATAAATATACTGACATATATACTGATACATTAAAACGTCTCCTGTAACTACAACAGTGTGTTGCATGTTGACACAGTGTACATAAATATACTGACATATACGTCTTCTGTAACTACAACAGTGTGTTGCATGTAGACACAGTGTACATAAATATACTGACATATATACTGATACGTTAAAATGTCTCCTGTAACTACAACAGCGTGTTGCATGTAGACACAATGTACATAGATATACTGACATATATACTGACACCTCTATTTATCACAAGGGTTTCAAAACTACACTATTTTGAAAATTTCTTTTTCTCTGGTAAATGCTCCTTTTTGGTAGAATTAATCAAAGAGGTTTGATCTAATAATAGTCTATGTGGGAATGGGTTAAACACATATTGATAAATATATCAGAGATACTATCTATATGTATTAGAGACTCTGGTTGGTGATAAACACAAAATTTGTTGTCTGTTTTACTTACAGAAAGCTTGAACTCAGAATCTTTAATGCTTTCATGTTATTATACATTTTAATAGCATGAAATACTTATTTTACATAATTATTCACATAACCCTTTACTCCATAAATACACTTTTGCAAACTGAGTAGAACCCAGATCAGACGGCTCCTGTAGGAGTCATCTGATCAGGGTGTGTCTGATTGTTTATGGAATAATACAGATCTAGTTTTACAGTTTCTGCCATGGAAAAAAAACCTGTTTTCATAATGCCATTAAAACAATTTATCTGATTAATATTCATGATGTTATTGTTTTATACATAATACACTTTTTCTGTACGACAGATTTCCTGGGCATCGGGCACGATGTTTGAGATTGTTCTAGCCTCCATTGTGATACCCACCTTGGGCTGGCGATATCTTCTGGTATTTTCCGCACTGCCTGCTTTGCTAATCATTGCTTTATTAAGGGTATGTAGATTTTCACCATATTATTAAAGTCCCTGAATGCCTTTGTATTAAAAAATAAATATATGCTGAATGTACCCTTCAGTATACCATTTAACCAGTCTTGCTTTTTATTTGATCATTTTCTGTTCAGAAACAACAATAAAACTCTAGAATATATCGCACTGTACTTTTTGTTTTAGCGGTCAAAAAAGTATGACAGTTCTTTAGAAATATTTACTATAAATATAGCAAACACTTCGCGCATGCGCCTCTCGATATCAAACAATGCATTTAGGCATCTCTTGGAAGCCGAAGTGGGATGACCACTGTCTCTAAAAAAATTGGAAAGAAAATGTAGAAATAAACATAATCAGTCTCTATATTTAAACCTACTTTCGTTTTCTCTATATTTAAACCTACTTTCATTTTCATCGATTTAAAAAAAAACATGTAATTTAACACAAAACCTTACGTTTGAAACTTTTTTAAGACCAGTTTCTTTCAAATGGATGGGCACTCTATCAAAAACACCAAAGTGTCATATTTTCGATCTCAGGACGTCCAGGGACTTTAACCCTTTCCTGTTCAATATGCATGTAAGAAATAATGACACCATGAATATTTATTAGCTCGATTTTTATAGTGAAAACTTTTCAAGGGAAGTTTTTTGCTTTGGCAGAAACTGTAGAATCCGATCTATACCATGTCAAAAGCAAACAGAGCAGACACTGATGGGTCTACTCTGTTTGCAAATGTCTTAAAAGGCGTTAACATGAGGGAAAGGGTTAAACTTTAACAGACTAAATAAATTTTCAGAGATGAAAATAAGTATTAATGAAAATGGGTTGATATTTTTTCTGTACTTCTGCACCAGATCCTGTCTTGTTACGAGCTTTCTGCATTACTTTGCCCTGTAACTATCCTATACATGTACCTGATGATCAATATTCATGTAAGAAATAATGACATTATGAATATGAACATGAATTTTTATAATTGCATATGAACTTAGAATTTTTAGCCAGTGGAGAACAAGTATAATGAGATCTATATAATTTCATAAGCAAATAGAACAGACCCTGATTAGATGGCTCCTGTAAGAGCCATTTTGTCTAGGTCTACTCTGTTTTCAAAGGTGTGGAAACATTTAGACTGCTGAATTATATAATGGCACCATGAATGAAAGAAATATTTTTACATGGCCGAAGATTGTAGAATCAGATTTTATTATTCCATAAGCTACTAGAGATGACCCTGATCACAAAGCTCCAACAGGAGCTGTCTGATCTGTGTCTATCATGTTTTTAAAGATCTTAAAAAGTGTTTCTATGAGGTGAATTTTTAAAATCTATGCAAACAGAGTAGACTTAGTTCAAGCAACTCTTGTAAGGGTTATCTGCTCAGTTTGGTTATTTATTACAGCTTTGGATCTTAACTGTTTGCCATGGCAATAATTTTCCTTGTTTGAAAACAATAATAAGACTAAAATATATTGATGATTGGTGGATTTTTGTGTGGATATTCATTAAGTAAAGGGTTAAATAAAGTTTAATTGTTTACTAACAAAAAACATGTATGCCCTTTAACACCTTATCAAACAAAATAGACCCAGATGAGACAGTTTCAACAGGAGCAGGATCTGCTCTGTTTACTTATGGAATAATATAGCTCTGATTCTACAGTTTCTGTCTGACCATTAAAAGCATGTACATGTAATTGATATTCATGATTTCATCATTTTTGTATGAATATTCATGGAGTAAAGGTTTAATTGTATCATTTGTTAAATTTGTACAGTATTTACCCGAGTCTGCTAGATACTTGGTGGCTGCAGGACGCAATGAGGATGCCATGACAATTTTACACAAGGCAGCAAGAATGAATAGAGCTACCTTACCTGAGGGAAATGTCGTAGACACCGCAGCTGTAAGTGTTCAATTTGCTGTTTACTGACAGGTATATGGTTGTGTATTATGGCCTTTACTCCATAAATACACCTTTCTATGCCTTTGCAAACAGAGTGGCTGTCTTTTTAGTGTCTTCTGTTTGCTTATGATATAGTATAGATGTCATTCTGCAGTTTCTGCCATGGCCAAACATTTACTCAAGGCAGCAAGAATGAATAAAGCTACCTTACCTGATGAAGGAAATGTTGTAGACACCCCAGCAGTAAGTGATCAATTTGCCATTTACTGACAGATATAAAGTGGTGTCTTATGGACTTCAAAGATCCAGAAACTCCACGCAGGGCTCAAGCTAGAGGGTGATCTGCTAGAAATAGTCTCCCTTGTCCTGTTATCACTTCTCCCCATTTTGAGGCCAGGGAGAAGTTTAGATATGTAGAACATATGAAGACACAAAATCAGGAATTGGTCCCAAGGTTATGAAACTTTGAGTCTCAGCTCATTTTCAAATACAGTTGACTCTCGTTATGCCAAGTTCATAGGGACCATTTCAAAACTTCAATCCTTTGAGGGTTCAACTAAAAAAACCCAAATACATTCCATTTTCTAAAACTCTCATTTCTTTCATTACGTTCACCTTCTTAAACAAGCTGCCATACTACAGTTATACTTGTGTTTGTATATTTTACTGTCTTCACATTATGTAAAGGAATCACACTCTGTGTATATATAAGAATTGTACATGTTTGTATTTTGCAAGTACGAGCTTCTGTCTGTCCTTCCCTCTGTAAGGTGACACCATGATGTCCTAATTTACAATGCCCTGTCCAATTTTCAGATCCGTTTTGCCTCTATCAATGAAACAATTGCTGTTGCTTTGGTAAATTTGTAAAGTGCATCGTTTGTTTACACCAATTTATGTAGGGAATATCCCATTCAGAGATGCAGGTAATATGCAATCACAAATTAACTAGGTGATTCTGGCTGATTGCCGATTCCCGCTCTTTCGGTACATGTTAGAGAATAGCTTTACTGGGGGAAACTTGAGCTGTTTCTATATCTACTTGTGGCAAGTGACAAATTTAATTTAATATTAAATTGTATAATGTATTGGTAATAAAATAAGGAACAAGCCTTAGTTTTGATCCAATATTGATTCTAATCTCCCGGAATCGTCCGAAAGTGAAGACACATGAGAGATATCTTTCTTACTAGGCATGACTGACACTTATGATGAGTAGAAGCTAATGGGTCATTGTATACACTAGATACCATTCACTCATTTTTTGGCATGTTGTTTGTTTAAACAGTTTGAACAATTATCGAGCACAAGTGATTGTTCACCTACAAAACACTTTAATTTACTTGTGTCACGATTACCTGTGTACATTGCCCGCGTCGGATCAAAAGGTCCAATTCACACCTCAAACATTTACTTGTGTCACGATTACCTGTGTACATTGCCGGCGTCGGATCAAAAGGTCCAATTCACACCTCAAACATTTACTTGTGTCACGATTACCTGTGTACATTGCCGGCGTCAGATCAAAAGGTCCAATTCACACCTCAAACATTTACTTGTGTCACGATTACCTGTGTACATTGTCGGCGTCGGATCAAAAGGTCCAATTCACACCTCAAACATTTACTTGTGTCACGATTACCTGTGTACATTGCCCACGTCGGATCAAAAGGTCCAATTCACACCTCAAACATTTACTTGTGTCACGATTACCTGTGTACATTGTCGGCGTCGGATCAAAAGGTCCAATTCACACCTCAAACATTTACTTGTGTCACGATTACCTGTGTACATTGCCGGCGTCGGATCAAAAGGTCCAATTCACACCTCAAACATTTACTTGTGTCACGATTACCTGTGTACATTGCCGGCGTCGGATCAAAAGGTCCAATTCACACCTCAAACATTTACTTGTGTCACGATTACCTGTGTACATTGCCCGCGTCGGATCAAAAGGTCCAATTCACACCTCAAACATTTACTTGTGTCACGATTACCTGTGTACATTGCCGGCGTCGGATCAAAAGGTCCAATTCACACCTCGAACATTTACTTGTGTCACGATTACCTGTGTACATTGCCCGCGTCGGATCAAAAGGTCCAATTCACACCTCGAACATTTACTTGTGTCACGATTACCTGTGTACATTGCCGGCGTCGGATCAAAAGGTCCAATTCACACCTCAAACATTTACTTGTGTCACGATTACCTGTGTACATTGCCGGCGTCGGATCAAAAGGTCCAATTCACACCTCAAACATTTACTTGTGTCACGATTACCTGTGTACATTGCCGGCGTCGGATCAAAAGGTCCAATTCACACCTCAAACATTTACTTGTGTCACGATTACCTGTGTACATTGCCGGCGTCGGATCAAAAGGTCCAATTCACACCTCAAACATTTACTTGTGTCACGATTACCTGTGTACATTGCCGGCGTCGGATCAAAAGGTCCAATTCACACCTCAAACATTTACTTGTGTCACGATTACCTGTGTACATTGCCGGCGTCGGATCAAAAGGTCCAATTCACACCTCAAACATTTACTTGTGTCACGATTACCTGTGTACATTGCCGGCATCGGATCAAAAGGTCCAATTCACACCTCAAACATTTACTTGTGTCACGATTACCTGTGTACATTGCCGGCGTCGGATCAAAAGGTCCAATTCACACCTCAAACATTTACTTGTGTCACGATTACCTGTGTACATTGCCGGCGTCGGATCAAAAGGTCCAATTCACACCTCAAACATTTACTTGTGTCACGATTACCTGTGTACATTGCCGGCGTCGGATCAAAAGGTCCAATTCACACCTCAAACATTTACTTGTGTCACGATTACCTGTGTACATTGCCGGCGTCGGATCAAAAGGTCCAATTCACACCTCAAACATTTACTTGTGTCACGATTACCTGTGTACATTGCCGGCGTCGGATCAAAAGGTCCAATTCACACCTCAAACATTTACTTGTGTCACGATTACCTGTGTACCTTGCCGGCGTCGGATCAAAAGGTCCAATTCACACCTCAAACATTTACTTGTGTCACGATTACCTGTGTACATTGCCGGCGTCGGATCAAAAGGTCCAATTCACACCTCAAACATTTACTTGTGTCACGATTACCTGTGTACATTGCCGGCGTCGGATCAAAAGGTCCAATTCACACCTCAAACATTTACTTGTGTCACGATTACCTGTGTACATTGCCGGCGTCGGATCAAAAGGTCCAATTCACACCTCAAACATTTACTTGTGTCACGATTACCTGTGTACATTGCCGGCGTCGGATCAAAAGGTCCAATTCACACCTCAAACATTTACTTGTGTCACGATTACCTGTGTACATTGCCGGCGTCGGTTCAAAAGGTCCAATTCACACCTCAAACATTTACTTGTGTCACGATTACCTGTGTACATTGCCGGCGTCGGATCAAAAGGTCCAATTCACACCTCAAACATTTACTTGTGTCACGATTACCTGTGTACATTGCCGGCGTCGGATCAAAAGGTCCAATTCACACCTCAAACATTTACTTGTGTCACGATTACCTGTGTACATTGCCGGCGTCGGATCAAAAGGTCCAATTCACACCTCAAACATTTACTTGTGTCACGATTACCTGTGTACATTGCCGGCGTCGGATCAAAAGGTCCAATTCACACCTCAAACATTTACTTGTGTCACGATTACCTGTGTACATTGCCGGCGTCGGATCAAAAGGTCCAATTCACACCTCAAACTCAATCAGACTGAGAAGTGTTACTTTGATATAAACACCAATAATTACATGCAAAAACAAACACTTTACGGAAAATGATGTAGGTAGTTCGAAACTTATTAAAAATTTATATTCATGTAGAATACATAGGAAGAAAACTTCGTAACAACTTGAAATTCATGTTAAGCCTGTTCCCCATATGGAAAGTGGACTGTATCTGATTGGTCAGGTAAAGACAAATAAGTAATGGTAGTTAGTACCCTTTTCAATCGGAAATTCGAGATGTATTGTCTTCTTTTACAATAGAACCACTTTACAGTTGCCACTTACCATTCATTATTTTATTTTTTTTCATCATGTAAAATTTAAAAGGGAATTTTTGGCTCAAACAAAAACTGTAGGGTGAGATCCATATAAGTCCATAAGCAAACAGCAGACCCTGATCAAATGGCTCCTACAGGAGCCATCTGATCTATGTCCACTCTGTTGGGGGTTAATATTTATGCAGTCATGATTTCTTAAATGAATAGTCATCAGGTAAAGAGTTAATGAAAATCTTATTTATAGACATTTATAGATATCTTGAAATAAAATCCTTACATATACAATCCTGCACATGTAACCGACCACTGCATACATGTATATGTACACGTATATTGCATTTCAGGCCCAGCGAGGCAATCCACGGGACCTGTTTTCACCAATGTACCTCCGCACCACCATTATGGTATGGTTCCTGTGGTTTGGGACAGCCCTTTCATACTATGGAATGGTTCTCGCTAGTGCCGAGATTCTACAGCTTAAGAATGCAGAGTCTTCAGGTATGGGTAACTGTGTCACTTTTGTTAGCTCGTCTGTTTTCAGAGAAAAAAGTTGAGCTATTGTGATCATTGAGTCAAATGCGTTGTTGTTGGCGTTGGCTTCGTCGTTGGAGGGGACGTGCAAAAACTTTAATGTAGCTGATTAATCAAAAAGTATTAGAGGTATCAACATGAAACTTCATAGGTTGGTAGATCTCTTTGAGGAAAAGTGTATGCAGTGAACAAGCACCAAATCAGACAAGTGTTGGTGCAGCACGCGGTACTTGTTCTTACTGAGATACTGCTTATCGCTGTCTGTCTGTGTATCTCCTTATGAGTGTGCATTCTCTAATTGTACTCGCTGAATCTTATACCTGACCAGGATATTTCAATCATATGCTTTAATACACAATTGCAAGCTTGTTGTACAATATATCTTACTTTTTCTTCAGGAGAAAAATGTAAATGCAACCTTCTGAAGCATGATGACTATGTCAGCCTTATATTTTCAACTCTGGGTGAATTTATAGGTAAGTAATGAATTGTAAGTAACTGAGGAATATATAGATTGATAGTGATGGATTTTAGGTAAGTGACTAATTTGTAGATATGTCATGAATTTATAGGTGATATAACTCTTTGAATGCTGAATTGTCAATGTTGAATGTTCTATCATCTTAAGCTGGTCTAATATAATTTATTCAATATATTAGGATTCAATTTGCTAGAGGAGTTTGGGTGACAAACAGTGCAGACCCTGATCAGAGGGCTCCTCCAAGAGTCTGGGTGACAAACAGTGCAGACCCTGATCAGAGGGCTCCTCCAAGAGTCCTCTGGTTTGTGCCAGCACTGTTTGCAAATGACATTTAATGTTTTTCTGCATTCAAAGGATTAAAGTGGCAATTTCAGAATTGCAAGTGTCAGGCTCAGTTTACAGGACTAGTAAGGTAAAAGTCAGCCAGTTTTTAAAATTTATGCCTACAAAAAAATTATTTTGGGGATGTATATCCATTAACCCCATAAGTATGACTTTCTTGGCCTTTGTAAATAGAGTAGACCCAGATCAGATGACTCTTGAAGAAGCTGTCTGACACAGCCAAATGTTTCTCAAAAGTTTTAATGAATTTAATGATTTTTTTTATTAAAAAGTAGATCTAAGTTAAACTTGTAGCAGATCATAGTATGAGCAGTCATCATTTTTCAGAAGACTAAAGTTTAAAACTAAAAATGTATTGCCTGAGTGTAATTGTCACAGAAGTACAGTGGAGACTCAGATCTTTTTAGACAGGTGGCTGTTTTATGCAGGAGGAAAGTCATTAAGCTTTCACCTGTCATGCAGAAAAGTATTGATGCTTAGGCAAAAAAAAAATAATGTGTGGTTCAGGTAACCCAACCAACCCTATTTTTTCCCGCCAACCCTAAACTTTTTTTTCAAAAATAATAAATAAATAAATTAATCGGAAAATAAATCTGCGGTATGAGTCCGAAATGATTTTGGGTGAAACAGACCAGGTCAGAAACGGGCTTGTACTCAACAAGATGACCGCCCCTACAGAATTTCTACTTTCATTTTCTCAGACTAAATTCAGTCGTCATTCAAGGAAAGAACATTTCTGTTTGCTTTGTTTTCAGCTTGTAATCGAGGATATCTTTTCTAGATCAAATACACTGATGCCTTTTTATACACCCACCTAATAAAGGTGGTCGTATATTGGCGTGGCCCTGTCCGTCCGTCCATCCGTTCGTTAGTTCGTCCGGCCGTCCGTCAACATTTTGTTTGTCCGCAGTTTTCTCGGAAAACTATCTGACAGATATTAATGAAACTTCACACAAATGTTTAATGCGTCAAGATCTGAAACTGAGTTGATTCTGAGGTTCATTTGATTTTTCTTTTCAGAGTTATGGCCCTTGTCCTTAAAAAATAATGCAAATACATGCAAATAGTTTGTCCGCTGTTTTCTGGAAAAACTATTGGAGAAATATTAATGAAACATCACACAAATGTTTAATGCATCAAGATCTGAAGCTGTGTCGATTCTGAGGTTCATTTGATTTGTCGTTTCAGAGTTATGGCCCTTGTCCTTAAAAAATAATGCAAATACATGCAAATAGTTTGTCCGCTGTTTTCTGGTAAAACTATTTGAGAGATATTAATGAAACCAATTTGAACCTTTAAAAATCTTCTCCTCTACAGGGTTCTCAGCTTTCATCTTTTGCACATAGCATCACCTATAGGTTCTCTACAAAAGTTTTATAAATTATGCCCCTGGAGTCAAAATTGGCCCCGCCCCAGGGGTGTCAAGTTTTCAATAGAACCATATAGTGAACACTTTGAAAATCTTCTCCTCTGAAACTGTAATTTTCTTAGCTTTCATATTTGGCACATAGCATCATGTTCAAGTCCTCTATAAAAGTTATATAAATTATGCCCCTGGGGTCAAAATTGGCCCCACCCCAGAGGTGGCCAGTTTTCTGTAGCAGACTGTTGTTCAGTTTTCTGTAGCAGACTGCTGGGTTCACTACTAAGGCATAGGGAAAACTTTAAAAATCTTCTTGTCAAAAATTACATGTCCCAGAGCTTAGATATTTGGTGTATAGATTTACTTAGTATACCTTTATGAATTGTGTTAATATCATAGTTCTGAGGTTAAAATTGGCCCTGCCCTGTAGGTTATACTTTAAAATAGACTTCTACCGTGTAAAGGTTTCCCCTTAGCCAGAAGGACTCCAGATAGTCAGTTCGTGTAATGTAATTATTGGAGAGGTCAGGTTCCTGTTCTGTATTCTAGCAGTACTGTAATGATGTCTGCTTCAGAATTATTGTCTGTTCACACGGTTTTTAACCCATTCCCTCATAGGCTATTTGTAGATCCTACCTCTGTGAATAAATCTACCGAAAAGGAGCATTAATTAGAGAAAAGGAAAATTTCAGAATTGTGTAGATTTGAAACCATTGTGATAAATAGAGCATTTGCTCCTATGGAGCAAATGCTCTATTTATCACAATGGTTTCATACAGTGACTATTACAGAGGCGTAGAAAGGCGTATTTATGGAGGAAAGGGTTAATGCATATCAATCTTACAATTAACTCTCTTGTACAAACCACATATGAAGTTACATATGAGTCAGATCAGAATCCAAACTGTATGCTAATTTCAGTCAAGTCATGCTCAGTCGTGATAGGGTTGTCATCTGTTAGAAATGTTGTCTGTTGAAAAATTAACACTGTCAATGGCCCTCTTCTTTTATATAGAAACATATTGTGCAACCTTTAGAAATCTTCTCCTGAAACTGGAAGTTTCTCAATTTTCATATTTGGCACATCTTGATGTCCTCTACAAAACATATATGAATTATGCCCCTGGGTTCAAATGAAGCCCTGCCTCAGGGGTGGCCAGTTTTCTTTAGAAACATAGTGAAAACATTGAAAATCTTCTCCTCTGTTTGTCTGGTGAGCGATATCAGGGCCATCATGGCCCTCTTGTATTAATGCATACCTATCCATGATTTACAGAGATGTTTCATTGTCACTAGTGATGATATCACTTCCAGTAACAGTATCATTGTTTTGCCTTTCATTTTTAGCTCACCAGAGCACTTTTGTGCTCAGGGTGAGCTTTTGTGATCGCCTGATGTCCGTCGTCGTCCGTCGTCCGTCGTGCGTCGTCCGTCGTCGGGCGTCAACAATTTCAAGCTTTAAAAATCTTCTCCTCTGAATCTACAGGGGTCTCAGCTTTCATCTTTGGCACATAGCATCATCTGTAGGTCCTCTACAAAAGTTATATAAATTATGTCCCTAGGGTCAAAATTGGCCCCACCCCAGGGGTGCATTGTTTTCTATAGAAACATATAGTGAAAACTTTGAATATCATCTCCTCTGAAACTGAAAGGTTCTCAGCCTTCATATTTGGCACATAGCATCATGTTCAGGTTCTCTACAAAAGTTATATAAATTATGCTCCTGTGGTCAAAATTGGCTACACCACATGGTGGACAGTTTTCTAGCAAACTTATAGCTGACTGCGATTTTAAGCATCTTCTCTTTGCTCATAAATAGGTCATCCAGTCAAGCAGTGGGATAGATGACCAGTGGCTATTTTTAGGTCACCTGTATCTGGTGCTGGAGCTCTGTGCCTTAACCCTTTGCCTGTTCTATGTTTATTATTAATTTGAATGCCTACTGCATATTCATGAACAAAATAGTTAAAATGAAGTATGGAAGGTGGAACATTGTAGTCATTTTTTTTCCAAATTTCACAACCTACTGAATATTCATCTACAAAATAGTTATAATGAAATATAGTAGGTGGAACATTGTAGCCATTTTAGAAACTTAAGGAACAGCTGTATAAAATTCCATTTACAAACAGAGCAGGCCCTGATCAGATGGCTCCTATAGGAGGCATCCGATCTGGGTCTACTCTGTTTTCAAAAATGTGAAAACACGTTTGTATGAGGGAAGGGTTAATTAATAATAGTGATTGGCATTATGATATTATTATAACCTGCCCTGCAGTTCAGAAGAAGGGTAAATCATGTAAAGACTCCAGAATGCCAAATTAAAGATTTCAAATAAATTATGAAATATTTTTTAACATGAAATTGTATTACTTGAAACTGTTAAGTTATACTTATGATTATGCAATTATTATGTAATAATTTATAATAATATTCAAATGCAAAAAATCAGTTTGGAATGCTAGGGTACACATACCCGTTCAGAAGAACAGTTGATCGCCTTTAGTCAGAACTTTGTATGGCCTTGTTTAAATTATGCCCATGGGATTAAAATTGGCCCCACCCGAGGGGTGGTCAGTTTTCAATAAAAATATATAGTAAAAACATTGAAAATCTTCTCTGAAACTGGAAGGTTCATAACTTTCATATTTGGCACATAGCTTCATGTTCAGGTCCTCTACAAATGTTATATAAATTATGCCCCTGTGGTCAAAATTGGCCCTGCCCCAGGAGTAGCCAGCTTTCAATAGAAACATAAAGTGAAAACTTTGAAAATCTTCTCCTCTGATCGTCTGGTGAGCGCTTCAGGGCCATTCTGGCCCTCTTGTTATGTAGAATTTATAAATAAGAGAATAGTAAACAGAAAAATGAACTTGTTTAGTTTGATGTTAGAAAATATATCACTCAAATGAGTTGTTATCCAGTTAAAAACAACTTGTTCATCGATCGTTCATCGAACCCTGTCCTTCATATGAACCCGTTGTCATGCCTTCACAAACAGGTTAGACCCAGAGTAGGCCCAGATCCCCCATAAGAGTCGTCTGATCAAGGTCTGCTCTGTCATAATAAAAAAAATGAATTTAAAATAGATTTTACACTACAGTTTCTACCAATACCAAAAGATTCTGTGATTATAAAAGTTCATGATGTCATTATTTCTTTTTATATGAATATTCAAGTGGGAAAGTATTAAATGGTTAACAACCCATTGTTGTGACACGTTTTTTAATATCATCCTAAAGAAGTTGATTGTTCTTTTATATCTATTCCAGCCCTGCCAGTGAATATATTATTGATTGACCTGGTTGGTCGTCGATGGACTGGGGCCTTTAACTTGTTTGGCTGTGGTTTCTTCTTCATACTCGTACAGATCCCTGTACCACAAACCGTTTTGACAGTTTTTATCTTCCTTGTCCGAGGCTTCTCCTCTGGGATGTTCAACTTTGTTTACATCTATACCTCAGAGGTGAGAACCTAATTGATAACAGAATTCCTTTCAGTTAACTCTTTTGCTGCCAAATATTGTCATCTGCAAAATTTGTCATCTGTTACAATTTTCATTTGTTTGCTTTTCTCCCCCTTTTTGTGTCACCTGTTGAGAGGCAGTGTGTCACTTAGGGATCACTTTTCCTTCATCTATCTGTCTGTCTGTCCATCTGTCTGTCTGTCTGTCTGACCATCACACTTTTTTATCTGTCACACTTTTTTGTCCGTCACACTTTCTTTTTTCTTTTACTAACACTTCTCCCAGCAGGTGACACATGTGTTCCTTTGAACACTCTTGTTTAAAACACATTATTACAATAATAAACAGTTTGGATCCTGATGAGGTGCAGAGTTACTCGTCATCTCATCTGGATCCCAAACTGTTTGCATAGATAATTGATCTTTGACCATAAAAAAATTAATTTCGCTATGTCAAATGGTTCTGAAACAGTGAAATTAGTTCATGATATTATTGATGGGCCCTCGCAATTCCTTAAGGAAACAGAAATGTAGTTGTAGGTGTAATATAGATGTGATTCTACACTTTCTGTCAAAAATTCCCTTGTTCGTAGTGACATCAAAACATTTCAGTTAATTGATATTCATGATGTCATTCTTTCTTGCATGAATATTCATGGAGGAAAAGGTTAAACCCATGTTAGCCTACATTTGTTAGTTAACCCAAATGTGTACTTTAAATTAACTCTTTCCTTCATATAAACACCTTTTCATGCCTTTGCAAACATTGTTCACCCAGATTTGATGGCTCCTGTAGGAGCTGTCTGATCAGGGTCTGCTCAGATTGCTTATTGTATAACATAGATCTGATTCTACAGTTTCTGTTTTAGCCAAAATGTCCTGTGTCCAAAAAATAATTTAATAAGTTTTCATGATGTTGTACTACCTTACATAAATATTTGACATGGAAAGATTAATATGCTTTTCTTTTGCCAGTATAACTTGTTTTGCCAATATTCCTTTTAACTATTTACCTGATAGAAACATTTTTGCAAACAGAGTAGATCTAGATCAGACAGTTCCCATAGGAACCGTCTAATCAGGTTTACTCTGGTTATTAATGGAATTATATAGATCTGATTAAAACGTTTACAGTTTGGACAAACAAATCTTGTGTTCAGATACCATTATAATATTTAGCCAATAAATAGGCATGATGTCATTATTTCGTCCATGAATATTCATAAAGGTAAAGGGTTAAGGGATACTATGCACAAAAAGGTTACAACAATTTAAAACATTGACTTTTTATACGCCCGTTTGAAAAAACGGGACATATTATGGAATGGCGCTGTCTGTGTGTCTGTCCGTCTGTAACATCTCTAACTCAAGTTCCGCTTGGTGGATCCTTCTCAAATTTTAACACAATGTTTATCTAGACATTCTACAGTAGCCTGCCAAGTCCCGGTTTGTTTTTCCAAGGTCAAGGTCACACAATTGGACTTAAAATTTGCATTTAGCAAAAATGTTAACCAGTCTGTCTGTCTGTAACATCTCTAACTCAAGTTCCGCTTGGTGGATCTTTCCCAAATTTAACCACAATGTTTATCTAGACATGCTACAGTAGCCTGCCAAGTCCCGGCTTGTTTATCCAAGGTCAAGGTCGCTTAATTAGACTTAGAATTTGTGTTTAGCATTTGCGTTAAGCAAAAATGTTAACCTCAATTTATGTGGAACAAGTCCACTTATTTACATAACACTTTTTGATAAAGCTTTGAAACTTGGAACACTTGTTCACCGTCACAATCTTCACCTGTAGGCAAGAGTAAATCACTCTGTCAAGCATTTTGACCGAATTATGCCCCTTTTTAACTTAGAATTTTTGGTTAAGGCTTTGTTAAAGTCCATTTATTTACATAACCCTTTGAGATAAAGCTTTTAAACTTGGAACTCTTGTTCACCGTCATAACCTTCACCTGTAGGCAAGAGAAAATAACTCTGTCAAGCATTTTGACAGAATTAGACTTTTTGGTTAAGGTTTGGTAAAAGTCCACTTATTTACATAACCCTTTGGGATAAAGCTTTTAAACTTGGAACACTTGTTCACTGTCACAACCTTCACCTGTAGGCAAGAGAAAATAACTGTCAAGCAATTTTACCGAATTATGCCCCTTTTTAACTTAGAATTTTTGGTTAAGGCTTTGTTAAAGTCCATTTATTTACATAACCCTTTGAGATAAAGCTTTAAAACTTGAAACATTTGTTCACCATCAGAAGCTTCATCTTCATCTCAAGCATTTAGACACAATTATGGCACTTTTTAATTTAGAATTTTTGGTTAAGGTTTTTTGTTAAAGTATGCCTATTTACTATTAGCAAATACGTTAACCCAAGTTTATGTTGAACAAAACCTCGACGGGCGTATATTGTGCCCACTGGCACTCTTGTTCACAACAGGCAAGCAACAACGGCTGCTTGCAGTGCTCATGTTGGGTTATTTAACCTTTATCTAATAGAGATGCGTTTTATGCATTTACAAAGAGAATTGACCCGGATCAGACAGCTTCTGTAAATACAGTCCAAACACTGTATTCTCTATGATACCTTTTGTAAATGTTTAATACCATAAGGAAATACAACTTTGGAACACCAGAGTTATGACCCTTTTTTGCCAAAACTTAACCTTTTTGTCTGTCCAGAGTTGTATCTCAGAAATAGTTTTGAGGTTTTCTATGATTTAGTACAATAAGGAAATGTGGCTCTGCAGGTATTACTCACCTTGACCTTGGAACACCAGAGTTATGGCCCTTTCTTTGCCAAAACCGTAACATTTTTGTCCATTTGGTTAGTATCTCGTTTAGAGGAGTACATGTATATCAGTTGAGCGAATTTGCGTGTTCGTAATGCCATTATGAAAAACCAGCTAATTCATAGTCATAAAATTATCATTACATGTTTATTCATCAGGTAGTTGAATATGATAATACAAGTTATGTTCACCTTAGTTTCGGAGCTTATGTTTATTTTACATGTGCTGTTATATTGCTTTGGCGGCATATAGTAATCGCACCGTGCGTGTGTGTGGGTGGGTGTGTGTACCTTTTGTCTGGAGTATATTTCCTTTGTCACATCAGATACAGATCTGGTGTGTAAGTTCATCTTGGGATGGCAGAGTGTCTCGTACCATTTTCATGTCACTGTGACCTTGACCTTGACCTTTGACCTTGATTTTACAAAAAGCTTGTCCGGAGCATATCTCCTATACCTTACCAGCTACGGATTCCAAATTTGGTGTGTAAGTTCATCTTGGGATGGCGGAGTGTCACGTACCATTTTCAGGCCACTATGACCTTGACCTTGACCTTTGACGTCGAATTTACAAAAAGCTTATACCTTACCAGCTACAAAAAGCTTGTCCGGGGTATATCTCCTATACCTTACCAGCTACGGATTCCAAATTTGGTGTGTGGGATCATCTTGAGATGGCGGAGTGTCGCATACCATTTTCAGGTTACTGTGACCTTGACCTTTGACCTCGATTTTACAAAAAGCTTGTCGGGAGCATATCTCCTTACCAGCTACGGATTCCAAATTTGGTGTGTGAGTTTATCTTGGGATGGAGGAGTGTCGCATACCATTTTCTTGTCACTGTGACATTGACCTTTGACCTTGATTATTTTCATGTCACTGTGACCTTGACCTTTGACCTTGATTTTACAAAAAGCTTGTCCAGAGCATATCTCCTATACCTTACCAGCTACAGATTCCAAATTTTGTGTGTAAGTTCATCTTGGGATGGCGGAGTGTTGCATACCATTTTCAGGTCACCTTGACCTTGACCTTTGACCTCGATTTTACAAAAAACTTATACCATATTACCAGCTACAAAAAGCTTGTCCAGAGTATATCTCCTATACCTTACCAGCTACGGATTCCAAATTTTTTGTGTGAGTTCATCTTGGGATTGAGGAATGTCGCGTACCATTTTCAGTTCACTGTGACCTTGACCATTGACCGATTTTACAAAAAGCTTGTCCGGAGCATATCTCCTATACCTTACCAGCTACGGATTCCAAATGTGGTGTGTGAGATCATCTTGAGATGGCGGAGTGTCGCGTACCATTTTCAGGTCACTGTGACCTTGACCTTGACCTTTGACCTCGATTTTACAAAAAACTTATACCATATTACCAGCTACAAAAAGCTTGTCCAGAGTATATCTCCTATACCTTACCAGCTACGGATTCCAAATTTTTTGTGTGAGTTCATCTTGGGATTGAGGAATGTCGCGTACCATTTTCAGTTCACTGTGACCTTGACCATTGACCGATTTTACAAAAAGCTTGTCCGGAGCATATCTCCTATACCTTACCAGCTACGGATTCCAAATGTGGTGTGTGAGATCATCTTGAGATGGCGGAGTGTCGCATACCATTTTCAGGTCACTGACCTTGACCTTTGACCTCGATTTTACAAAAAGCTTGTCCGGAGCATATCTCCTTACCAGCTACGGATTCCAAATTTGGTGTGTGAGTTTATCTTGGGATGGAGGAGTGTCGCGTACCATTTTCAGGTCACTGTGACCTTGACCTTGATCTTTGACCTCGATTTTACAAAAAGGTTGTCCAGAGAATATCTCCTATACTTTACCAGCTATGGATTCAAGATTTGGTGTGTGAGTTTATCTTGGGGTGGCGGAGTGTCACGTACCATTTTCAGGTCACTGTGACCTTGACCTTTGACCTCAATTTTACAAAACACTTGTCCGTTGCATATCTCCTATACCTTACCAGCTACGGATTCCAAATTTGGTTTGTGAGTTCATCTTGTGATGGCGGAGAGTCGTGTACCATTTTCAGATCACTGACCTTGACCTTGACCTTGACCTTTGACCTTTGACCTTAATTTTACAGTCCGGAGTATATCTCCTATACCTTACCAGATACAAAAAGCTTGTCCAGAGCATATCTCCTATACCTTACCAGCTACGGATTCCAAATTTGGTGTGTGAGTTCATCTTGGGATGGCGGAGTGTCGCGTACCATTTTCAGGTCATTGTGCCCTTGACTTTTGACCTTGAATTTACTAAAAGCTTGTCTGGAGCATATCTCCTATACCTTATCAGTTACGGATTCCAAATTTGTAATTTGTAATTTGTCTGTAAGTATTGGACAGGTATGCTTAGGCAAACAGAGTAGACCCAAATCAAACCACAGGGTCTACACTGTTTGCTACTACATTAGCATGAATCAGACATTATAAAGAGCTCTAAATACTATTCGAACCTGGGTAGGCCATGCTGTTCAAATACTTGCAGTGTCAGAACTGTCAGATGAATTACAGCATTATAACAATATACAGGTAAACCTCTGAAAACTGAACCTCTGAAAACCGAAAATCTCTAAAAACCGAACAAATATTTTGGTCCCGATTTTTATACGCCCGTTTGAAAAAACGGGACGTATTATGGAATAGCGCTGTCTGGTTGTCTGGTTGTCTGTCCGTCTGTAACATCTCTAACTCAAGTTCCGCTTGGTGGATCCTTCTCAAATTTTAACACAATGTTTATCTAGACATTCTACAGTTGCCTGCCAAGTCCCGGTTTGTTTATCCAAGGTCAAGGTCACACAATTGGACTTAGAATTTTCGTTTAGCAAAAAATTTAACCGGTCTGTCTGTCTGTAACATCTCTAACTCAAGTTCCGCTTGGTGGATCCTTCCCAAATTTAATCATAATGTTTATCTAGACATGCTACAGTAGCCTTCCAAGTCTCGGCTCGTTTATCCAAGTTCAAGGTCGCTTAATTGGACTTAGAATTTGCGTTTAGCATTTGCGTTAAGCAAAAATGTTAACCTCAATTTATGTGGAACAAGTCCTTTTATCTACATAACACTTTTTGATAAAGCTTTGAAACTTGGAACACTTGTTCACCGTCACAACCTTCACCTGTAGGCAAGAGTAAATAACTCTGTCAAGCATTTTGACTGAATTATGCCCCTTTTTAACTTAGAATTTTTGGTTAAGGCTTTGTTAAAGTCCATTTATTTACATAACACTTTGAGATAAAGCTTTGAAACTTGGAACACTTGTTCACCGTCACAACCTTCACCTGTAAGCAAGAGTTAATAACTCTGTCAAGCATTTTGACTGAATTATGCCCCTTTTTAACTTAGAATTTTGGGTTAAGGCTTTGTTAAAGTCCATTTATTTACATAACCCTTTGAGATAAAGGTTTTAAACTTGGAACACTTGTTCACCGTCACAACCTTCACCTGTAGGCAAGAGAAAATAACTCTGTCAAGCATTTTGACCGAATTATACCCCTTTTTAACTTAGAATTTTTGGTTAAGGCTTTGTTAAAGTCCATTTATTTACATAACCCTTTGAGATAAAGGTATTAAACTTGGAGCACTTGTTCACCATCACAAGCTTCACCTGTAGGCAAGAGTACATAACTCTGTCTAACATTTTGACATGATTATGACGCTTTTTAGCTTGGAATTTTTGGTTAAGGTTTTGGTTAAAGTCCACTTATTAACATAACCCTTTCAGATAAAGCTTTTAAACTTGAAACATTTGTTCACCATCAGAAGCATCATCTGTAGGCAAGAGTAAATACAATGCAACTCTGTCAAGCATTTAGACACAATTATGGCACTTTTCAATTTAGAATTTTTGGTTAAGGTTTTTTGTTAAAGTATGCCTATTTACAACCTTGAAACTTGGTCGCAAAATTGGGCTTAGAATTTGAGTTCAGCAAATACGTTAACCCCAGTTAATGTTGAACAAGACCCCGACGGGCGTATATTGTGTCCACTGGCACTCTTGTTTCCTTATATATTCTATATAGAAAAGCTCTCTGAAAACCGAACTCTCTGAATTCTGAATACCGAACACAAGTTCCGGAACAGAAACCTATATTTCCATTGTAAATCACCTCTGAAAACCGAACATACCCTGAGGGCCAATTAGGGGTGCTGACTTGTTGATAGTTTGACTAGGGAATTTTGGAACCCCTACTGTGTATGACAGCTGCCTGTGTTACTACAAAGGTGTGAAAAACACAACAGGGGTATAGGCTAATACTGTAGCTGATGTTGCTTTTGGAAATCATAAGAAAACTTTAATTAGGCATGGTTTTTCACACCTATTTATTGAAATTAAGGGAAGATGATCTCAACATGCAAATTTTGTTTTCATAAACACAATGCTTAGATACTTAAATGTTCATGCTACATATTACCAGCACTTCAATGGACTGAGTTTAGTTTAGAGTAATTCTACATGAACAAGCCTTTTGATTATGAAAAATAATAAAAGATAAATAAAATCAATCAGGCAGTGAATCTAACAGTCAGTTTGATGTAAACACTTAACACAATCATGCCTGCTCCAATGTCATCCATATGTGGCAAAGTATAAATTAGATAAAACAATATTACAATATGATTATTTTCTTGTTACTGAATACTCTCATCTATAGTAGAAACTAATGTTTGTATCTTATTCTGATAAGATCAAAAGAAGTGAACGGTATTACAGAAGATCACATTCATCACCTTCAGGTTTCACATTAAGAAAAATCTCTGAAAACCGAACACCTCTGAAAACCGAACATTTTGTCCGGTCCGAAGGTGTTTGGTTTTCAGAGGTTTACCTGTAGACCCATATCAGACAGCTCCTGTAGGAGCTATTGGGTCTTCATTGCTTGCTTACAACACTACCCAAATCAGATGCTATACATGCTTATGCAAAGAATGTAGATCCATATTAGGTAACTTCTGTTGCAGCTGTCTAAGAGCCAGTGTTACATGAAACTTTGACCATGTGTTTAGAATTGACTGAGGGTATGTTTTTAACGTTATAAGGATCAACATAGGGTCTTTCTTAAACGTTAAGAATCAACTTAACAGTAACAATCAACACAGCATGTTTTTAGCTCACCAGAGCACAAAGTGCTCAGGGTGAGCTATTGTGATCGCCCGTTGTCCGTCGTCGTCCGTCGTTCGTCGTCCGTCGTCAACAATTTGAACCTTTAAAAATCTTCTCCTCTGAATCTACAGGGATCTCAACTTTCATCTTTGGCACATAGCATCATATTCAGGTCCTCTACAAAAGTTATATAAATTATGCCCCTGGGGTCAAAATTGACCCCGCCCCAGGGGTGCCTTGTTTTCAATAGAAACATATAGTAAAACTTTGAAAATCTTCTCCTCTGAAACCAGAAGCTTCTCAGCTTTCATAATTGGCACATAGCATCATGTTCAGGTATAAATTATGGCCCTGGGGTCAAAATTGGCCCTGCCCCAGGGGTGGGCAGTTTTCAATAGAATCATATAGTGCAAACTTTGAAAATCGTCTTCTCTGAAACTGGAAGGCTCTCAGCTTTCATATTTGGCACATAGCATCATGTTCAGGTCCTCTACAAAAGTTATATAAATTATGGCCCCTGGGTCAAAATTGACCCCGCCCCAGGGGTGGGCAGTTTTCAATAGAAACAAATAGTGAAATCTTTGAAAATCTTCTTCTCTGAAACTGGAAGGCTCTCAGCTTTCATATTTGGCACATAGCATCATGTTCAGGTCCTCTACAAAAGTTATATAAATTATGGCCCCAGGTTCAAAATTGGCCCCGCCCCAGGGGTGGGCAGGTTTCAAAAGAAACAAATAGTGAAATCTTTGAAAATCTTCTCCTCTGAAACTCGAAGGTTCTCAGCTTTCATATTTGGCACATAGCATCATGTTCAGGTCCTCTACAAAAGTTATATTATTTATGGCCCCGGGGTCAAAATTGGCCCCGCCCCAGGGGTGGGCAGTTTTCAATAGAAACAAATAGTGAAATCTTTGAAAATCTTCTTGTCTGAAACTGGAAGGTTCTCAGCTTTCATATTTGGCACAGAGCATCATGTTCAGGTCCTCTACAAAAGTTATATAAATTATGGCCCTGGGGTCAAAATTGGCCCCGCCCAAGGGGTGGGCAGTTTTCAATAGAAACAAATAGTGAAATCCTTGAAAATCTTTTCCTCTGAAACTGGATGGTTCTCAGCTTTCATATTTGGCACATAGCATCATGTTCAGGTCTTTTACAAAACTTATATAAAGTATGGCCCCTGGGTCAAAATTGACCCCACCCCAGGGGTGGGCAGTTTTCAATAGAAACAAATAGTGAAATCTTTGAAAATCTTCTTCTCTGAAACTGGAAGGCTCTCAGCTTTCATATTTGGCACAGAGCATCATGTTCAGGTCCTCTACAAAATTTATATAAATTATGACCCTGGGGTCAAAATTGGCCCTGCCACAGGGGTAGTAGACAGTTTTCAATAGAAACATATTGAGAAAACTTTGAAAAACTTCTTCTCTGAAACTGGAAGGTTAATCTCAGCTCTCATATTTGGCTCATAGCATCGTGTTCAGGTCCCCTACAAGTTTTTCTAAATTATTTCCCTAGGGCAAAATTGGCCCGCCCCAGGGCCGGCTAGTTCTCTATAGAAACATATAGTGAAAACTTTGAAAATCTTCTCCTCTGATTGTCTGGTGAGTGCTTCAGGGCCATTCTGGCCCTCTTGTTTTAAACATTGAAATTTGATCCTGTGTCTTTTTTTTAAAATGTTAAGAATTTACCCAGGATCTGTTTTTAACGTTGACAATCAACCCAGGGTCCTTTTAACGTTGAGAATGACCTAGGGTCCTTTTTAATTAAGTTTCGACCCCTGTCTCTTTTCTTAGCTATCATAATCGTCAAAGGTTCTGTTTTTAATGTTAAGAACTGACTCCTGTGTCATTTTTAACAGCATCAAAATTTCATGTTACACCTGCATTAAATTGTATTGTTTTTCCGCCAAAATGTATTTCGGTGTCAAACACTTTGGGGGCATTTGTCACCCATGACGACTCTCTTGTTTACAGGTGCTGTTATATCTGTTTTACAGCTGTTGTTATGTCTGTTTTAAAGCTGTTATGTCTGTTTACAGTTGTTGATATGTCTGTGTTACAGCTGTTCTTATGACTGTTTTAACAGTTGTTGTGTTTGTTTTACAGTTGTTGTTATGTCTGTTTATGCCCCCACATAGTGGTGGCATATAGAGTTGCCCTTGTCCGTATGTAGTATGTCCTTACGCACCTCTAAAATGTGTCCGGACTTCGTTTTGGAAAGTATTTGTCCAATCCACTCCAAACTTTACACACATGTTTGTGGCCATTATATCTTGGTCAAGTGTGATAACCATGTAAATCACTTCAGGCATTTAAGAGTTGCAGCCTTTTATTTGCAAAAATGACTTTAAAAATGGCCCATACTTTCTGTGACAAAAATCTGAAGTGGGGGCATCAGTGTCCTATGGACTCATTTCTAGTTTATTGCTGGTATGTCAGTTGTACAGCTGTTGATATGTCTGTGTTGCAGCTGTTCTTATGTCTGTTTTACAGCTGTTGTCTGTTTTTACAGTTGTTGTTTTGTCTGTTTTTACAGCTGTTGTTTGTCTGTTTTTACTGCTGTTGTTATGTCTGGTTTACTGCTGTTGTTATGTCTGTTTTACAGATGTTGTTTTTATCTATTTTACAGGTGCTGAATATGTCTGTTTTACAGGTGTTGTTATGTCTTTTTTTTATAGGTGTATCCCACTACAATAAGGACACTAGGCATTGGTGTGGCCTCCTCGTGGGCCAGAGTGGGGGCAATGGTAACACCATATCTGGCTCAGGTATGTTAGACAGTTAAGAAATTTAATAAATTCCATCAAATTTCTTTTTAGCTTGCCTTTGTGGGGGTTGGAAGTGGATGGGATTAACCTATCTTTTATATAAAAAAAATGTTTGCGCCTTTGCAAACAGAGTGGACCCTGATCAGATACCATTATGAAAATTCAGCCAATACATGTTCAGGATGTCATTTTTAGCTCATCTGTTTTTCGGGGGGGGGGGGGGGGGGGGGGGGGGGGGGGGGGGGGGGGAATACGAGCTTTTGTTGTAACTCCAGTGTCTGCATTGTGGTAGTCATTATCGTCGTTGTTATTGTCATTCAGAAACATTAATGTTGGCTATTACTTCTTTACTCTTGTTGCAAATCACACACTTGTTCACTGTCAGGTCCTGGCATCCACATGCTGTGCTCTTATTAAGTAAAAGAGTTTAACACTATATGCAGATATTGTGTATGCCAAGTACAAACTAAGACTGTCATCTTTTAAACTTTAACATGATAAATATCCATGTAAGAAATAATGACATCATGAATACATGATGCTTTGTCCATGGTAGAAAGGATAGAATCAGATTTATATCATTCCCTTAACAAACAGAGTAGGCACTGATCTGACGTCTCTTGTAGGAGCCATCTGATCTAGGTCTACTCTGTTTGAAAAGGTGTCTCAATGGGGTAAAGAGTCTCTGAAGATATTGTTTATGCTGAGTATATCCATCATGTCTACAGGTGCTGCTAGATGCCTCATTGACGGCAGCTGTATGGGTTTACGGCTGTATCGGGATCTCTTGTGCTATCTGTGCAATTTGTCTGCCTATAGAAACAATGGGTCGAGTTTTACCGGTAAGTTCTCTTCAAATCTCTGTAGGATCTCTTGCTTTCTGTGTCTATGCATTATGTCCTGGTAAACAGTTGCCTCAATCATATTTTATTGCCCCCACAAAAGTAGGTACTAAGATATACCCTTGCTTGTCTGTCTATCAGACGTCACACTTTTTTGTTTGTGCATATATATAATATAAATATTCAGACACCAAATCTCCCTACTCTTTGGGTTTGTAAAGTGGATGAATTTGATTTGGCGATATTTTAATAACTTTAAATTATATTGACATAGTAGCAAATAGTTTAGTCCCTGATCAAACTGCTGCTGCTTCAGGACCAGTTTGATCTGGCCAAAGTTTGTCTGTCCAAAAGCTTACGGTAATATGGGTTACTAAAAAAGGATTTGCCTAGACTCGTGAAACTTCGTAAGATGGTTGATCGTTATGCAAACTTGTGTGCCGAGGGTATGATATGATATACATCCAGTAACCTGGGGTCCATATAAGAAGTGTAAATTAAAACATTTTCTAGAGTAGCTCTTTTATTTCCCAACCAAACTGTATGCTGTGAATACTCTTTAGAATTGTCTCTTTGAGATGTTTGTAAGGAGTGGTCATATCATAGGGTTTGTTGGGGAAAATGAAGATTTTATTCTTATACCCACACAAACAGAGTTTGAGGGGGTATACTGGAATCAGCCTGTCGGTTGGTCGGTCGGACGGTCGGTCGTCGGTCGGTCTGTCCGCAAAATCTTGTATTTTGAACTCCTCCTTCAGTTTCAACCTGATTCACTTGATACTTTGCATAAATGTTACTCAGGTGTAGTAGATGTGCAAGACATAAATTTCAGGTCTCTGTGACCTTGACCTTGACCTTTGGCCTTGAAATTGGTCTTGAAATTGGCAGGCAAAATCTTGTACTTTGTACTCCTCCTTCAGTTTCAACCTGTTTAACTTGATACTTGGCATGAATGTTACTCAAGTGTAGTAGATGTGCAAGACACAAATTTCAGGTCTCTGTGACCTTGACCTTGACCTTTGGCCTTGAAATTGGTCTTGAAATTGGCAGGCAAAATCTTGTACTTTGAACTCCTCCTTCACTTTCAACCTGATTCACATGATACTTGGCATAAATGTTACTCAGGAGTAGTAGATGTGCAAGACACAAATTTCAGGTCTCTGTGACCTTGACCTTTGGCCTTGAAATTGGTCTTTAAATTGGCAGGTAAAATCTTGTACTTTGAACTCCTCGTTCAATTTCAACCTGATTCACTTGATACTTGGCATAAATGTTACTCAGGAGTAGTATATGTGCAAGACACAAATTTCAGGTCTTGTCCGGAGCATATATCCTATACTCTATTATTATACCCCCACAAACAGAGTTTGAGGGAGGTATACTGGAATCAGCCTGTCGGTTGGTCGGTCGGTGGACGTCGGTCGTCGGTCTGTCCGCAAAATCTTGTACATTCAACTCCTCCTTCAGTTTCAACCTGATTCATTTGATACTTGGCATAAATGTTATTCAGGTGTAGTAGATGTGCAAGACACAAATTTCAGGTCTCTGTGACCTTGACCTTGACCTTTGGCCTTGAAATTGGTCTTGAAATTGGCAGGCAAAATCTTGTACTTTGAACTCCTCCTTTACTTTCAACCTGATTCACTTGGTACTTGGCATAAATGTTACTCAGGAGTAGTAGATGTGTAAGACACAAATTTCAGGTCTCTGTGACCTTGACCCTGACCTTTGTCCTTGAAATTGGTCTTGAAATTGGCTGGCAAAATCTTGTACTTTGAACTCCTCCTTCACTTTCAACCTGATTCACTTGATACTTGGCATAAATGTAACTCAGGAGTAGTAGATGTGCAAGACACAAATTTCAGGTCTCAGTGACCTTGACCTTGACCTTTGGCCTTGAAATTGGCAGAAAAAATCTTGTACTTTGAACTCCTCGTTCAATTTCAACGTGATTCACTTGATACTTGGCATCAATGTTACTCAGGAGTAGTTTATGTGCAAAACACAAATTTCAGGTCTCTGTGACCTTGACCTTGACCTTTGCCCTTGAAATTGGTCTTGAAATTGGCAGGCAAAATCTTGTACTTTGAACTCCTCCTTCACTTTCAACCTGATTCACTTGATACCTGGCATAAATGTTACTCAGGAGTAGTAGATGTGCAAGACACAAATTTCAGGTCTCTGTGGCCTTGACCTTGACCTTTGGCCTTGAAATTGGTCTTGAAATTGGCAGGCAAAATCTTGTACTTTGAACTCCTCGTTCAATTTCAACCTAATTCACTTGATACTTGGCATAAATGTTACTCAGGAGTAGTTTATGTGCAAGACACAAATTTCAGGTCTCTGTGACCTTGACCTTGACCTTTGTCCTTGAAATTGGTCTTGAAATTGGCAGGCAAAATCTTGTACTTTGAACTCCTCCTTCACTTTCAACCTGATTCATTTGATACCTGGCATAAATATTACTCAGGAGCAGTAGATGTGCAAGACACAAATTTCAAATCTCTGTGACCTTGACATTTGGCCTTGAAATTGGTCTTAAAATTGGCAGGCAAAATCTTGTACGGCCAACTCCTCCTTCACTTTCAACCTGATTTACTTGATACTTGGCATAAATGTTACCCAGGAGTAGTAGATGTGCAAGACACAAATTTCAGGTCTCTGTGACCTTGACCTTGACCTTTGGCCTTGAAATTGGTCTTTAAATTGGCAGGCAAAATCTTGTACTTTGTACTCCTCCTTCAGTTTCAACCTGATTCACTTGATACTTGGCATAAATGTTACTCAGGAGTAGTAGATGTGCAAGACACAAATTTCAGGTCTCTGTGACCTTGACCTTGACCTTTGGCCTTGAAATTGGTCTTGAAATTGGCAGGCAAAATCTTGTACTTTGAACTCCTCCTTCACTTTCAACCTGATTCACTTGATACTTGGCATAAATGTTACTCAGGAGTAGTAGATGTTCAAGACACAAATTTCAGGTCTCCTTGACCTTGACCTTTGGCCTTGAATTGGCAGGCAAGATCTTGTACTTTGAACTCCTCCTTCACTTTCAACCTGATTCACATGATACTTGGCATGAATGTTACTCAGGAGTAGTAGATGTGCAAGACACAAATTTCAGGTCTCTGTGACCTTGACCTTGACCTTTGGCCTTGAAATTGGTCTTGAAATTGGCAGGCAAAATCTTGTACTTTGAACTCCTCGTTCAATTTCAACCTGATTCACTTGATACTTGGCATAAATGTTACTCAGGAGTAGTATATGTGCAAGACACAAATTTCAGGTCTTGTCCGGAAGCATATATCCTATACTCTATTATTATACCCCCACAAACAGAGTTTGAGGGAGGTATACTGGAATCAGCCTGTCGGTTGGTCGGTCGGTGGACGTCGGTCGTTGGTCTGTCCTCAAAATCTTGTACATTCAACTCCGCCTTCAGTTTCAACCTGATTCATTTGATACTTGGCATAAATGTTATTCAGGTGTAGTAGATGTGCAAGACACAAATTTCAGGTCTCTGTGACCTTGACCTTGACCTTTGGCCTTGAAATTGGTCTTGAAATTGGCAGGCAAAATCTTGTACTTTGAACTCCTCCTTCACTTTCAACCTGATTCACTTGATACTTGGCATAAATGTAACTCAGGAGTAGTAGATGTGCAAGACACAAATTTCAGGTCTCAGTGACCTTGACCTTGACCTTTGGCCTTGAAATTGGCAGGCAAAATCTTGTACTTTGAACTCCTCTTTCAATTTCAACCTGATTCACTTGATACTTGGCATAAATGTAACTCAGGAGTAGTTTATGTGCAAGACACAAATTTCAGGTCTCTGTGACCTTGACCTTGACCTTTGTCCTTGAAATTGGTCTCGAAATTGGCAGGCAAAATCTTGTACTTTGAACTCCTCCTTCACTTTCAACCTGATTCACTTGATACTTGGCATAAATGTTACTCAGGAGTAGTAGATGTGCAAGACACAAATTTCAAATCTCTGTGACCTTGACCTTTGGCCTTGAAATTGGTCTTGAAATTGGCAGGCAAAATCTTGTACTTTGAACTCCTCCTTCAATTTCAACCTGATTCACTTGATACTTGGCATAAGTGTTACTCAGGAGTAGTTTATGTGCAAGACACAAATTTCAGGTCTCTGTGACCTTGACCTTGACCTTTGTCCTTGAAATTGGTCTTGAAATTGGCAAGCAAAATCTGTACTTTGAACTCCTCCTTCACTTTCAACCTGATTCACTTGATACCTGGCATAAATGTTACTCAGAAGTAGTAGATGTGCAAGACACAAATTTCAAATCTCTGTGACCTTGACCTTTGGCCTTGAAATTGGTCTTAAAATTGGCAGGCAAAATATTGTACTTTGAACTCCTCCTTCACTTTCAACCTGATTTACTTGATACTTGGCATAAATGTTACTCAGGAGTAGTAGATGTGCAAGACACAAATTTCAGGTCTCTGTGACCTTGACCTTGACCTTTGGCCTTGAAATTGGTCTTGAAATTGGCAGACAAAATCTTGTACTTTGAACTCCTCCTTCACTTTCAACCTGATTCACTTGATACTTGGCATAAATGTTACTCAGGAGTAGTAGATGTGCAAGACAAATTTCAAATCTCCGTCTGTGACCTTGACCTTTGGCCTTGAAATTGGTCTTAAAATTGGCAGGCAAAATCTTGTACGGCGAACTTCTCCTTCACTTTCAACCTGATTTACTTGATACTTGGCATAAATATTACTCAGGAGTAGTAGATGTGCAAGACACAAATTTCAGGTCTTGTCCGGAGCATATATCCTATACTCTATTATCTAGCATTACCAAACCTGTTGTGTCAATACATATTGGGTAGTAGATATTCAGGTCTCTGTGACCTTGAACTTAATGTCTGGCCTTGAAATGGAAAAAGAACCAGTGTCATTCTGCAAAATCGGACCAGCGCGAACATTTTCATTTTGGCATGAAACATGGGGATTTCGTGTCACAAATCCTCCTTCATTTTTAAAGTCCTTAAGTTACAACCCTTGTTTTAGGTCACATGTTAATGGAGGCATCCATATCCTATAGATACATTTAAAGTTCTCTTGAATAAAATCACAATAAAATCTGTTTAATTCAACCACCAAGCAGAGGCAGATTGTAGCTTAATCAACAATGCAAGTCAAAAATTGTGCAGAAAGCTGCTATTCTGCCTTGTTTTCGTCCTGCATTATGCAGTTACCTGTTTTTAAAGGCACACTTGTTTGTTATACTCCATGCAACGAAGTTGCACGGGGGTATATAGTATATTTGAGTCTGTCTGTGTATCATAATACATTATAGCTCATCTAGCAATTTCATTTCTTGACCAAATTTTCTCAAATTTGCTTTAAGAATTGCCATGAATAAAATCTTGGATGAGTTCAATTTTCAGAAGAATCTGTCATGGGGAACTTTTTTTCTCTTACAATTTGGCGGCTTGGGGTATGTGAGGGGTTCCATGGTACATGTAGCATCAAGATTTAGATTGTATCTTACATGAATAATCAACAGGGAAAGAGTTAACATGATGCCTCTATAAAATTCAGCTAATCATTATTCATACATTCGTTATTTCTCACATGACTATTCGAGAGGGAAAGGGGTGAATATTTCACTGCCACTTAAAGTTGTCTGCAAAATGTGTTTTCTGCTACATTTCACAATTTCATTGCTAGTTAACCCTTTACTCAATAAACATGCTTTTCTACACCTTTGCAAACAGAGCAGACCCAGATCAGACAGCTCTTGTAGGAGGTGTCTGATCAGGGTCTGCTCTGTTTGCTTATGGAATAATATATATCTGATTCTACAGTCTCTGCTTTGACAAATTTTACATGTGCTATTATTCAATTTTTAAAATTAATCTAATTAGTATTCAGAGAGACAAAGTGTTACTCAGCTTAGCATCTCATCTCAATCAAAACTGTTAACAGTGATCATCAAAAACGGTTCCATAGTATTGAAGGGGTATGTTCTGAATGAAATTAGGTAAATATAAGACTAACACCTAAGTCATAGATGAAAGAACATATTAAAATACATGTACTAAAATCGTCCTCTTTCTTCCAAACCCTATGTTGTGACCACTCTTTAGAATCATCCCAAAGACACGGTTCTAAAGAGTGGACACAAAATAGGAATTGGTTGAGAAATAAAGGAGCTAATATTTAACCCCTCAGCCCTTTCTACGCTTTTGCATTTATAGAAGACCCAGATCAGGGTCTGCTCTGTTTGCTTTTGAAATAATGTAGATCTAATTATTCAGTTTTTGCCATGGGCAAAACGTTTTGTGTCTATATGCCATTTTAAAAATGACTGTTATTCATGATATTATTTCTAACATGAATATTCAACAGGGAAAGGGTTACTTGGTAACACTTTTGTCTATTTTCTTTTTCAGCAATCAGTGACAGTAGATGTCAGTTAGAGGAGACAGACTACAAAGAAGCATTTGTTCTGCCAAGGCCATAGATAAAATGCATACTGATGTATCAAAATCTGTTATTTCCAAGCCAAACTCTATCTTGCTGCAATAATTAGAACTGCCTCGGATAGTGTTTAGCAGAAAAATATAAAAATATCTTAATTGGATTTTCTAATACCCTACCTGTCTACTGCCGGGGGTTCTAGTTGTAACAATTGGTGCTGATTACCTGCTTGGTATAAATGTAAAGTGATCAAGGAGCCAGATAAACCTAAAATGACATCGAAAGAGTACCAGATATTGCTGCTGAATTAAAATATTTATAATTTTTAAAATACTGCAGAATCTCTCTTAACCCTTCTCTTGATGAATTTTAAAATACATTTTTCCTTCTTTACCAATGCCCTGTTGTATAATTACATATATCTTCACTGTGTACAAGTATCACCGCTGTGGAGTGCACTGGTTGCACAATCAACTTGTAAATAGTGCAGACCCTGATGAGACAGCTCCTGCAGGAGCTGTCTCATCTGGGTCTTCACTATTTACAGGTAGGTATATTGACGTGAATAGCAAGCGAAGGGTTAAGAGACCACTTTATTAAATTTAATATACATTGGTATACTTTAAAGTAAGTAGCTTCTTGACCCTTTCCCGGTTCGATCCCCCACCGGACCAAGTCCTTCGGATGAGATTTTATAAATCAAGGTCCAATGTATCAGTGCTTTACACTGGACATCTAAAAAAACTAGAGAAACTCTATCATTAAAAAGAGTAGGGCATCACACACGGATTTCTCTGTATCCACTCCGCTCTCTCTGGGGCGTCCAGTTAGCCCATAATTGGCAAAAACAGACGTTAATCAACACAACCCACCAACCTTTCGCTCATATAGACGACTTTTGACCGGAGATTTGGATTTGCGCACATTGGCATATCAATTGCGGATTTTTTTTCCTTCATTTGCGCACAAAAAAGGTTTCATTTGCGCACATGTTTTTACTATCAAATGTGCATGTGTACCTCTTCTGTTAGCCTACGTTAAACACTGTCAAATGTTAACATTGTTGCCCCTTGCTTACCACAGGAGGTGAAAGTAGGATTTTAAACTGTCACAGTGTATATATACAGTATAAAAAATTGTCGTAGATAATGCACTTTTCCCTTTGTTTGTTTCAGCAATTGTAAAATCCATTTTCAACAATTTAAAAGAATAAAGCCATTAAAATAATTAAATAAGTAGCATGTGTGTAAGCCAGTCCCATATGCTACAGTGATTGGATTCAGATTCAGTTCGTCACACAATGTTTGTCACACAATACAAATAAATTACACAATACAATGAATAAATTTCGCTTGGGCCATGTGAGTGACTACATTTCAGGTGTCAAAAGTGCTGTACGCTTTTGATATGCTGAACTGCTATATTTCCATTCGCAAGTGATATGAGGTTTTCGTCCGCTTTTGATATGCAATTATTTTTCGGTTTGTGCGCAAATGCAATTCAGCCCTTTTGACACCTTTGCACACAGAGAACCAGGTCATACAGCTCCTATAGGAGGTGTCTGGTCAGGGCCTGCTCCGTTTATTTATGGAATAATATAGATCTGATTCTGATGTTTCTGACACAGCCAAAACTCATTGTTAGTGTGCAATTTTAAAAATTCATTCCATGAATATTCATACAATAATATTTTTTTTAAATTAATATTCATGGGGGAAAGGGACTAGGGTTATTGCAGAATAATAAAAGTAGTGCAGAAAGTGCCGATGGGATCTTTCTGCATAACTGCCTTGCTGCATTTAGCCACCACCTGTCTCAAAATTCAAGAATAAAGACTTCTTTAAGTGGTCGTTGTAGGGAGGTTTTACCTGGTAAACTTGTTCAGCTTCTGAACAATTTACTTAACTTTTTTCCTGTTTCATATTCATGTAAGAAAAAATGAATATTGATTACATGAATTTATATAACAACTCATGAAATTTTGGTATTGGTAGAAACTGTAGAGTCATATCTATTATTATTTCATGAACAAACAGAGCAGACCCTCATCATATGACTTCTATAGGAGCCATTCTGATCTGGGTCTTCTCTGTTTGCAAAGGCCAGTGATGTGTTTATATGAAGGAATGGGTTAATGAATTCAATATTTATGTAAGAACTATAACTTTATGAATATTAATTAAGGGTCTACACTATTTGACACCCATCGGAATCTGGAGGGATTTTAGCAGTTTACACTCATATCAGCTACCTATTAATCCTTTACTATATACATATAGATATCTATGTTTTACAAACAAAGGCACTCAGATCTATATACATATGGATATTTATGCTTTACAAACAGAGGCACTCAGATCTATATACATATAGATATCTATGCTTTACAAACAAAGGCACTCAGATCTATATACATATAGATATCTATGCTTTACAAACAGAGGCACTCAGATCTATATACATATAGATATTTATGCTTTACAAACAATTATATTTCTGAAATACTGATTGTACACTGTCAGATGTGGCAATGCTTCCCTTGATTCATATGCCGTAATAAAACTTATTGATTTTCATAACTTGTTACATGAACATTCAGGAAGTAAAGGGTGACAGGGAGATGTCTGGGTCTATTTTACATGTTGCCATGTTGTTCAACACTGTCACAAACTGTGCTGAACCTTGTTAATTGTTTCCCTCTTACAAGCACTTTCTCATGCCTTTGCAAATAGAGTAGTGTGACAGGGAGATGTCTGGGTCTATTTCACATGTTGCCATGTTGTGACAGGGAGATGTCTGGGTCTATTTCACATGTTGCCATGTTGTGACAGGGAGATGTCTGGGTCTATTTCACATGTTGCCATGTTGTGACAGGGAGATGTCTGGGTCTATTTCACATGTTGCCATGTTGTGACAGGGAGATGTCTGGGTCTATTTCACATGTTGCCATGTTGTGACAGGGAGATGTCTGGGTCTATTTCACATGTTGCCATGTTGTGACAGGGAGATGTCTGGGTCTATTTCACATGTTGCCATGTTGTGACAGGGAGATGTCTGGGTCTATTTCACATGTTGCCATGTTGTGACAGGGAGATGTCTGGGTCTATTTCACATGTTGCCATGTTGTGACAGGGAGATGTCTGGGTCTATTTCACATGTTGCCATGTTGTGACAGGGAGATGTCTGGGTCTATTTCACATGTTGCCATGTTGTGACAGGGAGATGTCTGGGTCTATTTCACATGTTGCCATGTTGTGACAGGGAGATGTCTGGGTCTATTTCACATGTTGCCATGTTGTGACAGGGAGATGTCTGGGTCTATTTTACATGTTGCCATGTTGTTCAACACTGTCACAAACTGTGCTGAACCTTGTTAATTGTTTCCCTCTTACAAGCACTTTCTCATGCCTTTGCAAATAGAGTAGACCCAGATCAGACAGCTCTGTTTACTTATGAAATACTATAGATCTGAGTCTACATGTTCTACTTATACCAAAACCAAACAAATCCTGTGTTTATATGCCATTTAAAAAGTCAGCTAATAAATACTCACAGTGTCATTATTTCTTACATAAATACTAAACAGGGAAAGGGTTAAATGTTCTATTTCAATGTGAAAATGTGTCAGGGTGCACACTATGTGCAAAATTGAAAAAAATCTCCAAGTAAGTCTTGCTTTATGAAAACGAACTTTCATGCTTTGTAATTAGTGTAGAACCAAATCAGCTGGTGTCTTAAATTGCGGGGTCATATCAGATTCTGCATGATTTGACACCTACAAGAACACTTTTGTTGACTTGTGTGACAAACAGTGTGAAACTTTTTGTAACCCTTTATGCCATGAATATTCATGCAAGAAATTAAGACATCATGAATTTTAATTAGATGACATGTATTTTTATTATGGGATATGAACACGGGGCATTTTTGCTTAGGCAGAAACTGTAGAAGTAGATCTATATTATACCATCAGCTACCAGAGCAGACCCTGATCAGATGGCCCCTATATCTGGTCTGGGTCTACGGTCCACCGTCTACCCTATTTGCAAAGGCGTATTTCTGGAGCACAGGGTTCAGCTAGTAAGGTTTAAGGTTCTACCCTGTTTGCAAATTTTAAAGATTGGTTTATATAATTATAGTAGGGCTCAATAGTCCTTTTTCCATAGAAACTAGTCATTGAACTTTTTACTCCACAAATACATATGTCTATGCCATTGCAAAGAGAGTAGAACAAGAGTTGACTGATCAGGGTCTGCTCTGTTTGCTTTTGAAATAATTGATCCTATAATTATACAGGGTCTGCCATGGCCAAAATTTCCTGTGGCCTTGTATCATTTTAAAAGTAAATCTTAATATTCATGATGTCATTTTATCCAGTCACCAGGCTTCTCTAGTGACATAATAAAGGGGGTGCAAATAAGCTTAGGTTTATTAGGCTACTTCTGGTAGTAGAATGTTTATTAGGTTAGTAGATAGGCATAATGATTCTATAACCATGGAACTATTTTAATTTTCTGTAAATATGCATAAAAATCATGTTGACGAAATAGATCTAACAGAAAATTCACCAAAAGAATTATTCAAATGAGAAAAAATAAAAATAATTGGCTATAGCTGGATTTGAACCCTCGCCTGATACTACAAAAACCAATTCTAATCACTCTAGAGACGTCGTCCTTACCGATTACGCCACTGAGACCACATACAAAGTGACGTTGATTTATCAGTTTTATTAATTTAATCCACCGCTGGCAAAACGCGTTTTTGATAAAATCAAGCCTGGAAGCAAAGATTGACAGATAAATAGTAAATGTTTTCTTTTCACTCTCATGATAAATTGATTGATAAACTCTTACAGGGGCGGTGATAGTCATAGACCTAGATATAGCCTGTTCAGTTCCATCGATTTATGAGTGACGTTAGGTCTATCTAAAAATAGAAACCGAGACTACGGAACTCAAATTTGACCAGAGAATATAACCATGTATGTTTGAAATACCTTATCGACCCTCGATTCAAATCATCTTATATTTCAAATTCAACCACGTTTCCCCCTTTTGTAATGTAGGTATCGAAACTATTTTCCTCTGCGGTAGCTCATTAGATCTATTTACGTATAAATGGAAATGAAAAGGGAGGGATCTGTTGATCGAAAAACTGCATTTTCAATGTAAATTATTTCAAGAGTGTTAGGTTTTATGAGGCTATGAAAAAAGATATTTAACTAAATTGACTGGATAAATCGAATAATCGGTTAGTGCCGTAGATGGGACGCTTTTATCCGACTCGGAGAGAAAACAGTTGAGGCTCGGCAAGCCTCGCCTCAACGTTTTCTCCCCTCGTCGGATAAAGGTGTCCCATCTACGGCACTAACGTATTATTCTCTATATTTCTCAATGAAGTAAATATTCCAAAATAGGGAATTGATATAATACATAAATACTTAAACTGCTCTGATCTAATATTTCGACCACTAAGGGCCTTTGTCAAAGATTATCATGTCAAAATACACGTCACATTTTTGTTACATGCATTCAGCCATAAAATCAAAGAGAATAATGTTGATCCAGCGTCGTCATGGTGACATTGGGTTGTTTTTAGCTCACCTGAGCTTGCTCAAGTGAGCTATTGTCATGGTGCTCCGTCCGGCGTCCGTCGTCGTGCGTCGTGCGTTGTGCGTCGTGCGTCGTCAACATTTGGCTTGTGAACACTCTAGAGGTCACATTTGTAGCCAAATCTTCATGAAACTTGGTCAGAATGATTGTCTTGAAAAAATCTCGGATGAGTTCGAAAGTGGGTCATGTGGGGTCAAAAACTAGGTCACTAGGTCAAATTATTCAAAATCTTTGTGAACACTCTAGAGGTCACATTTTTAGTCCAATCTTCATGAAACTTAGTCAGAATGATTGTCTTGATAGAAACTTGGATGAGTTTGAAAGTGGGTCACATACGGTTAAAAACTAGGTCACTGGGTCAAATTATTGAAAAACCTTGTGAACAATCTAGAGGTCACATTTTTAGTCCAATCTTGATCAGACTTGCTCAGGATGATATTCTTGATGATATCTCGATCAAGTTCGATCATGGGTGGGGCAGGATTAAAAAGTAGGTCATTAGGTCAAATCTTAAAAAAATCTTGTTTACACTGTAGAAGCCACAATTTCTGCCTAATCTTCATCAAACTTGCTCAGAATGATAACCTTGATGATATCTTGATCGAGTTTGATCATATGTGGGCTTGGGTCAAAAAGTAGGTCACTAGGTCAAATCTTAGAAAAATCTTGTTTACACTCTAGAAGCCACATTTTCTGCCTATTCTTCATCAAACTTGCTCAGAATGATGACCTTGATGATATCTCAATTGAGATCCATCATGGGTGGGCTGGGGTCAAAATGTAGGTCACTAGGTCAAATCTTAGAAAAATCTTGTTTACACCCTAGAGGCCACATTTTCAGCCCAATCTTGATCAAACTTGCTCAGAATGATAACCTTGATGATCTCTCATTTGAGTTCGGTTGTGGGTGGTGTGGGGTGAAAAAGTAGGTCACTAGGTCAAATCTTAGAAAAATCTTGCCTACACTCTAGAAGCCACATTTTCTGCCTAATCTTGATCACGCTTGCTCAGAATGATAATCTTATGCCGTGTGATTCTTGCTCAGAATGATAACCTTATGCCGTGTGATTCTTTAGCCTATTGGAGGGGCTGTATTCGAATAAACTTTTCAAGCTACAATAGTAATGTGTACCTTGTCTGCATAAGCCTTTCAGATTGAATAACTCTCTGCACAATATGGATATTTTCAATGTTATCAAATGAAAATTAGAAATATTAATTTGTTTTCAACACAAGCCTCACCGATAGTCCATAAAATTAGCTCATTTAGGTATTTAACTATATAAGTAGCAAGCTTGCTGTTTATACAGCTAAATATCTAAATGAGCTAGTTTGGATTTGCAATGAAGAGAATTGGCAATCATAGACATGCGGTCAACTTTTCAAGCTACAATAGTAATGTGTACCTTGTCTGCATAAGCCTTTCAGATTGCATAACTCTCTGCACAATATGGATATTTTCAATGTTATCAAATGAAAATTAGAAATATTAATTTGTTTTCAACACAACCCTCACCATTAGTCCATAAAATTAGCTCATTTAGGTATTTAACTATATAAGTAGCAAGCTTGCTGTTTATACAGCTAAATATCTAAATGAGCTAGTTTGGATTTGCAATGAAGAGAATTGGCAATCATAGACATGCGGTCCGAGTTGGAAATGGGCCAAGTTGACCCCCATCCGAAAAGCACAGTAGCAACTCCAACGCTTTCATCACTAGATCATTGAATGAATTATTCACATCTTTTATTGAAATTTTATTTCTGCTCAGTATCTGGTAATAATCTTTGACTGCATGTTTGTGAATATTTCGCTTCGCTTTTGCCGAAGTAAACATAAGTGGGTAGGGTATTGACTGTATTATACAAACCTTTGTTTTTATACTCTTTCTTACAGAGCTTACATATAACATCATCTATATCAAGTGTTGTTTTGCTTGCTGAACCAGGATTCACCTTTCGAAATAGGAAATACTCTCAAGCCCTAGATTTGATCTTCTCGGTCTGGAAAAGTTCTTCGTGTTCGTCATCTACCTTATTTTATCAGGGGGCAAGTAGAGTAGCTTCCCCTGATGGCTCTCCAATGGCAAGAAGAACCGAAAAAGTTGAACGGCGGAATCAGCAACATTTAGCTAGTGGAAAGTTGGAAAATACAGAAAAGGACAGACAACAATCGATAGTTTAAAATCACTTGAATGTCTGTCGTCCGTCGTCCGTCGTGCGTCAACAATTTTCAACAATCTTCTTCTCTGAAACTACTCGTCAGATTTAAACGATATCTGGCAGGAATAGTCTTTAGGTGGCCCTCTTGCAAGTTTCTAAAATTTATGATGATATCTCAAAAAACATGGCTGCCAGGGGGCGGGGCCACTTTTCTTATATAGTTATATAGAAAACTTTAAAAATCTTCTTCTCTGAAACTACCAATCAGATTTAAACAATATTTGGCAGGAATGGTCTTTAGGTGGCCCTCTTGCAAGTTTCTAAAATTCATGATGATATCTCAAAAAACATGGCCGCCAGGGGGCGGGGCCACTTTCCTTATATAGTTATATAGAAAACTAAAAATCTTCTTCTCTGAAACTACCAATCAGATTTAAACAATATTTGGCAGGAATGGTCTTTAGGTGGCCCTCTTGCAAGTTTTTAAAATTCATTATGATATCTCAAAAAACATGGCCGCCAGAGGGCGGGTCACTTTCCTTATATAGTTATATAGAAAACTTTAAAAATCTTTTTCTCTGAAACTACCAATCAGATTTAAACAATATTTGGCAGGAATGGTCTTTAGGTGGCCCTCTTGCAAGTTTCTAAAATTCATGATGATATCTCAAAAAACATGAAAATGAATAGGGTCCCTTTAGTTTTGACGTATTCAAATCTGCTACCGAATATACATTACATTGTAAACAAACATTCAAAAGTTTTGCATCAATCAGACCGGCTTAAAGAAGTATTCCAACAACTGCCAATCGTAGCATTCAGGCGTGATAAAAATCTATGTGACACACTGGTGCATTCAAAAACTAACAGGATTGTTAGACCAAGCAATACAGTCTGTTCACAGGGTTGTGCTACTTGCAGTATTCTTGAAATGTCAAGTATAAGTGACACAAATAGGCAATCAGTTTACAATGTGTCAACTAATATTAACTGTAGAGAAAGAAATGTAGTATATGCAATTAAATGCAGTAAATGTGATATAATGGTGTATGTCGGTGAAACTGAGAGAGAAATTCAGGAGAGAATGAAAGAACATTTGAGTGATGTGAGGCATGAGAGAGAGAAGCCAATGAATAGACATTTTGGAATCGGTGGTCATAGCAGTGATGATGTGAGATTTGTAGTTTTGAAACAGATGTTCCATGCATGTAGAACTGAAAGGCAGATCCATGAAACTGATTGGATATGGAGGCTGAGAACCTACAGACCATTTGGCTGTAACATCAAAGAGGATAATGCGCTAATGCATGCATGACGTCGTTGCACCCATGACGTCATTTGATGACGTCATTTTGATGACGTCATGACATTTTAAAAAACAACCCAATGTCACCATGACGACGCTGGATCAACATTATTCTCTTTGATTTTATGGCTGAATGCATGTAACAAAAATGTGACGTGTATTTTGACATGATAATCTTTGACAAAGGCCCTTAGTGGTCGAAATATTAGATCAGAGCAGTTTAAGTATTTATGCTCTATATTTCTTACATGGATATTCATGGAGTAAAAGGTATAGTTTCTGATTAGTCAGACTGTATTTGCATAATAGAGATAGTATCTCATGTGGATAAGCAATAGACATAGTATCTCATGTAGTTAAGTAATTAGTGGTTTTCCACCATTAGCACATTAAAATGTGCTGTTCTTAAATGACCACCTTCGTTTTAGACAAACATCAACAAAAAAGTTTTCTTCTGGCTGCTCTCAGGTGAAAGTCATGTATTTAGAAATTTAATATTATTTAGAGACAACTGTTTAGAAGACAGTATAAAGGAGAAAAATAAGGTAAAAGGTCTAAATTTTGGCAGCTTTTAATTTTAGAATACACCTGTACAGAGAGATCAGCTAGAACTTTGGAATACCTTCTGTAATAACCAATAATTTGGGTTATCAGATTAATACAATACGGAAGGTCGTGGGTTCGATCCCTGGCCGCGACAGACCAAATGTCGTTAAAAGTTGGTACTAGTAGCTCCCTTGTCTACGCTCGACATTAAAGGGTAGTTCTAGGACTGATCGGCCCGGTGTCAGGATAATGTGACTGGGTGGGATGCTCTTGCCATGTGCCCGCGGCAGGGGTATTCCAGTGAGGCAGCACTATAACTTGTCTCATGCGGGTGCCATCTGCAAATAACTGAAATACTGTTGGTCGGACGTAAAACCCAACTCACTCACTCACTCACTAGAAGCAAAACCATGTGTTTAAAATCTCACCAGTGGGTATCCTTATTTACATGTATGTAACATTTTGATTGTTTTGATTTGGCCAACTATTGGTTTATAAAGGGCTTCTTTATAGCTCACCAGAGCACAAAGTGCTCAGGGTGAGCTTTTGTGATCACCTGATGTCCGTCATCTGTCGGCGTCCGTTGTCCATCGTCCGTTGTCGGGCGTCAACAATTTGAACCTTCAAAAAAAAAATTCTGACTCTACAAGGTTCTCAGCTTTCAGATTTGGCATATACATATAGCATCATCTGTAGGTCCTCTACAAAATTTATATAAATCATGCCCCTGGGGTCAAAATTGAAACGTATAGTAAAACTTTGAAAATCTTCTCTTCTGAAACTGGAAGGTTCTCAGCTTTCTGTTTCATATTTGGCACATAGCATCATGTTCAGCTCCTCTACAAAAGTTATATGAATTATGCCCCTGGTGTCAAAATTGGCCCTGCCCCAGTGGCGGCCATTTTTTAACTGGGTTTTCCACGGAAAATCTGGTTATTGAAATGGTGATGTACGGCGGTTGGGCGGGCTGTCGGTTTGGCGGGCGACTGCCAATCTTGTAAGCACAACTCCTCTGAAACTGCTCAACAGATTTTCATAAAACCTTGCATATAGCAAGGACACAATATGTAGATGTGCGTATTGTTGGAGATTTCCAATTTTTCTGAGAGTTATGCCCCTTTGAACTTAGAAATCGCTTGGTCTCTTGACCCTACCCTTGTAAGCGCAACTCCTCTCAAACTGTTCAACAGAATTTCATAAAACCTTGTATGTAGCAAAGACACAATATGTAGATGTGCATATTGTCAGGAATATTTCCTTCTGCAATTATTCTTGGAGTTATGCCCCTTTGAACTTAGAAATCACTCGGTCTTTTGACCCTACCCTTGTAAGCGCAACTTCTCTAAAACTGTTCAACAGAATTTCATAAAACCTTGTATGTAGCAAGTACATGATATGTAGATGTGCATATTGTCATTGATTTTTCCTTCTCCAATTTTTCTGGGATTTATGCCCCTTTGAAATTAGAAATCACTAGTTAATAGTGAAAGAAAACCCGGTTAGATGTCGTTTCGACATTTCTTGTCTATAGAATCATATAGTGAAAACTTTGAAAATCTTCTGCTCTGAAGCTGTAAGGTTCTCAGCTTTGATATTTGACAAATAGCATCATGTTTAGGTCCTCTACAAAAGTTATATAAATTATGCCCTTGGGGTCAAAATTTGGCCCGCCCCAGGGGTGGTCAGTTTTCAATAGAAACATATAGTGAAAACTTAGAAAATCTTCTCCTCTGAATCTGGGAGGTTCTCAGCTTTCATATTTAGCACATAGCATCATGTTCAGGTCCTCTACAAAAGTTATATAAATTATTCCCCTGGGGTCATAATTGGCCCACCCCAGGGTCGGCTTGTTCTCTATAGAAACATATACATGTAGTGAAAACTTTGAAAATCTTCTCTGATTGTCTGGTGAGCGATAGCAGGCCCGTTCTGGCCCTCTTGTTGTTAGTTGTGCAAAGGTGCTTTAACTCTATTTTTATACCCCCCTTTTGAAAAAATGGGGGTATATTGCTTTGCACATGTCGGTCGGTCGGTCGGTCGGTCTGTCGGTCGGTCGGTCGGTCGGTCGGTCGGTAGATCGATGGTTTCCGAATGATAACTAATAAACGACTTGGCCTAGAATCTTCAAACTTGCTGTGGTGGTTGGTCATGACAAGTAGATGACCCCTATTGTTTTTGAGGTCACTAGGTCAAAGGTCAAGGTCACCATGACCTAAAATGGTAAAATAGTTTCCGATCAATAACTGCTTTAGGGTTTGGCTTGGTTTCTTCAAACTTGCTGTGGTGGTTGGTCATGACCACTAGATGACCCCTATTGATTTTGAGGTCACTAGGTCAAAGGTCAAGGTCACCATGACCTTAACTGTTTAAATGGTTTCCGATCAATAACTGCTCAACGGTTTAGCTTAGAATCTTCAAACTTGCTGTGGTGGTTGGTCATGACCACTGGATGACCCCTATTGTTTTTGAGGTCACTAGGTCTAAGGTCAAGGTCACCATGACCTGAACTGGTAAAATGGTTTCTGATCAATAACTGCTCAAGGGTTTGACTTAGGATCTTCTAATTTGCTTAGGTGGTTGGTCATGACAAATAGATGAGTCCTATTGTTTTTAGGTCACTAGGTCAAAGGTCAAGGTCACCATGACCATAACTGGTGAAATGGTTTCAGATCAATAACTGCTCAAGGGTTTGGCTTAGGATCTTCAAATTTGCTGTGGTGGTTGGTAATGACCACTAGATGATCCCTATTGTTTTTTAGGTCAAAGGTCAAGGTCACAATGCTCTTAACTGGTTAAATGGTTTCCGATCAATAACTGCTCAAGGGTTTGGCTTAGAATCTTCAAACTTGCTGCGGTAGTTGGTCATGACAACTGGATGACCCCTATTGTTTTTGAGGTCACTAGGTCAAAGGTCAAGGTCACCATGACCTTAAATTTATTAAATGGTTTCTGATCAATAACTGCTCAAGGGTTTGGCTTATGATCTTCAAATTTGCTTAGGTGGTTGGTCATGACAACTAGATGAGCCCTGTCGTTTTTTAGGTCACTAGGTCAAAGGTCAAGGTCACCATGACCTTAACTGGTGAAATGGTTTCCAATCAATAACTGCTCAAGGGTTTTGCTTAGGATCTTCAAACTTGCTGTGGTAGTTGGTCATGACCAATAGATAACCCCTATTGTTTTTGAGGTCACTAGGTCAAAGGTAAAGGTCACCATGACCTTAACTGGTGAAATGGTTTCCAATCAATAACTGCTCAAGGGTTTGGCTTAGGATCTTCAAACTTGCTGTGGTGGTTGGTCATGCCAACTAGATGACCCCTATTGATTTTGAGGTCACTAGGTCAAAGGTCAAGGTCATCATGACCTTAACTGATGAAATAGTTTCCAATTAATAACTGCTCAATGGTTTGGTTCGGGATCTTCAAACTTGCTGTGGTAGTTGGTCATGACCACTAGATGACCCCTATAGTTGTTGATGTCACTAGGTCAAAGGTCAAGGTCACCATGACCTTAACTTGTGAAATGTTTTCAAATCAATAAATGATCAGTGGTTTGGCTTAGGATTTTCAAAGTTGCTGTGGTGATTAGTCATGACCGCTAGATGACCTCTATAGTTGAGGTCACTAGATCAAAGGTCAGGGGGTCTGGGGGTATACATGTTTTACAAACATCTCTTGTTATATACACATGTACACTTTGTAGATATAAATGGCAGTCTAGTTATCTGAATAGAATTTACATATACATGTATAGAAAAATTATATATATGTGTATACAGGTATATATGATTGTGATATGTATATTTTTCAGGGTCTTTAACCCTTTACTCCATAGGTATGCATTTTTACACCCTTGCAAACAGCCTAGACCCAGAACAGACCACTAATGTAGGAGCAGTCTGATCATGGTCTGCTCAGTTTGCTTATGGCACAATTTACAGTTTCTGTAATAGTGGAACATTCCTGTGTTCACATTTTGTAAAAAAGCATCCTATTTATATTGAGTATATATTTTTTTTTTCTCACATGAATATTCATGGTGTAAAGGTTTAAAGAGTAGGATTTTCTTTGATACAATCCTGTTTGATACTTGATAATATAAAATCACCTTTTTACACCTTTGTAAACAGAGTAGACCCAGATTAGATAGCTTTTGTAGGAGGTATCTCATCAGGGTCTGCCCTGTTTATGTTACAGATCTGATTTTCTGTTCTTTGCCATGGCATGTAACTTTATATTTGTAATAGGACAATTCAGCCCTTTCTCTGTTCAATACTCGTGTAATAATGATATTGTGAATACACATAGTTGAATGTTTATAATGTTCATATGCACACGGGAATTTTTGTAGTATTGGTAGAAACTGTACAGTCAGATCTTTATTAATTTTATAAGCAAACAGAGTATACCTTGATCCTGCTCCTGTAGGAGCTGTCTGGTCTGTGTCTACCCTGATTGAAAAAGCATGAAAAAGCATTTATATGAGGAAAGGTTCAGATTAGTATTCATAATGCATCAGTACAGGATTAACCCCTAATGTGCGTGAACTGAGTTTGTAATAAAAGACCTTTGCAAGCAGTGTAGACCCAGATCAAAGGACTCCTAGGAAGCCCTTTGATCAGTGTCTGCAATGTTTGTCATTATTATCATTTTCTTCAGTGATATAATTTTTACACAACTGTTTAATTAATATTGAAAAAAGGAGGAAGCAGTTTTAATTATTCAACTGATCAAGGGTACCCAAAAGCTGCTCCATGAGAAATGATCCGATCCTTTATGTGCTTATGAACAGTAACACATTCCCTCATATCAACATTTTTGATGACTCTGTACATGGAGCAAATGCTCTATCACAATGGTTTCAAACCTACACAATTTTAAAGGTTTCCTTTTTTTTAGCTCACCAGAGCACAAAGTGCTCAGGTTGAGCTTTTGTGATTGCCTGATGTCCGTCGTCCGTTGGCGTGCGTCGTCCGTCGTCAACAATTTGAACCTTTAAAAATCTTCTCCTCTGAATCTACAGGGTTCTCAGTTTCATCTTTGGCACGTAGTATCATCTTTAGGTCCTCTACAAAAGTTATATAAATTATGGCCCTGGGGTCAAAATTGGCCCCGCCCCAGAGGTGCCTTGTTTTTAATAGAAACATATAGTAAAACTTTGAAAATCTTCTCCTCTGAAACCAGAAGGTTCTCAGCTTTCATATTTGGCACATAGCATCATGTTCAGGTCCTCTATAAATTATGGCCCAGGGGTCAAAATTGGCCCCGCCCCAGGGGTGGGCAGTTTTCAGTAGACACAAATAGTGAAATCTTTGAAAATCTTCTTCTCTGAAACTGGAAGGCTCTCAGCTTTCATATTTTGCACATAGCATCATGTTCAGGTCCTCTACAAAAGTTATATAAATTATGGCTCTGGGTTCAAAATTGGCCCGCCCAAAGGGTGTGCAGTTTTCAATAGAAAAAAACAGTGAAATCTTTGAAAATATTCTTCTCTGAAACTGGAAGGCTCTCAGCTTTCATATTTGGCACATAGCACCATGTTCAGGTCCTCTACAAAAGTTATATAAATTATGGCCCGGGGTCAAAATTGGCCCCACCCCAGGGGTGGGCAGTTTTCAGTAGAAACAAATAGTGAAATCTTTGAAAATCTTCTTCTCTGAAACTGGAAGGCTCTCAGCTTTCATATTTTGCACATAGCATCATGTTCAGGTCCTCTACAAAAGTTATATAAATTATGGCCCTGGGGTCAAAATTGGCCCCGCCCCAGGGGTAGCCAGTTTTCAATAGAAACATATAGTGAAATCTTTGAAAATCTTCTCCTCTGAAACTGGAAGGTTCTCAGCTTTCATATTTGGCAAATAGCATCATGTTCAGGTGCTCTACAAAAGTTATATAAATTATGGTCCCAGGGTCAGAATTGGCCCCGCCCCAGGGGTGGGCAGTTTTCAATAGAAAAAAATAGTTAAATCTTTGAAAATCTTCTTCTCTGAAACTGGAAGGCTCTCGGCTTTCATATTTGGCACATAGCATCATGTTCAGGTCCTCTACAAAAGTTATATAAATTATGGCCCTGGGGTAAAAATTGGCCCCGCCCCAGGGGTGGGCAGTTTTCAATAGAAACAAATACTGAAATCTTTGAAAATCTTCTTCTGAAACTGGAAGGCTCTCAGCTTTCATATTTGGTACATAGCATCATTTTCAGGTCCACTACAAAAGGTATATAAATTATGGCCCTGGGGTCAAAATTGGCCCCGCCCCAGGGGTGGGCAGTTTACAATATAAACAAATAGTGAAATCTTTGAATATTTTCTTCTCTGAAACTGGAAGGTTCTCAGCTTTCATATTTGGCACATAGCATCAAGTTCAGGTCCACTACAAAAGTTATATAAATTGTGCCACTTGGGTCAAAATTAGCCCTGCCCCAGAGCAGGCTAGTTTTCTATAGAAACATATAGTGAAAACTTTGAAAATCTTCTCCTCTGATTGTCTGGTGAGTGCTTCAGGGCCATTCTGGCCCTCATCTTTTAGCTCACCAGAGCACTTTTGTGCTCAGGGTGAGCTTTTGTGATCGCCTGATGTCCGTCGTCGACAATTTCAACCTTTAAAAATCTTCTCCTCTGAATCTACAAGGTTCTCAGCTTTCATCTTTGGTACATAGCATCATCTGTAGGTCCTCTACAAAAGTTATATAAATTATGCCCCTGGGGTCAAAATTGGCCCCGCCTCAGGGGTGTTCAGTTTTCAATAGAAACATATAGTGAAAACTTTGAAATTCTTCTTCTCTGAAACTAGAAGGTTCTCAGCTTTCATATTTGGCACAAAGCATCATGTTTAGGTCCTCTTCAAAAGTTATATAAATTATGGCCCTGGGGTCAAAATTGTCCCCGCCCCAGGGGTTGGTAGTTTTCAATAGAAACATGGTGAACTTTGAAAAGCTTCTCCTCTTAAACTGGATGGCTCATAGATTTCATATTTGGCACATAGCATCATGTTCAGGTATATAAATCATGCCCCTAGAATCAAAATTGGCCCAACCCCAGGGATAGCAAGTTTTTCAAAGCTGACTTACAAGTGGCTATTTATAGACGTGCTGGTGTCTATTTTTAGAATACATAAAGGGAGATTATCTCCATTTGCCCTTATTTTTCATAACAACTGGATTGCCTCCCTTGTTGGTAGTAAAAATCTGCAGTAATATTGCAGATCCAAACAAAGAAAATTTAACCCTTTACTCCATAAATATGCCTTTCTACACCTTTGCAAACAGAGTAGATCCAGATCAGATGGCTCATGTAGATCAATCTGCTGTTTGCTTATGATATAATATAGTGCAAATTGCACTATTGTCTTTTTGTGTGATTGCATTGTATTTTCTTATTTTTTCCTGAGTAGACTGCGAGTGTGAGTCTGTTCAGGGCCAATTTGTGAGTGTGTGCTGCAAACAATACAGACCCCGATCAGTTACCACTGGTCAGGGTCTTCGCTATTTGCAGCATCATACATGTAACAAGTATATCAATAAATGATATAATTAAAAATAAATTATAGTCATACATGTAAATTACAGTTAGTTCTGTAGTAAACACTACAGACCCTGATCAGTAACCGTCGTCATAGCAATAAATGATATGAATTAGAAATGAATTACAATGTACATACATTACTATAAGATACTATAAGTCACTATAAGATACTACAAATTCTGAAGCCTGACACGTAAATCAATAAATGATGAAATGTATATAAGTTAAAAGATAAGAAAGTGTTTCGTCTCATTTTGTTTGCCTTTCTCCTTTTTTCCTTTTAATGATTTTTTTAATCATATAAAGGATACAAAAACCCTTGTTTCCTTTTAATAGTAATTGTTAATACTACCATCCAAGCTACTTAAACAATAGAGGTCGGCAAAGTGGGACACACTGTTTGGATTCAGATCTAATACCAAGTAACTGTCTGACCAAAATTTAAACTGTTTACACCTTGTGACAATTTTGCCTTAGGTCAAAATGCCTAAAACTGATCTTTTAGAAATTCAAATGATGACAAACTTGAAGCAGACGATATTACAGATCTCCACAGCTTGCTTAATCCTTACAATGCTGAGTGATTTTTCGTCTGCAAGAATTGCAGTCTGATTCAATTCTTCAATAAACTTTCATTCATTTTATGCAAAAATATGGTCAAGATGACAAACAGTTTGGATCCTGATGAGCCGCAGAATTATGTGGCCTCTCATCTGGATCCAAACTGTTTGCACAGGTAATCACAGTTTTGCCGCTAGCGTGCAAAGAGTTAAGCGTATGACCTGGAGAGATTTTAGCATGATGTAACAGTTGCCTGCACTACTGACCACCAGTGCTGTAACCTTTATACTGTAGTTTCTGATGTGAAGAACAGAAGAAGTCTATTTAACCCTTAATTACCCTCATATAAACTTGTTTTCATGCATCTGCAAACAGATTAGACCCAGATAAGACAGCTCCCATAGGATCAGGGTCTGCTCTGTTTGCTAATGGATCCACCTTCCATATTTCATTATAAATATTTTGTAATATTCCGGAACCGGCTTGTAAGCCATGCACTGCACATGCGCGTATTCTCTTAGGGGGATTCCCGCTAGGTAGAGCTCGTGCAATAGGGTTTTCCGTGAAAGTTTGAGTCGCAATCCATTTTATAAGGAGAAACCCTAAAAATTCAGTCCATAAATATGCATGCAGTAATACATTCTTAAATTAACCCTTTCAACCTGGGATTGGCATACACTGTCATTTGCAAACAGTGTAGATCCAGATCAGAGGGGGCTCCAAGAGGAGTCCTCTGTTCAGTGTCTGCACTGTTTGTCATTCAAAACCATGTAGTAAGTTTAACCCTTTCATACTGAGGTGACTCTCTAGTTAAACACTGAGTGGACTCTCTAGTTAAACACTGAGGTGACTCTCTAGTTAAACACTGAGTGGACTCTCTAGTTAAACACTGATGGACTCTCTAGTTAAACACAGATGGACTCTCTAGTTAAACACTGAGTGGACTCTCTAGTTAAACACTGAGTGGACTCTCTAGTTAAACACTGATGGACTCTCTAGTTAAACACTGAGTGGACTCTCTAGTTAAACACTGAGTGGACTCTCTAGTTAAACACTGAGTGGACTCTCTAGTTAAACACTGATGGACTCTCTAGTTAAACACTGAGTGGACTCTCTAGTTAAACACTGAGTGGACTCTCTAGTTAAACACTGATGGACTCTCTAGTTAAACACAGATGGACTCTCTAGTTAAACACTGAGTGGACTCTCTAGTTAAACACTGAGTGGACTCTCTAGTTAAACACTGAGTGGACTCTCTAGTTAAACACTGATGGACTCTCTAGTTAAACACTGAGTGGACTCTCTAGTTAAACACTGAGTGGACTCTCTAGTTAAACACTGATGGACTCTCTAGTTAAACACAGATGGACTCTCTAGTTAAACACTGAGTGGACTCTCTAGTTAAACACTGAGTGGACTCTCTAGTTAAACACTGAGTGGACTCTCTAGTTAAACACAGAGTGGACTCTCTAGTTAAACACAGAGTGGACTCTCTAGTTAAACACTGATGGACTCTCTAGTTAAACACAGATGGACTCTCTAGTTAAACACTGAGTGGACTCTCTAGTTAAACACTGAGTGGACTCTCTAGTTAAACACTGATGGACTACTCCACTTTGCAATTTCAGGGTTGAGATAATATTCATGGAGGAAAGGATTTATTAGAATCACTGTGATGATCAATACATATCATATTGTATTTTGCTAAAACTGGTTGACCAAATTATATTTGTTATGTGCAAGATATGTAGACTTGATATTAATATACATGTGGTTATAATTGTTGATTAAATGAGATTTTAACATTGTTATATATGTATATTTGGAGCTAACATTTTAAGTTTTAATTGAAACTGTATATTAGTACTGTGTATTGCTCATGTAAATATATAATTTATTGATCTGAGTTTATGAACTCAATAATCTATGATTTAAAATATATATGATTTACATTACTAGCTAATTTAACCCTTGTACCTGTTTAGTATTCATATCAGATATGATGACAAGGAATATTCATTAGCTGCAGGGTGTCCAAAACAAAAGTTTACAGTTTCAATATCTATTAATATTATCTGTACGTTCTGATATAACAATGAAAACATGAACATGTATAGACAATAGATATAAGTTTTATCTGGTACCAGTTTTAAGATTAACACTTATATATCCTAGAAAAATGACAATTTACTAACATTTCCTTATTTTGTCTTTGACTTAAACTCAGTAGTGTATGCCATTTTTAAGATGTCTGTCCTTTGCAGTGTCCTTTCTCTCACTCTCTCTTTGAAACAGTTGATTACTATGGCACATGTGTCTATACTGATCTGAAACAGTTGATTACTATGGCACATGTGTCTATACTGATCTGAAACAGTTGATTACTATGGCACATGTGTCTATACTGATCTGAAACAGTTGATTACTATGGCACATGTGTCTATACTGATCTTCTTGACTTCTCTCCTTATGTTTCCCAGGAGCTTAGATGTGTCCGTTGGCTTTGGGTTTTACACAAACGACTTCAGATAGCCCCGCACAAAAATATCACAAGGATTGAAATCTGGGCTGTGGGCGGGCCTTGTCACACCACAGTGCTTCACCTCTATGTATTTCCTGGAAATTACTTTATCACCAAACTGTTCATATAATGCATCCAGCACGTTATTTGCAGTGTGCAGTGTTGCCCCATCTTGCATGAACCAGACATTATTCATATCAATAGAGCATCTGGAGTTCAGGAATGAACATGTTTCAGCATGTCTTGGAGCACACTAACATTTTCATTACTTCTACTGGTCTGTGGTCGACCTAACTTTGGAGCATCTTTTGCTGTCCCAAGTTCTTCAAACTTTCTAACTATCTTGTAGATGTTCACTATGCTCACACGCATGCCTTTATATGCATATTTAAACTTCCTTTGCATATCAGTAACACTTTTAATATCCTTATAATTTTTCATGATAAAAATACGCTGATTTGACGTCAGACATACCATTGTGAAAATAACAACTTTTTGAATGATGGCATAACATTGTGACGTTACAGATTTAAGCACACATTTTATGCATAATAATAACTTGAGTATGTATGCTTTAAAATGATGTATTTTTACCAATATAGTTCAATATTTGATAATGTTATAAGGGGACGAAACTGTAAACTTCCTTTTTGAACACCCTGTATATGAACATATGATGTTTCGGCTTTGGCAGAAACTGTAGAATCAGATCTATATAATGTCATAAGCAAACATAGCAGACCCTGATCAGACGGCTCCTACATAGAAAAGTTTTTTCATACATTTACAAAGTAGACTCAGATCAGACGACCCTTGTTTGAGCCATCTGATCAGGGTCTGCTCTGTTTGCTGATTGAATTACATAGAACTGATTCTATAGAGTGTACTTTGGCCAAAATTTCTTGTGTGTTTACTCTTTGCAGGCATAAAGTAATTGTTTGCAAAATGGTCATCTACAGCAATTATGAGGAATTATTTTTATTTCATTGCTTTTTAATGATAGTTGAATATTCATGTAAGAGATAAAGACATCATGAATATTTATTAGCTGAATTTTTGTAATGGAATGTATTGTTTGGTATTGGTAGAAACTGAAGAGTTGGATCTATAATTTCATAAGCAAACAGAGCATACCCTTATCAGATGGCTCCTACAAGAGCCATCTGATATGGGTCTACTCTGTTTGCAAAGGCATGAAAAAGCATTTACATGAAGGAAAGGGTTAAAACAAGTTTTCTATGCTAGTTAGACAACTTTTTTATGCTGGTTAAGCCGGGTTTTTTGTTTTTTCTGTTGCTAGGTTATTTTGATTGTTTTAATCTTCAGTTTACCTTCATTCTAAATGACTCACCAGCTGGTACATAAACAAAGGACAAGCAAAGTCTTGCTCCTATTTGCAATAAAATCATGGCTCCTACGCACTATACATGTAGTTACTTACTTAACACTTAATTCATAATTATTCATGTAAGAAATGTTTCCATAATGCATATGAATAATTTTTTATAACGCCCGTTTGAAACAAGAGTACCGCATACGGTACATAATACGCCCACTTGCAAACTTTCTCCGATTTAACATGCCTTATAAGTGTTGACATTTTCTAATCTGTGCATCAGATCTTGATTTCCATATTAAGGTGATACTATTTTTAAAAAAATTGAAGTGAATATCTTATTAAATAAAAAAGTTACAGCTAATCCTCACATTTGCAGATTTTTGTAAAGTGCAATGGCCATAACTCTGTAAAGACAAACTGAATGAACCTCAAAATAAACTCAGTTTCAGATTTTGTTGCTTAAAACATTTGTGTTAAGTTTCATTTATATCATTTTAATAGTTTTCCCAGAAAACAACAGATAAACTAAAAGTTGACCGACAAAGAAAGCAGCAAACACACAAAGTTCAAGGACCATAACTTTAGAATAAAATGACATATCAAAAACCCTGCAATATATGTGAAAATTCATATTAGGTTTAACCATATAAAAAAATTGAAGTAAATATCATTTCAAATGAAAAAGTTATGGCCATCCTGATACTTGCATAGATTTGCATTATTTTTTTAACTTGCATAGATTTGCATTATTTTTTTAAGTGCAAGGGCCATAACTCCGAAACGACAAATCAAATGAACCTCAGAATCAACTTAGCTTCAGGTCTTGATGCATTAAACATGTTTGTGAAGTTTCATTAATAATTGTCAATCAGTTTTCCCAGAAAACAGCAGACAAACTATATGCATATATTTGCATTATTTTTTGAGGACAAGGGCCATAACTCTGAAACGAAAAATCAAATGAACCTCAGAATCAACTCAGCTTCAGATCTTGATGCATTAAACATTTGTGTGAAGTTTCATTAATATCTGTTAAATAGTTTTCCGAGAAAACAGCGGACAAACAAAATGTTGACGGACGAATGAACGAACGGATGGACGGACAGGGCCACGACAATATACGACCACCTTTATTAAGTGGGCGTATAAAAATGGGATATATTATGGAATGGAGCTGTCTGTCTGTCCGTCTGTAATATCTTATGCAAGTTCTGCTAGGTGGATCCTTCTCAAACTTTTCTAGACAGTTTCAAAATTGTTAATCTATCATGGTAGAATTGTCTTGAACACAAGATGTGTCAAACACTTTGGATCTTTTGTATATGCATATCTTTTGGACCCTTTTTCCAAAGTTTATTATAAAGTGGCCTCTCGATAGTAACAGATTTGTCCAGTGATTTGACAATCGCCTGTTTCTGTATCAAAAATGTCGCAAACAATAAAACTGGTGAATGGTGTTCTTCTTTGTTATTTATTTGATATGTGGAAATTACCAATTATTCAGCTTATAGCTGTAAAGTAAAGAAGTGAGTGTGTTTGTATCATATGTCAAACTGTAACCCGTTCATGCATGCATGAATTTTTACGTAAGGAATAGACATGAATATTAATTAGCTGATTTTTTTTATACTGGCATCATGAAGGAGGGAATGGTTTTGCCATGGCAAAATCTAGAATCATATCTACATGTATATTATTTCATACACAAATAGAGCAGGCCTTGATCAGATGGCTTCTGTAGGAGCTGTATGATCTTGATCTACTCTGTTTGCAAAGGTATTTCTATCAGGTAAAGGATTAAATGAGCACCTGATAGAAATCACATTGTACAATGTAGGCCTTTAAACCTTCCTTCATATAAATCCATTTGCAAATGGTAGACCCAGATCAGATGGCTCCAATAGGACAAGCAGTGCAGACCTGATCACAGTGATCTGGGTCTACACTGCAAATGCTAGCACATGCATCTCTTATTCAAAATGCTTTTTCATGCTTTTGCAGGAGTCGTCTGATCAGGGTTAACTCGGTTTGCTTCTCAGTTTCTACCTGCACCGAAATGTGATGTACACATGCCATTATAAAAATCTAGCAAATAAATAATGTCGTTAATGATTACACTAATGTTCAACAGGGACTTACAGGCCAAAGGAAGTGCCATGTTTAGGTTTTCACCACATAGTTATTATAAGGATTGGCGGTACTCGGGTGACAATTCAAGGTTGGGAGTGTAGAGCATGTATATCAATAAGCATTGAGTTGGAGAAACTGTTTAAACCGTCACATCATAATATTCATGTCAAATAATGACATCATGAATATTAATTAGATGAATATTTAAAATGGATTAATGTAATGACACAGGAACTTATAACCCTTTACTTCATAGACACCAGAAACTGTAGGAGCTGTATGATTACATATATACATTTTAATTCCATAAACAACCAGAGCAGATCCTGATCAGATGGCCCATTAACCCTTTCCTCCATAAATACGCCTTTCTACGCCTATATAAAAGTCACTTTATGAAACCATTGTGATAAATAGAGCTCCTATAGGAGCAAATGCTCTATTTATCACAATGGTTTCAAACTACAAAATTCTAAAAGTTTCCTTTTCTGTAGTTAATGCTCCTTTTGGGTAGATTATTCAAAGTGGTTGGATCTAAAAATAGCCTATGGAGGAATGGGTTATGGAGCCATTAGATCTGGGTCTACTTGGTTTGCATTTTTGCGTTGAAAGGCATATTTATGGAGTAAAGCCTGATCTGGGAATGCTACATGTCAATCAGTTATAAAATTTGAAAAGAGTTTGGGTCAGAGAGATGTCCATAGCCCATCTGCTTCTGTAAAAGTCACTTTTGGAAACCATTGTCATATATATAATAGAGCATGTCTCCATAGGAGCAAATGCTCTTTTTATGACAATGATTTAAAATCTACACATTTCTAAAATTCCTTTTTCCTAGTAAATGCTCTTTTTCCAGTAGATTTATTCATAGAGATTGAGTCTAAAAATAGCATATGAGGCAATGGTCTTAAAATAGCCTAATGGGATATTTGTGCTTCATCAGCAGACAAACTTATCCTGGTTATACCTATTACCGTCGATCTAAATCAAAATGGCAAAGAATTAATGAAATCAATGATAAATAATATTATTTCTTTTCGGATATAAAACTATCATTTTTGCATACAACTTTATTTGATTTAACTCAGACATCATAAAGTCTCGTAGTTGCATCTATGGAGTTTATATATGGATAAATTGTTATCATACGGGGACTCGTAGTAATAAAAAATTATGTGTATCACGGTAATAGGTGTACAAGGGATAAGTCTTGTTAACTCTTATCCATCTGAGTCCAATAAACTTGCATTTTGGGAACAGTTTAGTTCCAGATCATAGTGATGCAAAGTAACAGCATCTCATCAGAATCCAAGATTCCAAACTATTTGAGATTCTGGTCAATATTTCTCAAAACCTTGAACAAACAGAAACTAACTTCTTCTGTATCTTCTTCTCCAAAACCAATGGTCCAATTTGAATGGTATTAAGGAGGAATTGTCCCTATATCAAAATTGTTAAAATCATGTTGTTATCTCAAAAATCATGGCCTCCAGGAGCATGGCTAGATTTCCTTATACATGTATTATTATATAGAAAACCTTTAAAAATATTCTCCAAAACCATGGTCCAATTTGAATGGTATTTAGTAGGAATGGTTGTCTGTTGTTAAATTCAATATCTAAAATAACATGGCCGCCAGGGGCATGGCTAGATTTCCTTATATAACTATACAGAAACCTTTAAAAATCTTCTCCTCCAAAACTGGTGGTCCAGTTTGAATGGTATTTGGTAGTCCTCTGGTGACCAAATTGAGAATTAATTTTGACTACTATGCATTTTTAACAAATTGTATAATCTTCAGTTGAAACAAGATGTGTTTGTGAAACACTATGCCCCCGATATGACCTTTGACCCTGAAGGATGACATTGACATGTCACCCCTCAAACTGTGCAGCTTCATGAGATACACATGCATGCCAAATATCAAGTCTCTATCTCTAATATTTCAAAAGTTATGGCCAATGTTAAGGTCAGTGATTCGACCTATATATTTGACATATCAGATAACAGAAGTCCATGCCACCCAATTTTGAATCTGGACAATTTCACAGTTTAATGCAGGTCTAAAGTTATCCAGAACTTATCAGAGTTCGAGATATCGAAGTTCAACTGTAATTCCATAAGCAAATAGAACAGACCTTGATCAGACAGCTCCTATAGGAGCTGACTGATCTAGGTCTACTCTACTTACAAAGTGCCAAAAGGTGTCTGTATGAGGGAAAGGGTTAAAGGAAAGAAAATACAACAAATCAATTGTGCATAATACTCTTGTAATTCAATTTCTATAAATAGTGATAATGACTCGCTCTGTGAGGAACGAAAAATACTGAAACAAAGTATGATTGATAATGAAATGGAACTGATTTTAACTAATGTTAAACTTAATAACCCTTTACTTGATTGAGATTCATTTTAATGCCTTTGCAAACAGAGTGTAGTTAAATAGTATGACAAGTGTTGCAGACCGCAATACGTGGCAGCCAAAGCGTTAAATAGTATGACAAGTGTTGCAGACTACAATAGGTTGCAGATCACAATACGTGGCAGCCAAAGAGTTAAATAGTATGAAAAATGTTGCAGACCACAATGCGTGGCAGCCAAAGAGTTAAATAGTATGACAAGTGTTGCAGACCACAATGTGTGGCAGCCAAGAATTAAATAGATGATGGTCGACATCAGCTTTACAGTAAAACCCAATATAAAGCAACCCCTAAAAAAAGAAGGGCCGTCTAATCAGGGCCTGCTCAATTTGCTTATGGAATTTTCTAGATCTGACTACCGTTTCTGCCACGGCCAAAATACTCATATCAAAATTCAGCCTATAAATATTCACGATGTTGTTATTTCTTAAATGAATATCCATCAGGTATAGGGCTCAGCCAGGTGGAAGCTTCATGAAGATAAAAAAAATAATGCACTTCTTTCAATGTGTATTGAAAAGTATTCATGTAAGAAATGATGATATCATGAATATTTATTATAATATAACCTTTTCAAGAAAATTTTAGCTTTGATAAAAACTGTTGACGCAAATCTATATCATGTCAAAAACAAACCGAGCAGACCCTGATCAGATGGCTCCTATAGAAGCTGTCTGATCTGGGTCTACTTTGTCTGCAATTGTGTGAAAATGCGTTTATATGAAGGAAAGGGTTAAACAGCCATGTGGTTGCTGTACATTGGGTTTACTGTACATTGGAAGAACACTAAATGTTCACCCACTTCCATGCATAACTTGCACTCCTCTCATTCACAGGCAAGACCATAACACGACTCTTTGCCCACACACTATAAAAGTCACTTTTATTCTTTTCAATTTTCTTCAAATATGTAAGATATCAAAATAGTATAGATCCTGATTACTTTGTGTCTCATCTGAATACAACTATTTGCAATATATAAACAGATTCAGCTGTTAGCGTACAAATAGTTAAAGTGGATTTATTGATATAAACATACATGTACAACATAAAATATCACAGAAAAATAGCACAACACTGAAAACACAACACTTCTACAGTACCCTAATTACACTAACTATACGGACAGGTTATTTCCTCCTCTACATGAGTTACACTAAATACGTCAATTTTACTATAACCCTTCCAACACTGAATGTTCAGAGTGGAATAGTTCATCAGTGTTTAACCCATTACCTCATAGGCTATTTTTAGATACAATCTCTTTGAATGAATCTACCGAAAAGGAGCATTAACTAGAGAAAAGGATTTTTTATAGAATTTTGTAGTTTGAAACCATTGTGATAAATAGAGCATTTGCTCCTATAGGAGCTAATGCTCTATTTATCACAATGGTTTCACAAAGTGACTTTTACAGAGGCGTCAAAAGGCGTCAATATGAGGGAAAAGGTTAACTAATGAGTCCACTCAGTATGAAAGGCTCAAACTTGCTAGAGGATTTTGAATGACAAATAGTGCAGACCCTGATCAGATGGGTCCTCTAAGAGTCCTGTGATCTAGATCTACACTGTTTGCAAATGTGAGTGCATGTGTATCCCATATTCAAAGGGTTAAGTTAGACTGACAAAGTAGTATATAGTGTAGACCCTAATCAACATCACCCTGATTGAGCAGTTTGAACTGGGTCTACATTATTTGGACTAAGTTTGTCTATCCGGATACTTAGGGTAAATAGGGCTTGTACCATTGAACTGGTATGTACAGTAGTACCTCTCTAGAGTGACCACTCACTGGATATGTTGAAATGCAGGTGGCTCCTTAAAGCACGATGAAAGTAATGCTGAAAGCTCCTATGTGAACTTTCTGCATAACATTTGTTCTGCATTAAGCTACCACCTGCCTTTAATATACACAATGAAGTCTTTCAATGGTTGTTTTAAAGAGGTTTTACTGTAACATGAGAAGTGAAATTAAATGATACACAAAAGTATATAAATTTGGTGCAAGAAAAACAACAAAACTTAAACAAAATCAGGTGCCATGGTGGCATACTTCAGTCATCAAATAACAATCTTAGCTTTTTCATTTAAAATGGTGGAGATATGGTCCATACATATAAAAATAATCTTGAAATTCAGATCATTAGCTTAATCCTTAATGTGTGGGAACCAAGAAGATTAGACCTTTCTTTGCAAACCCTGTAGACCTAAATCAAAGGGCTCTTTAGAAGCCCTCTGATCAGGGTCTGCAATGTTTGCAAAGTCAGGGCCCATATGAAGTTATCAAAGTAGGCACAAAGAATTTTATGATCAGGCGTATTACTTGCAAGATATTTATGCCAAAAATAAAAGTGAAAAACTAAGAGGTTAAGTGGTGGGAGAAAAATGCCACCATAAAGTGAAAGGAAAGAATTAGAGTGAGTGAGAAAAATAGAAACAAAGAGGAATGAGACCTTAGAACAAATCTATTGTACATCCTCATACAAATCTTGGCATGTTAGGTATCTATTGTACATCCTCATATAAATCTTGGCATGTTAGGTATCTATTGTACATCCTCATATAAATCTTAGCATGTTAGGTAATTGTCATCTGCAAAAATTGTCTGCTGTAATTCTAAAATTATTCTTTTTTTCTCTTAACCCTTTCCTCCATAAATACGCTTTTTTTACGCCTCTGTAAAAACCATTTCTTGAAACCATTGTGATAAATAGAGCATTTGCTTCTATAGGAGCAAATGCTCTATTTATCACAATTGTTTCAAACTACAAAATTCTAAAATCTTACTTTTCTCTAGTAAATGCTCCTTTTTGGTAGATTCATTCAAAGAGGCTGGGTCTAAAAATAGCCTATGGAGGAAAGGGTTAAAACATGCAGTCAGTGTAAAAGAGTTTGGACCCTGATGAGATGCCAAAATACTCAGCATCTCATTGGGATCTGTTTGCATATGAAACCCCAATTTTTCTACCAGCATGCATAGTTGAAATTTACATGTACTGCATATCTGACTTTTGCTTGAATTTTCAAACATTTATTACATTTATGATGAGAATGCCATGTTGCACGACTCCTTATCTGGATCTAATTGCTTGCAACTATTAATATGAGTGTGCCCAGAGCAAGCAAAAGATTAGCCTTCTGCACTCTGAGCAACTGTCCTCTATAAACATAATTACATTCTCCTCCCATTCTAAAATTTTGTTTTTCTAGTTTCTTTCCAAACCTAATGTTAGAGTGTCAAACAGTCTAGATCCTGATGAGATGGCAAGTTACTTGGTGTCTCATCTGGGTCCTGTTTGAAAAGGATATCACAAAGTGGCCAGTGGTGTGCTGAATGTTTCAAAGCAGATCTCTGGAATTTGTTGCTGGTGGCAGTCAATAGCTGTGTATAACACAGTCAATGGAAGCAGGTGACAGGTTTTATATGAAAATTACCCTAAACATTCTGGCAAAGAAACTGAGGCAAAATAAACACATTTAGGAAAACAGTGCAGACCCTGATCAAACTGCTTCTGATTGAGGTTTGATCTGGGTCTACACTTTCTGCTACTCAATTAGTTTCATTTAACGTTTTCCTTTATTCGAAGAGAATGGGTCTAAAAATAGTCTAGGTGGAATTGGGTTAAACCAGATTCATGGGGGAATAGGGACTGGTGAACAAGTGAAATTAGTAACTTTTGTATTAACACTAACACACTGTTGGCAACAGATTAGGGGCCAGCTATATGAAATATTGTATGACAGCTGCAATCATCATATGTAACAACTTAAGATAATTTCTGTTGTATGAAGTTAAAATAAATTCAATGCTATAATAGGTGGTACTTTTGAATATGTGAATAGTAATGAAGGTCCTAAATACAGACAATTTGGTCAAATGATCTTTTGCAAAACGTGACCTTAGTCACTTTCTTTGATACAGAAGCAACTGGTTCCGGAGTATAATGGCAACTTGGCATACAGCATTTTCTCAAACTGGTAATCATAGCTCCTTGATTTTATATTTACCCTTGCCCTGCCAAGAGAGACCTGATTGGTATTTGCAAACTGTTTGGAAATAGACAAGACACCAGCATCTCATCAGGATGCAAGCGGTTTGGCACGCCAGCCATCACTAGTTTCTTTAAAACTTACACAAATCTGAAGTTAACTCATTCTCTCCTAGACTATTTTTAGACTCAACCTCTTTGAATAAATCTACCGAAAAGGAGCATTTTTACTAAAGAAATAAAATCTTTTATAATTGTGTAGTTTTGAAACCATTGCGATGACAATGATTTCAAAATGTGACTTCTACAGAAGCTCCAAAATGTGCCAAAATGCATCACTAGGAGAGAATGTGTTAAGTATCAAATGTAGCAGATCTGGGCTTTTTACAGAGTGATAACAGTTAATGACTAGAAAACAAAACCCTGAAATTGAAAATTCTGTACAGGTACAGTTTTTGAGGGCTCAGCACATAAAACCCTTTGCAATTTCTATCTGTGAGCAAACTCTTGATAACTATGGCATCAGTTTGGGTCCAAATGAGACACTGTACTGTAACTCAGCGTCTCATCAAAACCGTCTAGACTTTCTAGGTACATTTTTGAAAAGAAAAACTACTTTAAACATTTAAGTCAATCATAGACCTTTGCTCCATGTATATCAGTTGGAAATACTGACTATAAATATTAATTAGACATATTTTTATAATGGCATCATGAACAAGATAATTTTTACAATGGAGAAACTGCAGAAATCGATCTACATGTATATTATTCCTATAAACAGTGCAAACCCTAATCAGATGGATTCTACAGTTACTGTCTGATCTGGGTCTACCCTGATAAAAAATGTGCCAAAGGGCTTCTCTATGGAGTACAGGGTTAATCTTTCCTTCATATAAATGCCTTTTCACACCTTGTCAAAATGGTGTCTATACAGAGTAAAGGGTTAACATCAGATGGTATAAGCAAACAAAGTCTACATATGCTACAAGTAGGTGTTCACAGCAATGTATCTAACATAATACCACTTATCTTGGAATGTTGTTAACTGTATATAATACCATGTATAGGCTTAACCTGATTTAAAAAATCGTAACAATTCCACTCAAAACATAGTACCAACTTTCACACTCATACAACTGCAGGCAGCACAATTATTTTACAAAAAATCAAGCTGGTGATAAAGGGAAAGGGGACAGTCAGACATCTTCAAACTTTGTAGACAGTCTGACAATTGAAAAAACTGTACAGACGGTCAATTTGCCAGTTGTGTAGACAGTTGCCAGTTGTGTAGACAATTAGATATTTGTACACTGTGCAGACAGTAAGACAACTGCAAACTGTGTAGACAGCCATACATCTGCAAACTGTGTAGACAGACATCTGTAAACTGTGTAGACAGTCATACATCTGCAAACTGTGTAGACAGTCATACATATGTAAACTGTGTAGACAGACAACTGCAAACTATGTAGACAGTCAGACATATGCAAACTGTGTAGACAGACATCTGCAAACTGTGTAGAGTCATACATGTGTAAACTGTGTTGACAGACTTATGTAAAACTGTGTAGACAGTCAGACATTTATAAATCTGTATAGACAGTCAGACATTTGTAAAACTTATTGACAGTCAAACATTTATAATCTGTATAGACAGTCAGACATTTGCCACACTGTGTAAACAGACATAAATTTTGTAAAACTGTATAGACAGTCAAACATTTATAAATCTGTATAGACAGCCAGACATTTACCACACTGTGTAGACAGTCAGACATTTGTAAAACTGTATAGACAAACATTTATAAATCTGTGTAGACAGTCAGACATTTGCGAAACTATATAGACAGTCAGACATTTATAAATCTGCACAGACAGTCAAACATTTATAAATCTGTATAGACAGTCAGACATTTGCCAAACTGTATAGACAGTCAGACATTTGCCAAACTGTATAGACAGTCAAACATTTATAAATCTGCACAGACCGTCAAACATTTATAAATCTGTATAGACAGTCAGACATTTGCCAAACTGTGTAAACAGACATTTGCCAAACTGTATAGACAGTCAAACATCTGCCAAACTGTATAGACAGTCAGACATTTGCCAAACTATGTAGGCAGTCATACATTTGTAAATCTGTATAGACAGTCAGACATTTGCCAAACTGTGTAGGCAGTCATACATTTGTAAAACTGTTTAGACAGAAATTTGCAGACTATGTAGACAGACAACTGCAAACTGTGTAAACAGTCAGACATGTCAGACTGTGTAGTCTGCATCCTAGAGAATGAAAAACATCAGGCAAGAAACTAGTATATAGTGATATGGCAGTGATTCATGGCTAGTCTATGTAACAACTCAGTCTTCTCTATCACAGATTTCAAACCATTCACATTTTTTGTTGGTAACACACATACAAATGCCAACAGGAGCTGTTGTCTGATATGGATCTGCTTTGTTGTAAAGGAGTCGAAAGGCATCTCTATCAGGTGAACGGTTTACATCCTTCAATGTTTAACCTTTTCCTGTTGAATATTCAATTTCCCTGTTGAATATTCATGTAAGACATAATGGCATCATAAATATTTATTGGCTGAAATTTTAAAATGACATATGTACACAGGATTTTTTGTTACTGGCCGGAACTGTAGTCCGACCTACTATAAATTTATGAACAAATAGAGCGGACCCTGATCAGACGGCTCCTGCTCTGGGTCTACTCTAATGCGCAAAAGGCATTTATATGAAGGAAATTTTTAACACATTATCCCCTAGTGACGCATTTTTGCGCATCTATAAAAGTCACTTTATGAAACCATTGTGATAAATAGAACATTTGCTCCTATAGGAGCAAATGCTCTATTTATCACAATGGTTTCAAACTGCAAAGTTTTAATTTTTTCCTTTCCTCTAGTTAATGCTCCTTTTTATGCCCCCATAGACGATAGTCGGGGGGCATATTGTTTTTGCCCTGTCTGTCTGTTTGTCTGTTTGTTTGTCAGCAACTTTAACATTGGTCATAACTTTTGAGCCGATACAGATAGAGACTTGATATTTGGCATACATATGTATCTCATAAAGCCGCACATTTTGAGGGGTGACGTGTCAAGGTCAATGTCATCCTTCAAGGTCAGAGGTCAAATATATGGGTCAAATCGCCGACTTTAACATTGGCCATAACTTTTGGACCAGTAGAGATAGAGACTTGATATTTGGCATGCTTGTGTATCTCATGAGGCTGCACATTTTGAGGGGTGACATGTCAAGGTCAAGGTCATCCTTCAAGGTCAGAGGTCAAATATATGAGGGGGCATAGTGTTTCACAAACACATCTTGTTGGTAGATACTTTCAAAGAGGTTTGGTCTAAAACATAGCCTAGGAGAGAATGAGTTAACTCTGTTCACACCATGATGATTTCCTTAGTCAACATTTTGAAACAAGGTTAGGTGCTCAGCAACTTGGCATCTCATCAAGACCCAAACTGTTTTGACACAATTACCCATTTATCTGAAAGAAATTCCTTTGCAAGCTGAGTTGACCCAGATCAGATTACTCCTGTGACTGCCTTCTGATCTGGGCCTGCTCTGTTTGTTTACAGAATTAAATAGATCCCATTCTACCATTTCTGCCATGGCCAAAACAAATCTTGTTTTCATATTACATTGTAAACATTAGCTAACTGATATTCATTATGTCCATCTTTCTTACATGAATATTCACTAGATAAACGGTTAAACCCTTTTTGAAAAGAAACAGAAGAATGAACAAACTTTGCAAAATTGAAGTAGACAACATCTTTAACCAGACACCATAATTGCTGATAACCGAGTGCTGGAAGGACCAACTTGCCACTCATAATTCAGGCTGTAGATAAGAGATGTATTTAGGAAATCTAGGTAAACACATTGCTTTATATTTCTCCACCATATTCTCTGTTGTGATTCTTATAGCACAAACGTGTAAGGCTTTGGTATAGAACTATGAGAATTAGATACAGTAAACAACCTTTAAAAACTGACAAGTTAATAAATATGGGTCTCCTCAAAAAGCAGGTGGCTCCTTCATGCAAGACGAAAGTAATGCAAAATGCTCCTACAGGAGCTTTTTACATACTTTATTATCTCTAATAAACACCCCTGGGGGCGTTACATTTCTTATAAGGAGCTTCTTGTATTTTGTACACAACTGATTACTTAATGCAGAATGAAAGCAATACAGAAAGCTCCTGGGGAAAGCTTTCTGCATTGCTTTCAGTCTGCCACCTGTTTTTGGAAAAACTGTATTTCTTTATTTAATGGTTATTATATAGGGTTTTAATTGTTTAATTGTTTGTTAGTTTCCCCCTAGAAGTACGGGGGCGTTTAATTATTAGAGTGGGGGCATAACAGAGAATACGGTAACTTTGGTCCTGCATTAAGCTTCTACCTCTCTCTAGGACCCAGAATTAAAACTCTTTTTGGTGGTCAGATTGAAGGTCTTTTACTGTACATCAGTACCTCTCTTATCTACCCGATTCATAATGTTCTCTCTTGCTATCACAATACTGAAGCATGACACAGTCTATAGAAAATGCATTTATCGTTCTCTTTCACAGCTTGTGGACTCACACTACCGATGATTCGTCCTCATCATCTGTCCTGCAAAAATAAGGATAATTTAAATCAACACACTGGATTGACTAGGCACATACAGCCATCAGTGTAAAGAGTTTGTACCCACACTTTGGGTTTTGACCACTTGACCACTGGCTAACAGAAACAAAAGGGCCATGATGACCCTATATCGCTCACCTGTTAATTGTAGCACTTGATAGAGATGAACTTGTCACAACCATCTCCAGAAAAATTAAGATAAGAGGGCCATAGTAGTTTCATTTTTTTCAACTGAAGATTATATAGTTTGTTCAAAATGCATGGTAGTCAAAATTAATTCTCAATATGGTCAAAAGAGGACTACCAAATACCATTCACATTTGACCACCAGTTTTGGAGAAGACTCCTCTTCTTTAAAGGTTTCTGTATACCTTAGTTATAAAATGAAATCTAGCACCGCCTCTGGCGGCCATGTTTTTTTTTGAGATATCAACATGATTTTAACAATTTTGATTAAGGGTTTCAGGCAACTTTTCCCACTAAATACCTTTCAAATTGGACCACTGGTTTTGGAGAAAGAGATTTTTAAAGGTTTTTTATATAGTTATAGAAGGAAATCTAGCCACACCCTTGGGGCCAATCATGACCTGAATGTCATTTACAAAAAGCTTGGATCAAGATGAGACGATGAGAAATTTATTATGGAATAATATAAATCTGATTCTAGTTTCTTCCTTTGCCAAATATCTCGAGTTCATATGCAAAAAATTATCAACTACAGTGCAACTTCTATGTGTCGACCTTCGGTGTCGACTTTCTAGATGTGTCGATCTTTCTTCCAAGTCCCGACATGTTTCCTTATATTTTCTATATGAAAATCCATTTACGTGTAGATCTTTTCAACATGTCGATCATGTTTTACGGTCCCTTGGCATTGATCAAATGGATTTTTACCACACATGAGTCAATCTGCCAATTACCTGTGTAGGCAACGTCCTCGGGGTGTTTTCACAAGTTAGTGAGTCGCGACTGGCCAGAATAGATCTATGCATGTTTCACACCTTACGCATAATCAAGGGCCTCCGACATCTTTAATCCATAGGCGGGGATAATTGTGTGGTTTAATTAAACATTTTATCGTAATTAGGTGAACCCACACCGCCATAATTCTACTCTGTTTATAAAATCGTTGACATGTGTATTTATGGTGTAAAGGAAAACATGAGTTGGGACAGAACTGTGCCAGTGCTTAGATTCGTATTTTGTACATGTACAGTGTGTCTTCATCTTGCATTGTAGTGTTTGTAAGCTGAAAACTAGATAATGTCGAGAAACACAAAAATTGGCTGTACAAATGTGTAATTACGGTTGTTTATGCTGAAAGAATTAGTCTCGAACATTGTTACGAACGATTGGAAACAAAACCGGAAGTCGATGTGTGCTATCATGAAACATCGTACGGTGTTGATATTTAAGTTTTTCCCCCATTTTAGTAGTCTATTTGTGGTTAAAATAAAATAAAATAAAGATCTAGACGACGTGTCTTGCGTTTTCATTCAATTGTCTCGGATTTCTAGAAAGAATATCATGTAGACTTAACATGTGTTCAGGCACACATGCACTTCCGAGATTGAAACCGAAACTTATGTTCATGTTTGTACATATAGATCTACTTTGTATGAGTCGACCTCTCGATAAGTCGATCTTTTTGCCATAGTCCCTAGAAGATCGACACATCGAAGTTATACTGTAATTCATATTCATAATTCTTTCTTACATGAATATTAATGAGGAAAGGGTTAAAGATCTGCATGACAGAAAGACAGCCAACGTCAAAGTGGTCCCTAATTGTCTCCCTGTTTCTCAGGACATTCCAGACTTACCTTGGACTAGTTTGCCCTGACTGGGAACTGAACTCCACCTGGGGACCTGTGGCAACAGTTCCTTTCTCAGTTACCTCCCCTGAACTGTCTGGAGTAGATTCCCCTGAATCTGATTCACTACTCCCAGAAGGTGTCCTGTCTCTCTGTTGCTCTTTGGCTTTTGAATTCTCTTGGTCTTTCACTGTTTTCTGCCTCTCAGTTCTTTTACTAGAATGCTTAGTGCCTGAAATGAAATAAAACATTTTTGACAATAGTAACTGTACATTAAAGCCTTTGAACACTGGACACAAGTGTACTGGCACTAGCAAACAGTGCAGACCTTCATCAGAGGGCTACTAGTGCAGCCCTCTGATCAGGGTCTGCACTCTTTGTCATTCAAAATACATTACATATATCATTTCATACTGAACTAGAATTGTTTTGATCCAAAAACTGATGTCTCTCCCAGCGCGTGGACAAAATTATCCAAAGTCCCATAACTCTGCAGAAAATCATCAAACCGGAAAAGGAATAAACTATGCACAACTAGGCATGGTGCTGATCAATCCTATGAAGTTTCATGAAAACCCGATAAAAGATTTTTGGGGAAACCCCGCGGACAAAATTTTCCATGTAAAAGTTTCAAAGTCCCATAACTCCCCAGAAAATCATCAAACCGGAACAGGAATAAGATATGCACAACTTGGCATGATGCTCATCAATCCTATGAAATTTAATGAATATCCAATTAAAGGTTTTTGAGAAACCATGCAGACAAAATTTCCATGTAAAAATTTCAAAGTCCCATAACTCTGCAGAAAATGGGTAGCAATAACTCCAATATTACTGAAGCCAGAGTTATGATACTTGTGCATAACACTTCCTTCCATCATGCTCTTTCCATACATGAAATGTCATTCCAATAGTATCAGTAGAGTAGGAGTTATTGATCGGACAAAAAAATGTAACCAAGGGCAACAACTCCAAAAGTATTGAAGCCAGAGTTATGGTCCTTATACATGACACTTCTTCTCATCATGCTCTGTCAATGTATGAAGTTTCAATCAAATGGCATTAGGTATGTAGGAGTTATTGTCCGGACAAGAAAGCGCGAATAATTGTCCTTGAACTGTGACCTTGACCTTTGACCCACATGCCTGAATCCTGCTATCTGCACATCGGCTTGTTAAGGAGAATTTTAGTGCCACAGCATTTTGGAATCCTTCCAAGGGTTATACAGATGTGGAGCAGACATGAAAAAGGCTAAAACATTTGACCTTGAATTGTGACCTTGACCTTTGAAGAATGTGCCTGAATCCTGCTGTCTGCACATCGCCTTGTTATGGAGAACATTTGTGCCCATGCCACAGCATTTTGAAATCCTTCAAAGGGTTTAAGAGATATGGAGCGGACACAAAGGGTGTGACTAAAAACATTTGACCTTGAATTGTGATCTTGACCTTTGACCCACATGCCAGAATCGAAAGTTCTGCAAATCGTCTTGTTGAGTCAAACATTTGTGCTAAAGCATTTTGAAATCCTTCCATATTTGTGAGAGATATGGAGTGGACACGAGTGTGACAGACAGACTGACGGACGGACAGACGGACAACTCGACCAAAAACAATATGTCTCCCCATTTTAAATGGGGGAGACATAATGAACCCCATTGTTATACAGTCATAAGACCAATCCACTATGAAACTGCAGTATTCAACAAGATGTGTTTGTGAAACACTATGCCTCCTCATATATTTGACCTCTGACCTTGAAGGATGACCTTGACCTTGACATGTCACCCCTCAAAATGTGCGGCTTTATGAGATACATATGCATGCCAAATATCAAGTCTCTATCTGTACTGGCTCAAAAGTTAAGACCAATGTTAAGGTTGCGTTAAAGTTACAGACAAAGAAACAGACAATTTGACCTTTGACCCTGAAGGATGACCTTGACCTTGACATGTCACCCCTCAAAATGTGCAGCCTCATTAGATACACAAGCATGCCAAATATCATGTCTCTATCTCTACTGGTCCAAAAGTTATGGCCAATGTTAAAGTCGGTGATTTGACCCATATATTTGACCTCTGACCTTGAAGGATGACCTTGACCTTGACATGTCACCCCTCAAAATGTGCGGCTTTACGAGATACATATGCATGCCAAATATGAAGTCTCTATCTGTACTGGCTCAAAAGTTATTACCAATGTTAAAGTTGCTGACAAACAGACAAACGGACAAACAGACAAACAGACAAACAGACAGACAAACAGACAGGGCAAAAACAATATGCCCCCTGACTATTGTCAATGGGGGCATAAAAAGGTTCAGTATAAAAAGTAACTGTTGGAGAATGTTATCTGCTTCAGATCTACTGTAATTTTTCTTCCATTTCTTTTCCAAAAGCCAATAAGTTTGGATTGTGATGATATACTCTGTTTCATATGGGTCCAAACTGTATGTATAAGACTTAATAAATAAGGTAAAGGAGTCAAAGAGTTATCACTGAATGTAATAAACCTTTATTCCATGAATATTCACACCAGAATTAATGACATCATAAATATCAGTTTGCTGAATTTTAATAATGACTTATGAACACTAGAAGTTTGGACCTAGGCACAAACTGTAGAATCAGAACCGTAAAGTTTAGCTGAAATCCTGCCAGTAGTTACTGTCAGACCAATAGTGACGACAAAAAAACAACAACAGATGAAAGGACATGGTGAAACAATCCATACTTCTTTGTAAGAGCATAACTACTTTCTATTCATACCTTTCTCAGATTTTGCCAAGCTGTCTCCTTTTTCACCGGGAAGGTGAGACAATTTTGCAAATTCCAAATCTGCCACAGCACTGCAAACCTCAGACTGCTCATCAGGTTCAGATAATGGCCCAATTGACAGATCAAGATCAGATAGAGGGCCACTTGAGAGATCCAAGTCTGGCAAGTCTGGCAGATGGCCAACCTCAACATTGATATCTGCCCTTGGAACAGAATGTGCTTCATCTGCAAAGGAGAGAGAAGCCCTGGTGATATATTTGTATACTGGTATATCTTGCCCTTTATCTATCAGAGCAGACCTAGATCAAGCAGTTCCTACAGGAGCTGTCTGATCAACGTCTGCTCTGTTTCTTTATGAAATACTTCATATTTCATTGTACAGTTTCTGACATGGTCAAAATGCCCTATTTCAAAACGCTATAAATCCAGCTAATTAATATTCATAGTCATTATTTTTCAAATAAATATTCATCAGATAACGGTTTAACCCTTGAACAACTCCTATGAAAGATTTCAGCATTCTATTCATCCAGCAACACACTTTGAAATACAGAACATTAAAATCCATCTGAGCAGGGCTCTAGAAATTTTCAAATCCCAATTAATCCACCCAGAATTGTGATATGTGGACATTAGCCCCCGGTAATGTGTTTATGGCCGACATTTGCCCCCTTATAGTTTGTATATAATATGACGGCATTAAATATTGAAATTTGTGAAAACTTATGACGTTTGACATTCGCGAAAACTAATGATATTTCGAGTTTGCATGCGTGGCAGTTTTGAAGGCTTTGAAAGAGAAGCAAGAAATCTAGTTTCTATTTAAAATTTTCTTCACAACCATAACGCCAGTGATCACAATACCTCGACGTTTCTTCAAAACAGACGAGCTAAAAATCAGTCCAAACCAGCCATTTTCCGGATTTCTAGAGCCCTGCATCTGAGACATTGCTTTAGAAGTTTTAAACCTTTACTCCATGAATATTCAGGTAATAAATAATGTCTATATGAATATTAATTAGCTGATTTTTTAACATGGCAAATGATCACAGGGGCTGTAGAACCTGATCTATACAATTCAATAGGCAATCAAGGCAGACCCTGATCAGACGGCTCATACAGGAGCCATCTGATCTGGATCTACTCTGCAAAGGTGTATCTTTGGAGTGAAGGATTAATTCAGCTGTCAGTCTAAACAAGAGGGCCAGAATGGCCCTGACATCGCTCACCAGGCATTCAGAGGAGAAGATGTTTTCAGTTTTCACTATATGTTTCTAGAGAAAACTAGCCACCCCTGGGGCGGGCCAATTTTGATCCAAGGGGCATAATTTATACAACTTTTGTAGAGGACCTGAACATGATGCTATGTGCCAAATATGAAAGCTGAGAACCTTCCAGTTTCTGAGGGAAATATTTTCAAATTTGACACTATATGTTTCTATAGCGAACTGGCTACCCCTGGGGCGGGGTCAATTTTGACCCCGGGGGCATAATTTATATAACTCTTGTAGAGGACCTGAACATGATGTTATGTGTTAAATATGAAAGCTGAGAACCTTCCAGTTTCTGAGAAAAATATTTTCAAAGTTGTCACTATATGTTACTATATAGACATGGCTACCCCTGGGGCGGGGCCAATTTTGACCCCTGGGGCATAATTTATATAAATTTTGTAGAGGACCTGAATATAATCCTATGTGCCAAATATGAAAGCTAAGAACCCTGTAGATTTAGAGGAGAAGATTTTCAAAGTTTTCACTATATGTTTCTATTGAAAACTGGCCACCCCTGGGGCGGGGTCAATTTTGACCCCAGGGGCATAATGTATATAACTTTAGTAGAGGACCTGAACATGATGCTATGTGCCAAATATGAAATCTGAGAACCTTCCAGTTTCAGAGGAGAAGATTTTCAAAGTTTCACTATATGTTTCTATAGAAAACTGACCACCCCTGGGGCGGGGCCAATTCTGACCCCAGGGGCATAATTTATAAAAAATTTGTAGAGGACCTGAACATGATGCTATGTGCCAAATATGAAAGCTGAGAACCCTGTAGATTCAGAAGAAAAGATTTTCAAAGTTGTCACTATATGTTTCTATTCAAAACTTGTTACCCCGGGGCGGGGCCAATTTTGACCCCAGGGGCATAATTTATATAACTTTTGTAGAGGACCTGAACATGATGCTATGTGCCAAATATGAAAGCTAAGAACGCTGTAGATTCGGAGGAGAAGATTTTCAAAGTTGTCACTATATGTTTCTAATGAAATCTGGCAACCCCTGGGGCAGGGCCAATTTTGACCCCAGGGCCATAATTTATATAACTTTTGTAGAGGACCTGAACATGATGCTATGTGCAAAATATGAAAGCTGAGAACCCTGTAGATTCAGAGGAGAAGATTTTCAAAGTTGTCACTATATGTTTCTAATGAAATCTGGCTACCCCTGGGGCGGGGCCAATTTTGACCCCAGGGGCAAAATTTATATAACTTTTGTAGAGGACCTGAACATGATGCTATGTGCCAAATATGAAAGCTGAGAACCCTGTAGATTCAGAGGAGATGATTTTCAAAGTTTTACTATATATTTCAATAGAAAACAAGGCACCCCTGGGGCGGGGCCAATTTTGACCCCAGGGGCAAAATTTATATAACTTTTGTAGAGGACCTAAAGATGATGCTATGTACCAAAGACGAAAGCTGAGAACCCTGTAGATTCAGAGGAGAAGATTTTTAAAGGTTCAAATTGTTGACGCCCGACGACGCACGACGACGGACGACGGACATCAAGTGATCACAAAAGCTCACCCTGAGCACAAAAGAGCTCTGGTGAGCTAAAAACAGTTGGTTGCCTAATGCAAGGAAGAGTACTACAGAGACTTTCGCTGCTAATATTGTCGTCTGCAAAATTGTCATCTGCTGCAATATTCAATCAGAGGCCAAGCTGAGATGTGTAAATAAAAACATTTTCAACAATACAAAGTTTGGTGGAGAAATGACAATTTTAATATTTGAATACACACCTTTATCTGTTGTTCTATTTAAGGTTTTATCCCCCACCCCCTCTTCTTCCATAAAGCATAATTACAGTATGAGTAACAAACAGTCAGGATCCAGATGAGACACTGAGTTACTGAGAATCTGATCTGGATCCAAACCATTAGCTAAGGTAATCATAATTTCACTTGTGGCATTAAAAACTATTTCACCATTACTTTTGACCTATAGTAAAGACACCTAAAAAATTTCATTAAGTAGTTTGACTGTACACTCACCTAATTTTGACAGTGCCCCCATGGACTGGGCCCGCCGCGGTGATTTAATCTGCTCCTTTGAGCCTGATGACTTATGGCTGGGGTCTTCTTTGGTTTTCCTAATACAATCTTTGCTGTTTATGGCACTCTTCTTCTTAGTTTCTGGAATAAATTGTAATCTAAACCTAAGCATAATGATATACATGAACTAGAGGTTTTTGTCACAAAAACGGATGTCTCCCCTCTAATAAAAACAATATATAAAGGGAAATCACTAAAAATGTTATGGTCTTGATGAATGATACTTCCCCTCATTATGCGTTTTCCACACTACATTTTTCAAGAAGAAAATGATAACAGCTAATAACTCCAAAAATACTGATACCAGATTTATGGCCCTTGTGCATGACATTTACTTTCATCATGCTCTTTCCAAAAATAAAATGTCATTCCAATAGCATCAGTCGAACAGGAGTTATTGATCGGCCAAAAAATGTAACAAAGGGAAATAACTCCAAAAGTAATGAAGCCAGAATTATGGCCCTTTTTCATGACACTTTCTCTCATCATGCTCTTTCCATGTATGAAGTTTCAATACAATGGCAAGAGCCATGTAGGAGTTATCGTCCGGACAAGAAAGAATTAAACAAATGTACAAGGGGCAATAACTCTATTTATTGAAGCTCGAGTTAAGGATCTTATGCATGACACTTATCATGATCGTTCCATGTATGAAGTTTCACTCCAATGCCATCTGTCACATAGGAGTAATCATCCGGACAAAAAATTGTGATTTTTTTTACAAAGGGCAATAACTCCAATATTAGTGAAGCCAGAGTTATGGACCTTTTGCATGACACTTCCTCTCGTCATGATCTTTCCATATATGAAGTTTCAATCCAATGGCATGAGCCATATAGAAGTTATCGTCCGGACAAAAAAGTGTGAATTTTTTTACAAAGGGCAATAACTCCTATATTAGTGAAGCCAGAGTTATGTACCTTCTGCATGACACTTCCTCTCATTATGCTCTTTCTATATATGAAGTTTCAATCAACTGGCATCAGGCATATTGAAGTTATTGTCCGGACAAAAAATTATGATATTTTTTACAAAGGGCAATAACTCCAATATTAGTGAAGCCAGAGTTATGGACCTTGTGCATGACACTTCCTCTCGTCATGATCTTTCCATACATGAAGTTTCAATCCAATGGCATGAGCCATATAGGAGTTATCGTCCGGACAAAAAAGTGTGATTTTTATTTACAAAGGGCAATAACTCCAATATTAGTGAAGCCAGAGTAATGGACCTTGTGCATGACACTTCCTCTCATTATGCTCTTTCCATATATGAAGTTTCAATCAACTGGCATCAGGCATATTGAAGTTATCGTCCGGACAAAAAGTGTGACGGACAGACAGACGGACAGACGGACAGACAGACAGACAGACAACTCTCACGAAAACAATATGTCTCCCCCATATAAATATGGGGGGAGACATAATTCACAAAGCCAAAGAAAAGGGTCATATTTCATGTACTGAAACTGTCATTTCTCTACCAAATCCTATACCAGGACCATTCTTTAGAATTGTCTCTTCAATATGATTCTAAAGAGTGGTCATAACATGGGAATAGAAGGAGAAATAAAGGATTTGTTTGTTAGTATCAAGGTTTTACATCACTTTAACCCTTTCCCTCATATAAACGTGTTTTCACGCATCTGCAAACAGAGTAGACCTAGATCATAGGAGCTGTCTGCTCAGGGTCTGCTCTGTTTGCTAATGGAATTTTGATAGATCTGTTTCTATATTTTCTAAAATGGCTACAATGGCCTACCTTCCATATTTTATTATTACTATTTGTCCATGAATATTCATTACGTATTGGAATTTGCAATACACATAGAACAGGAAAAGAGTTAACAGTAATTCAGTCATATCACAATGTCCAGTTATTAACTAGGTGGACGACCCAGAGGTTTTTCTGTAGACAGGACAAATTACATTATTCTATGCATAGAAGAACACCCAAGCAGAACTACCGATCTCCAACAACCTCCTAGGCTATTTTTAGACTCAACATCTTTGAATAAATCTACTGAAAATGAGCATTTACTAGAAAAAAATAATGTTAGATTTGTGTAGTTTTGAAGCCATTGTGATAATTAGAACATTTGCTCCTATGGAGCAAATTCTTTATTTATCACAATGGTTTCAAACCAGAAATGGTGTCAAAGCCACCTGATGTTGGCCTGTTTAAAACTTAAGTCTAAAGCGTGTCATATTGAACACACAAAAAAAATAATTCAAATTTCAATTTAAACTTAACTGCATCAATATCAACCGAAATGCAACAAAATACCAAGTTTCAGCAACTTAAGATTATTAAACAAGAAAGATACATACGAAATATGAAAGCCCTAGGTCTATTGATTCCAATGTAATAGGCAGTTGAAGATTTTTGCAAAAGGTCAAAGGTGAAGGTCAGAAGGGCAAAAATGTTGGCATGGTCATATCAAGTATAGAAGCCCTATGCCCATTGCATCCTATATTATAGGCATTAAAAGATTTATGCAAAAGTAGGTCAAAGGTCAAAGTCAATGTCACATGGTAATGAACATTGGTAATGTTGGAAAGTCTTAAGACAGGAAAGATACATACCAAGCATGGAAGCCCTAGGCCTATTGGTTGCAAAAGTAGGTCAAAGGTCAAGGTCACATGGTAAAAAACATTGGTATGTTTAAAAAGTCTTCAGACAGAAAAGATACATACCAGGTATGAAAGTATATGCATTTAAAGACTTTTGCAAAAGTAGGTCACAGGTCAAGGTCAGAAAGGCAAACATATTGGCATGGTCATACCAAGGATGGAAGCCCTAGGCCTATTGGTTGCTATGATATAGGCATTTAAAGAATTTAAAGACTTTTTCAAAAGAAGGTCAAAGGTCAAGGTCACATGGTAAAAATAATGGTATGGTTGGAAAAGTCTTAACACAAGAAAGTTGCATACCAAGTACGGGAGCCTTTGGCCTACTGGTTCAAATTTTATAGGTATTTAAAGAATTTTGCAAAAGTAGGTCAAAGGTCAAAGTAACATGGCGAAAACAATGATATTATTGGAAAGGTATTAACACAAGAAAGTTGCATACCAAGTATGGAAGCCTTTGGCCCATTGGTTCAAATGGTATAGGCCTTTAAATATTTTTGCAAAAGTAGGTCAAAGGTCAAGGTCAGGAGGGAAAAAATGTTGGCATGTTCATACCAAGTATGGAAGTCCTAGGTCTATTGGTTCCAATAATATGAGCATTTAAATTTTTTTGCAAAGTCGGTCAAAGGTCAAGGTAAAGGTCAGAAGGGCAAACAATGATATTGTTAGAAAAGTCTTAACACAAGCAAGTTGCATACCAAGTATGGAAGCCCTAGGTCCATTGGTTCAAATGTTATAGGCATTTAAAGATTTTTGCAAAAGTAGGTCAAAGGTCAAGGTCAGAAGGGCAAACATGTTGGCATGGTCAAGCCAAGTATGGAAAAGTCTAACACAAGCAAGTTGTATACCAAGTGTAGAAGTCCTAGGTCAATTGGTTAAAATGTTATAGGCATTTAAAGATTTTTGCAAAAGTAGGTCAAAGGTCAAGGTCAATGTCAGAAAGGCAAAAATGTTGGCATGGTCATATAAAGTATGGAAGCCCTAGGTCCATTGGTTCAAATGTTATAGGCATTTAAAGATTTTTGCAAAAGTAGGTCAAAGGTCAAGGTCAAAGTCAGAAGGGCAAACATGTTGGCATGGCAGGGCTTTCCCCAGGCCCTTTTCGCATGACGGGCCCGACATTCGATCATTGTCGGTGGCGAAAATCCGACACCTCTTAATTTCTCCGACATGTGAAAATTCTCGAGCCGACGCCCTTTCAAACGTGTTTGTTTATATGTCATTTTAAGTGACAAGTATACACACAGACTTCCCCTGGTGCTGCAATGTCTCAAGCTATCAGCCAACACTCGCAGCACGTGCCGTACGCATGGATGATTCCATGTCGCGTGTAAACAATTAACCGCTGAAGCAGTACAGAGGTGCGATACGGTTAAACGGACAAACAATTCAGCCCATTGAGAAGAAGGTTCCTGAAAGTCAAACCAACAAAAACAACGAATGTCGGGAGCGGACACGAAATCGGGGAAAAACATTCGCTGGCTCACTGAAAGTTCAAAGCGTAAGTTTGTCTTATATAGGCTACCGATTTTAATAACTGTAATTGGACTATTTACGTGGACTCCACTTGAATTTGTTCTGCATACTCGATTTATATCGGAACAAAGAACTTCCATTCCTTGTACGAGTATGATTAAATCAAGTTCCTTCTTGATTTGTAAAGGCCGAATGTACGTAAGCATGATGTTTGAAACAACTATGACCTGGACTGGCAAAACTACCGATAATTTGACAAGATTCATCAATATTTAGAAAACATTTCACCATCTGTTTAATTTGTCAAATAATATTGATAAAAATACTTGAATATTTAATAATTACTGTTGGAACTGAAGTTCGATGCGAGCGTCCCAGGGACACGTCGTCCCGGCCGATTTCAATGTCAATTAAATTTGTTACACGATGTTATCATGTGCATACCGATTGAATATTGACTATTCAGTACAAATCTCCACAGATACATCTTTGCAAACAGAGTAGATCCAGATTAGACGACTTCTATAGGAACAGACTGATAAGTATCTACACTCTTTCTACCAAACAGTAGTTTAGATCCTGGTTTTAAGCTTCTGACCATATATTATGCAAAATTGTCTAGAAAAAATGTATTGAATTTGGTGTTTTGGGGTTTTATTAATTTTTTATTTATTTATTTATTTTTTTATTTTATTTTTATTTATTTTTTTTATTTTTTTATTATTATTTTTTTGGGGGGTGGGGGGGGGGGGGTGTTCATAGATCTTTATCTAATATTGGTTTTGATGATAGTCTCATGTTACTTCCATGGTACATAGACTCTTTTCACAAGCTTCACTTTTTTTCAGACTTTGAGAGATGATTCTCTGAACTGAAACGTTAAAGGACCAGTGTCACATACATCAACCTCCAATCCCTTCATTTCACACAAGGTCCTCTAACATTGGAATTTCCATACCAAGAGGCTGTGAAAATGTGGACAGCAACCAAGCACAGGCCTTTCAGTGTGATGAGTGAATTTTCCAAATATTGAAACTACATGTAGTTCAGACCAGAAGTTTTAAGCAATTAAGACTTAAGTATACAGTGTCTGATCCACCTGCAAAAAAAAATTATCATTGTGAATTTGCAAAAGAACACGTTTAAAGTTTCGTGCAAGGAAGGTGGTGCTGTGGTTGTAGTTATGCTTAATGTATATTCTGTTTTTTTGTACAAACATGTGCAATAAAAAAGTTATAACTTTCAAGAGCCCTACTTATTTATATAATAGCTTTTACTTTATATCAGAAAATGCAAAATATTCACCATGATAACCTCATTTTTTTCAAAATTTTCGCCGCGGCACTAGGAAGGAGGGGAAACCCCTCCCGCACCCACCCCCTAGGACAGAAAAATGACATGCCTTCCTAAAATCCTGGGGAAAGCCCTGCATGGTCAAACCAAGTATGGAAAAGTCTAACACAAGCAAGTTGTATACCAAGTATAGAAGTCCTAGGTCCATTGGTTAAAATGTTATAGGCATTTAAAGATTTTTGCAAAAGTAAGTCAAAGGTCAAGGTCAAGGACAGAAAGGCAAAAATGTTGGCATGGTCATATAAAGTATGGAAGCCCTAGGTCTATAGATTCCAATAATATAGGCATTTAAAGATTTTTGCAAAAGTAGGTCAAAGGTCAAGGTCAAGGTCAGAAGGGCAAACATGTTGGCATGTTCGGAAAGGTCTCGACAATATGAACGTTCTCACCAAATTTCAGCATCATAGCACAAATATTAAGCTTTAAAACAACCCGTCCAAAAAACTTTAACCTTGGCCACGCTCACGCCAGGGGTATAACATAAGCTCTACTGTTCTACGAACAGGCGAGCTAAAAATGACTTTTACAGAGGTGTCAAAATGAGAGAATGGGTTATTTGTTGCATGCTGGAATGTGACATAATTCTGTTAGTAGCCATAGTCACAAATTTGGACTTCTGATAAATTCAGTCATAGGGTCTTCTATAAAACGAGTCTCCGAATAATACATGATTAATAATCTACACCAACCTGCTTTTTCCGCATTTACTCTTGCCCTGGCCTCGTATTCACTAGATACAGCTGCATTAGCTGCCGCCAGTGTTGTGAAGGTCGTGGCAGCAAGCTCATTAAATCTTGCCTGGATATGCTCAAGTGTGTCATTCTCTGCAAGTCTGTTAAACCGGGCCTGAATATTCTCCAACGACAGAGCTGAATAAAATATACACAAATGTACACTTGAAATGATGATTAATACATTATGAAACAAAAACAAATTTCTTGTTAGAGACTGCTTTTTATGCCTTTGCAATTAGAGTAGGAGCAATCTGATCAGAGTCTGCTCTGTTTACTTATCAAATCATATAGGCCTAATTCTAAAGTTTCTGCCATGGTCAATAATTCTGATGCTCTATATTCTAAAAACTCAGCTAATTAATATTCATAGCCATTATGTCTTACATATATTATTCATTCGGTAAAATGTTAAAAGCACAACATTGTGAAAAACGATATAAGCAGGCAAAGGTTCAGTATTGGAAAACATTCATTGTTATATGCTCTGGTTAAAAAAATCAGTACAAAAGACAGCTATCTACCTGCATTTCTGCTGGATTTACTTGAGGTTGGAGCAGTTGTAGTGGTCGTGATGGCAGCTGTTGTGGTCAGGATTGGTGCCGAGGTCGAGCTCGCTGGCGGACGTGGAATGTGAAAGTTAAGATCAAAGTTCAACAACAAGTCTGAAAATATCAAAATCAGATAATTAAATCTTGACATAAATGACAAGTTGACCATTCAAATTCAGACCATTTTTAGTTGTATACCTAAACAACAGACAAATCCAAGGACATATCTGCTTGATCAGAGCCTGTCCCATTTGTCTTGGACAGTAAAACCTTTTCACGCCTTTGCAAACAGAGTAGACCCAGATCAGACAACTCATACACTGTTTGCTTATGAAATAATAGTAGAACTGACTCTACAGTAGGATCTAATAATACCAAAAAATACTGTGCATATATGCCATTATAAAAATGCAGCCAACAATTATCATAAAACATCCATGACGACATTATTTCTTACATGAATATTCATTAAGTAAAGGGTTAACCCTTAACTCCATAAATATTCCTTTCTATGCCTTTGCAAATAGAGTATACCCAGATCAGACAGCTCCTCTAAGAGTCTGCTCTATTTGTTTATGACATAAAATAGATCTGATTTTACTGTTTCTGCTTTGGCAAACATTTAATTTATTAATATACCATTTTAAAAATTAATCTACAGTCTAATCGCGATACTACGAATCGGGACCAGGTCGGGCCGATTTTTCGTAGTTTCGCATTTTCGTATTAATGCATCTTTAGGATACGAACTAATTTCCACAAACCTTTTCTCGGTTTCGTAGTGAATGCATACACATACCATACATCGATATTGTATTGGTCATTATATGTAATAATATTGTCGCAATTTACTGTTGCATAATAAAGATATTCCTGTACATGTTTGTGTTATATTTAATATATTTTATGCCTTGTTTGACAATCTACTCACATTCCCGCTTACTACAGTGTAGATTAATGATTTTGTATCACACGCCTCATGCAAGAGGTGGTCAAATCATAATGTGTAATGTCATATGCCAGTGCATAACGGGTTATGTAAACAAGAGGGCCATTGGCCCTATATCGCTCACAGTAATACATGTATATTGACATGTTAATTTTTCAGCGGACAACATTTCTAGCAGATGAAATAAGCTTAGTGCACTGCTTTCACCCTTTCACTGCTGAATAAACTTGAACTGAATTCAGAACTAATACCAAGTGACTAGTTGACCAAGATCTAAACTGTTTACAACTTGTGCCATTTTTGCCTTAGCTCAAAATGCCTAAATCTGGTCTTTGAGAAATTCAAATGACTTCAATAAAGCTATGCAATTATACCTTGACCCAGGTATATAGGCAAATAGAGTGCTAGGCAGTACATAATGCCAGTTTTTGTGTGAAATGACCAATAAGAATATCTTTAAAAATCGTTTAACCCTTTCCCTCATATAAGCTGTTTTTATGCATTAGCAAACAGAGTAGACTCAGATCAGACGACTCCTATGGAAGCTGTCTGATCAGGGTCTTCTCTGTTTCTTTTGACACAATATAGATCGGATTCTACAGTTTTTGTCAAAGCAAAAACTTCTCTTCAGAGAAATAATGTGTTTTACACATTAAAAATAAGAGTAGATTAGATCAGACGGCTGCTATAGAAGCTGTCTGATCAGGGTCTGCTCTTTTTACATTTGACAAGATATAGATTTGATTTTACAGTTTTTTTCAAAGCTAAAACTTCTATTTATGGCATTAACAATTTTTTTAAGCATTAGCAAACAAAAGTAGTCTTTAGTAGGTGTTTAGAAATAAGTCTAGCTCTAGGTGTGAATATCTGATGATAATTCAATTAAATGGGTCATTAGTATTTTTAACAATTGAAATTGAGAAGAGTTACGTCTACTGTTATAATTAAGTTATATTTACTCAGTTATTTCATTAATATCATACAAGATTCAGACATTTTAGGACTTTTTAATGTGTTGACATCAAATTTTATAAAAAAAAGTTATATTTACGATGCTTTTTGGGGCAGCAGACTTAATCCACAGTAGTAAGTTTAACACCTATCATTGTTGTGGGGGGGGGGGGGGGGGGGGGGGGGGGGGGGATTATCATGTTTTCTTAAGAATTACCATGACTTATATCAGTTGGGCCATTGCATAATCATGTTTTCACAGTTTTCTTAAACATTACCATGACTTACATCAGTTGGGTTTGGACCCAGATCAAAAGTCTAGATGGTGATCATTTTCCTTGATTGGCTGAATTGTTACTTTCCTATATCTCTCACATCTAATTTGAGAGACATTGGAAGACACCGTGTAACATCACTCACACTACACACTGGGGTTAATGGGTCAAAATGCCTTTAATGTTTCGTCTGCAACAAAAAGTTATTGTCATCTGCTTCAATTCTTAAAATAAACTTACTTTCATTTTTTTGCAAAATTATGGTTAAGATGACAAACAGTTTGGATCCTGATGAGATGCCGCAGTATGCGGCCTCTCATCTGGATCCAAACTGTTGGCATAGGTAATCACAGTTTCACCACTAGCATGCAAAGAGTTAAGAGTCAGGCATTGACCTGGAGAGATTTTACTGCCCAGCAGCTGTAATCTTTGAACTGCTGCTGGTCTGCAGTTTAGGATCTGGAGTTGATATTTAACCCTTAATTTCTCTCATATAAACTTGTTTTCATGCATCTGCAAACAGAGTAGACCCAGATAAGGTGGCTCCTATAGGATCAAGGTCTGTTATTTGCTAATGGAATTTGATAGATGTTTCTATGCCTTCTAAAACAGCTACACTGATTCACCTTCAACATTTTACTATAAATAGTTATAAATAGAATGATACTAGCACTCCAATGCAGTTATCTCCCTTTGTCCCTTATGGCTATGCTGATGGGACAAGGGAAATAACTGTGAGGAAATTACCTTTTAAGTGTTACAGATTCTGATGTTAAGTAGCATAAAACCCCAGGGTGAGACCATTTATGGCCCAGGGGTCATTATTTGAACACACCTGGTAGTGGTATATTAGGTGATGCTTCATACCAAATATCTTAGCTCTAGATTATGTGGTTTCAGACAAAGATTTTTAAAGGTTTCCTTATATAAGTCTATGTAAAAACTACAAGCCCCAGGGCAGGGCCATTTTTGGCCCGGGGGTCATCATTTTAACAAACTTGGTAAAGGACCATCAGATGATGCTATATACCAAATATCAAAGCTCTAGAAATTGTGGTTTCAGAGAAGAAGATTTTTAAAGATTTAAAAAAAAAACCTGTAAAAGTAGTGGGGCGGGGCCATTTTTTGCCCGGGGGTCATGATTTTAACAAAACTGATAGAGGACATCCTAAGGTACATTTCTGTGAAATTTGGTTGAAATCCTCCCAGTGGTTTAGGAGAAGAAGTCATTTGAAATAAAAGTGAACGGACAGACGGACGGACGTACTAACGGATGGGTAGTTGTGTGACTTTTTCCTTTGATCTTTTCTTGTGTGACTAGTCCCACAAGAAAAACTATTTTTGGCTCTAACTTTGGAAAAGAATGATCTGGAAGCTAACCCTAACCCTAACCCTATGTCCCACAACTGGCCAGGTTAATGTCACAAGAAATGGCCAGGTTAATGTCACAAGAGATGGCCAGGTTAATGATTTTACTTGTGGGACTAGTTAAAAAAAGTCACACAACTACCCTTTCGTGAGTGCGGACAGACGGACGGACAGACGGACGACGGACGACAGGCGGTCACAATAGCTCACCTTGAGCCTTTGGCTCAGGTGAGCTAAAAACACGAACCGCGCAATGCCAGCTCATCAAACTCTAGATAGGAGGGAGTAAACGTGTCATTTCCAAAGATTCTGTTCGTTCTTTTTCATCAAACCATATTCTGTGACTATTCTTTCGAACGTGAAGTGACAACCTAGAATTTGGTTACAGCATAAGGATTTTAGTATTTAAATGCTCCCTTTAACTAGAGACATGAACTTGAACTTTCTAGCAATTCATAAGGGTTATGTATAAAACAAGAAACGAATCAATACATTCATATTTTTATTCAGGAATAAAAAAAAAATGCATAGAAAACTGTGATATTGTTTATATGCGTATAGAAGCAGTGTAGACACAGGTTTGATGACCAGTGTAACTGTTGCAAATTTTATATGCTATGAGACATTGACTACAAACAAACACGTCAGTATGCCTGTATGCTAATCATTTATAACACGATGTGTGTGAAAACGTAATTGTGCATAATTACACAATACAAGCTTTAATCATTTGCGACATTTGATATGTAGTTAGTCTAATCCTGTCACAAACAAACACGGGTGCTGATCATAACACGCTACGTGTTAAAGCGTATCGGGCAGGCCAGATGTGTCAACAATGGATAATTATGCTGACTGGAGCGACGAATGTCTCTCAGAAGTGTAAAAACATCACACAGGTGAGATTCGTAAAAATGCATCTTTTTGCTACTGTTTTTGTGTTTAAGGGACTACGAAAACCTCTCGCAATAACGTGTTTTTCGTAGTTTCGCATTTTCGTACTTTTGCATCTTTTTGCAATTGAAACAAGAACAAAATCGGCCGGGACCTGGGGTGTTAATCGTAGCAAACCGGAATTTCGTTCGAACGTGATCCGTAGTATCGTGATTAGACTGTACTTAATATTCATGATGTAATCATTTCTTTCATGAATATTCATGGAATGAAGTGTTAAAGATGCAAAATAAGACTCATTTCTAAGTGACTGTTGAAGAGAGTTTTCACTGTAGAGCCAACCTACAGAGGACCTGAATGTACAAGTACCTGAGCTAGATGGGGAAGTATGTCTCGCCTGTCTCCTTCGTGACCACTGGCTTTCCGAGTCCTGAAGAAACTGCAGTAGCATCGACTCATCATCATTGCGACTGAAATTTAGAAGAAATATGAGACATAGAAATATCTCATTATATGCCAGGCTCATCTGTGATCTTGAAATTATTGAGCTATTTTTAGTCATAATGATCTTGACCTTGATCCCCTAAATGTAACTTTGACCTTTGTCAGCATGAAAGATATTGGTAGGCCAACTTTGGTCATATCAAGTATTTCCTATTATACTATAAAGTTATTGCCCAAAAACCTTTTCTTTTTTTTTTACTTTCAGTAGCAATGACATTGACTCCAGACACAGTGCACCCTAGGCCAACAGTAAAAGGCTATCTACTATGTTTGGTCAAAATACCTTTTTCCTAACTGAAGTAATTGTCTGGATGACCCCATCTAACTGTCTTCCTGCCAAACAATATCAACAATCTTTCTTGTCAATCAAATTCATAGGCTGAAAGCTTAACATATTGAAAAAAAAGTGTTGTTCATTTCTACACCTACCAATAGTCCAGCAGTCCATTCATTAGAATCACCAGAGAAGATCCTAATAAGTATTCACAATTCACAGGGTTTGAAAGAAAAAAATGGATTCCTGCATCTAAAACACTCCCATTACAAAGATCTCTGAACAAACATTTTTTACCCTTTGTAAGTAGGAAACCAGTGTATTTGCATTTGCAAACAGTGTAGATGCAGATCAGAGAGTTCCGACAGGAACCCTCTGATCAGGGTCACACTGTCATTCAAAATCATCTCACAAATTATACCCTTACATAGTGAATGGAATGAACATTTATCACGAGTAACACTGTTACATATGATAAACACCATCAACCCTATGGCAATATCTCTTAATGCTTTACCTTTTTTGTTCAAGTATATTCATGGCACTGGTAGCACTGGCACTGGAACTTGTGTCCCGGTTCAGGTTGTTACTTTGGCTTTCTGCTTTGATGGAGTTCTCCACATCATTATCTAGGCACCTAATAATGTATAAATACTAGACATTTATTTCATGACGGTAATTTCAACAAAACCATTATGCCGATAATAAAACATTTATTTTGTGCTCTAATATACAGTAGAACGTATCTACTAGTAGTACTACGACAATTCAAAACAACTAACCCTTTACTCCATAAATACACTTTTCTATGGGTTTGCAAACAGAACAGACCCAGATCATACAGCTGTAGGAGCTATTATAAAACAAGAGGGCCATGTTGTTAACACCCTTTCCTCCATAAATACGCCTTTCTACTCCTTTGCAAACAGAGTAGACCCAGATCAGATGGTTGATCAGGATCTGCTCTGTTTGCTTTTGACATGATATAGATATGATTCTAGTATTTATCAGGTCAAAGTTTTTGCCAATTCATCCATCACTATAGAAATTATGTTAATTAATATTCATGATGTCATTATCTCCTACATGAATATTCATGGTCTAAAGGGTTAAGAAATGACTAACTCTACCCTTTAATTCTGACCCCAGTGCCATAATTCAAATAACTTTTGTAGAGGGTCTACAGAAGATGTTATGAGCCAAAAATGAAAGCTGAGAACCCTGCAGATTCAGAGGAGAAGATTTTTAAAGGTTCAAACGGGCGACAGACATCAGGCGATCACAAAAGCTCACCCTGAGCACTTTGTGCTCTGGTGAGCTAATTAATCAAATCAATATTCATGATGTCATTAGTTTTTAATTCAAGGAGTAAAGGGTTAAGGCATGTAGTTGCTTCTTGCAGAACCAAAGTATTGCAGAAAACTCCTATAGGAGTTTTGTGCATTAATTTAGTTCTTCATTAATCAGCCATATGCCCTGGTTGTTACAGAGATATTCAGCTGTACCAAACATTATTACTCTGACATATGCCTAAAGCCAGTGTTGGAAACATGTTGAAATCCAATAATCGAGTCACTAGTTATCTGATTAGAGGAAAAAATGTATACAATGAAACCCCTCTAAACTGGAATTTTAGTACAGAAGAATTTTGATCGTTTTAGACCGGTGGCTGCTTACTGCAGGGTGAAAGTCATACAGAAAGCTCTCTGCATGACTTTCACCTTGTATTAAGTTGCCATCTGTCTTACAGACCGGCATTATTACTAATCTGAATGTATGGTTTAGAGGGAGTTTACTGTATGTGTTTTATATTTCGTGTCAGTCCATTTTAGAAAACACAGAATGTTAAATCAGCCTGGATCTTAATGAGGCCAGTTACACAGCATCTCTTCTAGATCCAAACTATCTGCTATTAAGGGATTTCAATTGTCTCCTTTCATAACCTTTTGAATGTGCGAAACCTGTGAACTGGCCTATGCAAACAGTATAGATCAACATCCCAGGGCTCCCAGAGAACTCCCGTTTCTTCTACAATATACCCTTTCATACAAAATAGACTGAATCATTAACCCTTTCATACAAAATAGACTGAATCATTAACCCTTTCATACAAAATAGACTGAATCATTAACCCTTTCATACAAAATAGACTGAATCATTAACCCTTTCATACAAAATAGACTGAATCATTAACCCTTTCATACAAAATAGACTGAATCATTAACCCTTTCATATAAAATAGACTGAATCATTAACCCTTTCCCTCATATAAACACATTTACAAACAGAGTAGATCCAGATCAGACAGCTCCTACAGGAGCCATCTGTTCAGGGTCTGCTCTGTTTGCTTTTGACAGAATAGACTGAATCATTAAACAAAAATGGACCATTCAAATTTGTTTATTCAGCATTCAGGGAAAATATACCAGAAGATAACTTACATGTTCTCTTCATCAACATCATTCTCCTCTGTGAGGGAGAATTGTTCAAGATCATCTTCATTGTGACTCAGGGACAACAGATCCCCTTGGCTCAAGCTCTGTAAGGTAAGAAAGAAATCATATTCTGTTTACCTATGTATTTTCCATAATATCACACAATGATGCTTCTTTAAGTTTAAGGCAGTGAGTATAAAAAAAATAATTTTGGCTTTGGTAGTATAGGAAGACCTATACAGTCTAATCGCGATACTACGAATCGGGACCGGGTCGGGCCGATTTTTCGTAGTTTCGCATTTTCGTATTAATGCATCTTTAGGATACGAACTAATTTCCACAAACCTTTTCTCGGTTTCGTAGTGAATGCATACACATACCATACATCGCTATTGTATTGGTCATTATATGTAATAATATTGTCGCAATTTACTGTTGCATAATAAAGATATTCCTGTACATGTTTGTGTTATATTTAATATATTTTATGCCTGGTTTGACAATCTACTCACATTCCCGCTTACTACAGTGTACATTAATGATTTTGTATCACACGCCTCATGCAAGAGGTGGTCAAATCATAATGTGTAATGTCATATGCCAGTGCATAACGGGTTATGTAAAAAACACGAACCGCGCAATGCCATCTCATCAAACTCTAGATAGGAGGGAGTAAACGAGTCATTTCCAAAGATTCTGTTCGTTCTTTGTCATCAAACCATATTCTGTGACTATTCTTTCGAACGTGAAGTGACAACCTAGAATTTGGTGACAGCATAAGGATTTTAGTATTTAAATGCTCCCTTTAACTAGAGACATGAACTCGAACTTTCTAGCAATCCATAAGGGTTATGTATAAAATAAGAAATGAATCAATACATTCATATTTTTATTCAGGAATAAAAACAAAATGCATAGAAAACTGTGATATCGTTTATATGCGTATAAAAGCAGTGTAGACACAGGTTTGATGACCAGTGTAACTGGTTTTATAAGTTTGGCATATAAGTTTTATATGCTACAAACAAACACGTCAGTATGCCTGTATGGTAATCATTTATAACACGATGTGTGTGAAAACGTAATTGTGCATAATTGCACTATACAAGCTTTAATCATTTGCGACATTTGATATGTAGTTAGTCTAATCCTGTCACAAACAAACACGGGTGCTGATCATTAAAGCGTATCGGGCAGGTCAGATGTGTCAACAATAGATAATTATGCTGACTGGAGCGACGAATGTCTCTCAGAAGTGTGAAAACATCGCACGGGTGAGATTCGTAAAAATGCATCTTTTTGCCACTGTTTTTGTGTTTGAGGGACTACGAAAACCTCTCGCAATAACGTGTTTTTCGTAGTTTCGCATTTTCGTACTTTTGCATCTTTTTGCAATTGAAACAAGAACAAAATCTGCCGGGACCTGGGTGTTATTCGTAGCAAACCGGTATTTCGTTCGAACGTGATTCGTAGTATCGTGATTAGACTGTATATACATTGTATTGACCACTTAATGAATAAATATGAACGTGTTTAACCCTTTACCTGACAGACATGCCTTTTGAGCCTTCACAAACAGAAAACCGAGTAGACCCAGATCTATATCATTTCAAAAGCAAAGTGCAAACTCTAATCTGATGGCTCCTATTGGAGCCATCTGATCTGGGCCTACTCTGTTAGCAAAGATGCCAATATGTGTATCTATGTAGTAGATGATTAATAACTAAATTGACAGCAAAGCATCATAATTCTTCCAAACTAACTTTTCATGTCTACATTATTCTAAAAGCAAACAGCCGACCTTGATCAGATTCCTTTTGGAGCCATCACATCAGGGTCTACCCTATTTGATAAGGCATTAAATGGTGTATCTATGAAGTAAAGGGTTAACCCTTTCTCTGATATAAAAACGTTTTTATGCCTTTGCAAACTGTGTAAGCCCAGATCAGACCGCTCCTACAGGAGCCATCTGGTCAAAGTCTGCTCTGTTTGCTGCTGAAGTTATGATAAGAGATCTGACCCTACAGATTCTACCAATACCAAAAAGTCTGTGTACATATGCCATTATAAATATTCAGCTAATAATGTTCATGAAGTCATTATTTCTTATATGAATATTCAACAGGGAAAGGGTTAATAAACAATGTTCTCACATCACTTGTTTCCATATCACTGTCAGTTTCCCCTCCTGATCTCTCTATTTCTATCTCTGATCCATTTCCAGACACTGGCTGATCTCCCTGCGTGTACTTTGAGTACAGGGTGTCAACAACATGAGGGTCCACTGAGCACAGAGGTGAATCTATAACAAAAGAAAGAACATCTGTCAGCAAATACAGGTACATAGCCAGAGCCCTAGATAAGAGACTCGGTATCACAACATTCCCTTTCTGTGTCACACACCAATTTGATGGTTCTCATATTTACTCTCAGAGTGCAAAATATTCTATGTAGAATTGCCACCTCTGCTCAACTGCAGAATCCATTATGTACGAAGGTTGTAATATGTGAGAGGATTTTAACTACAAACAATGCTCTGGGTCTACATTGTTTGCAAATGCTAGTACACTCATTTTCAGCATTAGAAGGATTAAATTCTCTTCAGAGGTGATTCTGATACAATAGAGAGTTTGGCAAACACTATAGCCAATGTTCATCATGGATCTCAAATACAACTCCTTTTTGAAGCTATAAACACTAAATACAACATGTTGCCTGTAGGAGCTGTCGGATCAGGGTCTCCTCTTTATTATGTTACATTATCTGATTGCCTTCTGTTTGCAATGGTAATAAACTCCCTTTTTCCATATTTTAATGCAATATTGATATTAATATTAATAATGGACTGTGTCTGCATGAATAGTCATCAAGCATAATCTTAACCCATTACCGCATAGGCTATTTTTAGATACAACCTCATTGAATAAATCTACCGAAAAGGAGCATTAACTAGAAAAGAAAACTTTTAGAATTTTGTAGTTTGAAACCATTGTGATAAATAGAGCATTTGCTCCTATAGGAGCAAATGTTCTATTTATCACAATGGTTTCACAAATAACTTTACAGAGTCGTCAATATGAGGGAATGTGTTAATGGCATACAAATAAACAGTGAGTGCATGCACAAGTAATTGCACCACTTCTTTCAATCCTTTCATCATATTCTTAATTTTCTATTAGTTTCCAATTATTCAGTTTTTTACGGAGAATTATTATGAAACCTATACCATACCTCTGGTTGTTCCTTTCTTTGAAGAATGTTTGTTTCTCAATACTTCCAAGGTGATCCTCTGAAATCAATTCAAGAATAGTATGAAATTGAATATATCCATTATAACCCTTTCCTTCATATAAACGCCTTTAACACCTTTGTAAACAGAGAAGACCCAGACCAGACGGCTCCTGTAGGAGCCATCTGATCAGGTTCTGCTCTGTTTGCTTATAGAATTATAAAGATCTGATCCTACAGTTTTTATCTAAGCATAAAGTTTGCATTAACTGATCACTTCATAAATATTTATTAATGAATCATCTGTCAGATCTGAGTCTACACTGTTTGCTTATGAAATTAAAAACTTCTGATTATTCCGTTTCTGAAATGTTCAAATTTCTTGTGTCCATGTGCTTGTATAAAAATAATCGAATTAATATTCACGAGGTCATTGTTTCTTACAAGAACATTCATGGAGTAAAGTGTAATGTGTCACTCTCTGATAAAGTAGGTGACATAATGAGCTCAAATATCCACAATTCATACTTTTCCCTTCAAAAATCAGAAACAAAATGTGTTTGAGAAACACTATGACCCCAACATAACCATTGACCTTGATGTATGACCTGACTTTAATAAGTCACCCGTAAAAATGTTTGCCTCCTTAAGTTGCACATGCATGCCAAGTTTGAAGTATGTATGCTGAATGGTGACAAAGTTATCGCCAATTTAAATTTGACCCGTAATTTGGCGTTTGACCTTGATGTATGACCTAAACCTTAAAATGTAACCCCTAAAAATGTTTGCCTCCATAAGTTGCACATGCATGCCAAGTTTGAAGTATGTATGTGCAATGGCTACAAAATTATCCCCAACGTTAAAGTTTGGGACAAACCAACCAACAAACCAACAGACAGACCAGACAGACAGAGGAAATAACAATATGCCCCCGAGAGGCATAAAAACTCTGAAAAGTTTGATATGCTTGGCTATCTCACCTCTTTTAGTTCTGTGTTTTGTGCAATATACTGTGCATTTGATGCCTCCAGCTGATGTATATACCTGAAATAAAAGACAAAATTCTAGTTATCACACACAAAGGCATATTACTCTTCATAGATGTAAGTAACATATATATATATATATATATATAAACATAATGATATAGTCCTTGCGTGGATACAGAATATATTAAAAAATAAATTAGAAATCCAGTTTTTTACGTTTATTTGCGTTAGCGCTTTCAATGCTATTGCATATCATCAGACATTTTAAACGTATATATCTTCACAAGTGGTGTCAGTTTATCTTTTATATATATATATATACTCTTAACCCTTTACCTATTAACCCATTCCTCCATAGGCTACTTTTAGACCCAACCTCTTTGAATAAATCTACTGAAAAGGAGCATTTACTAGAGAAAAGGAACATTTCAGAATTGTGTTGTTTAGAATCCAATGTGATAAATAGAGTGTTTGCTCCTATGGAGAAAATGCTCTATTTATCACAATGGTTTCAAAAAGTGACTTTAACAGAGGCATAGAAAGGCGTTTTTATGGAGAAAAGGGTTAAATATTCCTGTAAGAAATAATGACATCATGAATATTTATGTGCCTGGATTTTTATAATAGCAAACATAGCAGACCTTGATAAGATGGCTCCTACCATGTTGCAAAGACTTCAATAGGCCTTTATATGACAGAAAGGGTTTGGGTTAGGATAATTATAAGGTTCCTATGTGCCCCCATTTCTATTGGATAAGTCAAGTTGGGATCATTTGATAATGGGAGTCAGTATTAAATAGTGCAGACCTGATCAAAGTCATCCATCAAGATCAGTTTAAAGTCCAAATATCTAGGGTAATTATGGTGATTTTGTTCTGACAGCATATTTAACCCTATATTCCATGAATATTCACATAAGAAATAATGACGTCATGAATATTACATGTAGATGAATATTTTTATAATGGAATATGAACAGAGGAATGTTTGGCCATGGCAGAAACTGTACAGTCATATCTATACTATTTCATGAGCAAACAGAGCAGACCCTGATCAGACAACTCCTACAGGGTCTACTCTGTTTGCAAATACGTAGAAAGATGTATTTGCTGATTAACTGGTTAATAATGCCTTCAACCACTAGTAACTAGATGAAATAGACAAAGCATAGCTCTCAACAATCAGATTAGCACTGACAAGTTTCAATCTTGTTTGTTTGACACTATGAAGCTGAAGTGCAAAATAGGATTAGTCTGGCCCCATATCTAGCAAGGTGGAGTTTATTCTAAATCCCTAAACAAGGGGCATACATTAGGTGCTAAAATCATCATTTCTCCACCAAACCCTATGTGGTGTCCACCCTGTAGAATCACCTCAAACTCTGTTTCTTCTTTGAAACAATTCTAAATGGTGACCACAACATAGGGTTTAGTGGAGATATAAAGGAGTTATTCTTGAAAAAGGTTTAATTATTGTATCTTATCTATGCTTCCATCTACTTAGTTTATGACAGGGAAAAATGCATATCATACCACTGTTGATCTCTTGATTTCTGGTAGAACGTAGGTGGACGGACCTGGAACCTCAGTGTCAGGGAGTCTGACTCTGTGTTTAAGTAACCCTCTGTGGCCAGCAGGTCAAGACGGAAGAACCTATTGTACCCCCAACATTCGCCTACCTCAAAGTCAGATGCAAACTCCCGTACAATATTCTTACTGGAGTCCCTTGATGCCTGGTGAACCATCTCTACACGGTACTCGTATCTGTAGCACATAAAAAACATTAACTTTAAATCAAGAATACTTCAGAAATCCTTTGAAACAACAGTTTTAGAACAGCAGTATATTCAGAAAAATAATTCAAACATTTTATATATTTCTCCATCAATCCCTATCTTGCTCTAACTGGTAAGAACTGCTTCTCTGTAACAATTCTAAACTGCCTCTCTGTGACAATTATAAACTGCCTCTCTGTAACAATTATAAACTGCCTCTCTAACTGCCTCTCTGTGACAATTCTAAATTGCCTCTCTGTGACAATTCTAAATTGCCTCTCTGTAACAATTCTAAACTGCCTCTCTGTAACAATTCTAAACTGCCTCTGTAACAATTATAAATTGCCTCTCTGTAACAATTCTAAACTGCCTCTCTGTAACAATTCTAAACTGCCTCTCTGTGACAATTCTAAATTGCCTCTCTGTAACAATTCTAAACTGCCTCTCTGTAACAATTCTAAACTGCCTCTCTGTGACAATTCTAAACTGCCTCTCTGTAACAATTATAAATTGCCTCTCTGTAACAATTCTAAACTGCCTCTCTGTAACAATTCTAAACTGCCTCTCTGTGACAATTCTAAACTGCCTCTCTGTAACAATTATAAACTGCCTCTCTGTAACAATTATAAACAGCCTCTCTGTAACAATTCTAAACTGCCTCTCTGTGACAATTCTAAATTGCCTCTCTGTGACAATTCTAAATTGCCTCTCTGTGACAATTCTAAACTGCCTCTCGGTCACAATTCTAAATTGCCTCTCTGTGACAATTCTAAATTGCCTCTCTGTGACAATTCTAAATTGCCTCTCTGTGACAATTCTAAATTGCCTCTCTGTGACAATTCTAAATTGCCTCTCTGTGACAATTCTAAACTGCCTCTCTGTGACAATTCTAAATTGCCTCTCTGTGACAATTCTAAATTGCCTCTCTGTGACAATTCTAAACTGCCTCTCTGTGACAATTCTAAATTGCCTCTCTGTAACAATTCTGAATTGCCTCTCTGTGACAATTCTAAATTGCCTCTCTGTAACAATTCTAAACTGCCTCTCTGTGACATTTCTAAACTGCCTCTCTGTGACATTTCTAACGAGTTACAGAGAGACACTGCTTTGATAGATTAGTACACATCTTATTGACAACCCTGAACAAAATACAATTCAGCAAATAAATGGATTTATTGATATCAACTATTTGCTCGCTAAAAAGTAATTTTTGTCTATTCAATATTGTTATCTGCTTAATTTCTGAATTTGCAGAAGTTATTAATTTATGGATAGTGTGCAAAAGTATACAGTTTTGATACAGTTTGCAAACTCAAAATCAATTTATATATCTGACAGTTATACTCTGCACTTCTTACTGCAATGAGTCTCTACTCTTACATCAGTCCTTAAACTGTTTACCTGATACAGAAACCATTTAATGCCTTTTGTAACATTAAACAAGAGTAGATCAGACCAGACCAGATGGTTTTTATAGGAGCAGTCTGGTCAGGGTGTGCTCAATTTGCTTATGAAATAAAATATAGATATGATTCTGCAGTTTCTGCCACTAAACATTCTCTTGTTTATATGTTATTATAAAAGTCAGCTGATCAATATTCATACAGTAAATATATCTTACATGAATGTTCATTAGGTATTAAAAAGGATCAATGATAAAAATTAGAGTCGATAAACCAAATGCTATCAGGTGCTGACACACAAGTAGCTTTATGATTCACACACAACACAAACAGAATCAATACCAATAGAAGATGCAGCTGTTACTTACTTGGAAGTTTCTGACAGGCCTGACGACAGCTCCAGGAATACTGACAGGTAGTTACCCCTCACCACTCCATTGCCATCCTATCATCAAAAAGCAGACACTGTACAGCCAAGATAAATTTGATGGGCACCTCTATTAAACCTTATCATGCTAATTGTGACCTCATTGTCATTTGTTAACAGATAGATCCATATGAGACGCCACACAATGCTACATCTCTTCAGGATCTAAGCTGTTTGACAATAACTTGAAATGGGGAAACTGTGATCACCATGGCAAACAGTGTGATCCACAATTTGCTTATTAGGAATCACTGTTTGTCACTGTGATTGTGTTTTTCAAAGAAAAAGGGAGGAAATGAAATGATACAAGTGCAGCAGACGATTTTTATTTGCAGATGATAATGTGTGGTAGTAAAGAGATAATGTTATTAAGGTGCTAACCAGTAACCTGGCAGAGGTTTGCATTAGCAAACAGAGGAGACACAAATCAGATGGCCCCTGTTGAAGCCATTTTATCAGGTCTGCTTTTTTGCTTAATATGAAAGAATATAGATTTGATTCTACAGTTCCTGTCATGGTAAGAAATTTCCCGTTCACAATGCCATTATAAAAATTCAGCTAAATGATATACATTCATTATTTCTTAATGAATTTTCATCAGGTCTCTTTCCCACATATAAATGCCATGTCACGCCCTTGCAAACAGAGTAGACCAAGATCAGACGTCTCCTACAGGAGCCGTCTGATCAGGGTCTACTCTGTTTACTTATGAAATAGATCTGGCTCTACAGTTGTTACCAATGCAAAGAAAATCCTGTGTACTCATGCGATTACAAAAATTCAGCTAATAAATATCCATGATGCCATTATTTCTTACATAAATATGCAACAGGAAAAGGGTTAAGTATTTTTGAAACAGAATGGAAAGCTAGTACTACTTACTGGATAAACTTTGAGTCTCCAGCTCAGTCCATTCACTTGCAGTGGCTCACTGTATACTGGGTCTGCCCTCTGCTGGAGACTGCTGAAGTTGTTCATCACGAATGTACTACTGTCGTACTGGGGTACTATCTCACTGGTAAAGTCTGATGGCACAGGGGCGGTCACAAACGAGGCCATAGGTCGTCTGTGCATCTGTAACAGGTCATGATGATGTATACAGGTATACATATGATTTATGGGAATCCACTCCTTTCAATGTTTTTCCTTATCATTTATTTCTTTACACATAATGGACAAATTTATGTAGTCTATACAAACATCAGGATCCCAACATTCTGACACTCTGACTAGTTTTGATGAGAAATTGAACAAAAATTACTTTGCGATAGTGCCAGACATATGTTTTGCATTAACACTTTGTCAGTGTATAAAGTAAAATCAAATACAGTTGATCTTTGATATATCTCAAACTCGGATAACTCGAAGTAAAAGTTCTGTCCTTCCAAGATTTACAATACAGAATTGTTCTAAAATTAATGACTACGCATATCTAGAAACACATGTGACAGCTTAATGCAGGTCGAAAGTAATGCTGAAAGATCCTACAGGAGACCTACTTTAGACCTGCATTAAGCAATGAACTTGAGAAATTGTTCAGGTTAGAAATTGGAAGACTGGAACCTCTTGATATCTCAAAGTAATTGGTCTCTTAACCCTTTCCCTCATATACACACGTTTTCACGCATTTGCAAACAGAGTAGACCCAGATCAGACGGCTCCTAGAGGAGCCGTCTGATCAGGGTCTGCTCTGTTTGCTAATAGAATTTGATAGATCTGTTTCTTTAGTTTCTAAAATGGCTGCAAGGTTCCACCTTCCATATTTCATTATAACTATTTTGTTCATGAATATTCAGTAGGTATTGAAATTTGAAATAAACATAGAACAGGGAAAGGGTTAAGGTTCGAGATATCGGTAGTTCAACTGAATGCGACTATACACTGTTAGCAAATTCCTACAGCCCAAGTTCGGTAAGACTTCTTTAACTAATCTTTGTGAGCTAGTAATGAGTTCTTACAGTTTCCATTTCTGGGTAGTGAGACTTTGTTGAAATAAAGATTTGACATATATTACTCTGTGCGTGTCATTTAACTCTTTACACATTAAGTAATTGTCTACAGAGCTGGTTATCTACTACAATTCTCAGTCACTTCTCTTCAACATTGCTGTCTGAGGGTCAAGCAGGTTTGATTCTGATCAAATTACTCTACCACTCATTTGGACCAAACTAGATATTAATCACAAATTCATCACTAGCATATAAAGAACTGTATTATAGGTAACACATTCTATCATCAAGATCTTATAATTTACCGACATTCTATTACCCAGGTACAAATAAGATGCATATTCACTCATCAAACCCTAAGTTGTGACCACTCTTTACAATTATCTCCTCAAGGTGATTCTAAAGTGGTCACCACATAGGGATTAGAGGAGACAATATATGCCCCTTTATCTTTGACTCTTATTACCTCTCTGAATATGGCCAGAAGCTCATCACTCTGGTGTATGAGATTGGCTTTACTGCTGTTTGAGATCTGTCGTTCCACTTTCTCTATCAAAGAGTCCAAGAGTTCTGTCTCCTGTGTCAGCTGACCACGCTGACCTGCAATAGTCATGTGATGTTTTAACCCTTTACTCCATGAACATTTATGAAAGAAACAATGACCTGATGAATATTAATTAGCCCACTTTCTATAATAGTATATGAACAGATATTTTTGGCCATGGCACAAACTGTAAATTCAGATCTATCCTAATCTGTAAGCAAACAGAGCTGACCCTGATCCGACGGCTCCTACATATCTTTGGAGAAAGGGGTTACACAAGAACTTATGATACATTTTAAGGCATTGGTGTAATGACATTTACCCTTTACTCCATGGAGATGCCATTTGACACATTTGCAAGCAAACAGAGCAGACACAGGCTCCTGTAGGAGTTGTCTGATCAGGATCTGCTCTGTTTGCTAATGGACCTGATTCTACACTTTCTACCAGGGCCAAAACTTTTCTAGGAGATGTTTTGATCCAGCCTTATCTTGTTGGTACTCATTAGAACTCCCTCTATGTAGCTTGTAATGGCAATCAACTGATTTGACTTTGCCTGTATCAGGGATTTACATCAATTTAACAGTTTTTCAGTCATATCACGATGTCAAGCTTAAAACAGGTGCATAGAACAAATCCCATTGTTTTGTGCACAGAAGAAAACACTGGTAGAATACAGACTGACTTACTGGAAACCAGCTGGAAAACTTCCTCACATGAAAAATTCAAATGTCCAGACTGGGATTCAAGCCACAGACTTTCATTAATGATTATTTATAATTGTTAATGTTATTTAATCCATTACCTCATAGGTTATTTTTAGATACAACCTCTTTGAATAATTCTACCGAAAAGGAGCATTAGAATGTTGTAGTTTGAAACCATTGTGATAAATAGAGCATTTGCTCCTAAAGGAGCAAATGCTCTATTTATCACAATGGTTTCACAAAGTGACTTTTACAGAGTCGTCAAAAGTCTTCAATATGAGGGAATGGGTTAAACCGTTACTTCATAAATATGCCTTTCTATGCCTTTGCAAACACAGTGGACTCGGATCAGATGGCTCCTGTAGGAGCAATTTGACCAGGGTCTGCTCTGTTTGCTTATGAAATAATATAGATATGATTCAACGGTTTCTACTATGGCCAAACTTTCTTGTTCCTGGATACCATTACAAAAATCATACTAATTAACATTCAAGATGTTATTATTTCTGACATGAATATTCATGGAGTAATGGGTTAAAGTGTGATGTCAAATGTCTCCATTTATGCTACTTACATCACCACAGTACTGAAATGAGTCTCTGTATATGAAAACAGGCCAAACTGCAGCGTTAACCTGGTGAATATTCACGTGAGAAATAATGATATCATGAATATTATCAGCTGTTTTATTTATTATGGCATATAAACACAGGATCTACTGACCATGACAGAAACTGAAGAATCATATCTATACTATTTCATAAACAGAATAGACTGACCAGACTGCTCCTACAAGAGTCACCTGATCTGTGTTTACTTTCTGCATTGCTTCCATTCTGCAACAAGCAACCACCTGAGTACAAAATGCAAGGATCATATTTTAAAACTAGACAAGAGTTTTCAGAGGAATACATGTGTCACCTGCTGGGAGAAGTGTTAGTAAAAAAAAAAAAGTGTGACGGACAAAAATGTGACGGACAAAAAGACAGACGAGGGAAAAGTGATCCCTAAGTGACAAACTGCCTCTGGGCACGTGACACAAAAATTGTGTCCATAGGACATGGATGCCCCCCATTCCCCCAAGTGATACTGCCTCTGAATCAAGCACTTTTCATATCCCTCACCCCCACTGCCTCTAAATCAAGTATTTTTTACTATAATTATGCTATATAGTGAAGAAAAGTCCCATAAGTCTAGTAACAAGAGCTGTCACAGGACAGCGCGCTCGACTATTCTCAGAATGTTAGTATAAAATGCTTGATAGTGGACTAAAATAGTGTCCAATGATACTAGAAGCAAGTAACCAGTCTCAGTAAAATATATTTAATAATATTCAGGATGTAGGTTCTCTTTGAACTCTTTAATTAAAATTAAGTAAAAAAGGGCAATAATTTCTGTTAAAATGCTTGACAGAGTAATGTACCCTTGCCTACATATGAAGCTTGAGGTGGTGAACAAGTGTTCCAAGTTTCAAAGCTTTATCTCAAAGAGTTATGTAAATAAGTGGACTTTAACAAAAACCTTAACCAAAAGTTCTAAGTTAAAAAGGGCCATAATTCTGAAAAAATGCTTGACAGAGTTATGTACTCTTGCCTACAGATGAAGATTGTGATGGTGAACAAGTGTTCCAAGTTTTAAAGCTTTAGCTCAAAGGGTTATGTAAATAAGTGGACTTTAACAAAAACCTTAACCAAAAGTTCTAAGTTAAAAAGGGTCATAATTCTGTAAAATTGCTTGACAGAGTTATGTACTCTTGCCTACAGATGGAGATTGTGGTGGTGAACAAGTGTTCCAAGTTTCAAAGCTTTATTCCAAAGGTAAGAGGCAAAAAGTGGACTTTAACAAAAACCTTAACCAAAAATTCTAAGTTAAAAAGGGCCATAATTCTGTCAAAATGCTTGACAAAGTTATGTACTCTTGCCTACAGATAAGGTTTGTAATGGTGAACAAGTATTCCAAGTTTAAAAGCTTTATCTCAAAGGGTTATATAAATAAGTGGACTTTAACAAAAACTTTAACCAAAAGTTCTAAGTCAAAAAGGGCTATAATTCTGTCAAAATGATTGACAGAGTTATGTACTCTTGCCTACAGATGAAGACTGTGATGGTGAACAAGTGTTCCAAGTATCAAAGCTTTGTTCCAAAAGTAAGAGGCAAAAAGTGGACTTTAACAAAAACCTCAACCAAAAATTCTAAGTTAAAAAGGGCCATAATTCTGTCAAAATGCTTGACAGAGTTATGTACTCTTACCTACAGATAAAGTTTATGGTGGTGAACAAGTGTTCCAAGTTTCAAAGCTTTATTCCAAAGGTTAGAGGCAAAAAGTGGACTTTAACAAAAACCTTAACCAAAGTGTGACGCGGACGCGGACGCGGACGCGGACGCCGACGCCGGGGCGAGTAGGATAGCTCCACTATTCTTCGAATAGTCGAGCTAAAAATGGTCATAGCAAAATTTCCCTTTTTTACATACATCTACACACCATAAGTGTTAGGAACTTACCCATCAATGTGAGGAGTTTACTCTTCAGCTGTGACTCCAGTCTGGCAATCATCAATTCCACAGCATTCCGGATTTCGCGCACACGTTCATCTTTTGCAGTCTTGACACTATCAATGTTCCGCTCCTGAATATCAAAATAAATATTAACCCTGTCCCTGATGGATATCAATGTTAGAAATACATGTATATACATCATGAATATTTATTAGCGGAATTTAGTTGAATGGCATTTGAACACAGAAGTTTTGACCACAGACAAAACTGCAGAATCAGATCTTTAGTATTCCTATAGGAGCCGTCTGATCTGGGTCTTCTCTGTTTGCAAGGGCATAAAAAAGCATTTCTATCAGGGAAAGAGTTATTCCTGTTTCAAATGTGATGCATATCATATTTACAGAATGGCCAATCTCTTAACTGTTCCAACTCTAAACCAGTAAAGCCTTGAAACAACTCTTTTAATTAACCCTCTACTTCATAAATATTCATGTATGAAATGATGACATCATGAATATTAATTAGATGAATTATTACAATGGCGTATCAACACAGAACATTCTGGCAAAGGCAAAAACTGTGGTCAGATCTATATAATTCCATAAGCAAAAAGAGCAGACACTGATCAGATGGCTCCTGCCGGAGCCATCAGATTTGAGTCAAGTCTGCAAGGCGTAGCAAGTAAGGGGTTCAGTACTTCGGTAATGCTAGATTTTCCCACCAGATCCTATCTTGATGGTATTCATTAGAATGGCTTTGAGAGGTACACTGGAGATCCGTTATAACGCGGACCGTTTTACCGTGGTATCCGATATAACGCGGTTGGTCTGTGTCGCCGAATTTTTTTTGTAAATACCTTATTTATAATATGATTGAATATCGCAATGAAACATAAAATAAACTTAGGTAAACTTATCCGCCCGCAGCAGGCTAAAGGATAAAAACAAACACCGGTCCCTGCATAAACAATTGAAGACAATCTTACGTGTGAAAAACTGACAACTATCAACTGGTATATATGCCGCCATGAATGTAATACGCACAGCTGATTACCAGCTCGTATCATGCGCATGATGCCCTAATAGCACGGGTAAAATCTTAACTGCCTAACTTTCGTTACAAATTAATTGTGTGTATAATTGAGATGCGCGTGTACTGAATTTTTTCACTGTAAAAGCCACAAAAGTTCACATTTTAATTATGAAAAGCAAACATCATTAGAAATCTAAACCCCTAACTCAGTGCGAGGTTGGAGGTTATATGCTAATGCAGAAAAGGGTGTGTACCCTTTGACCAATCAAATGAAATTTAAAACCCCAACAAATCACACGCGACATCACATGTGACCTTTCATTTTTCTGAAAACAATGACAGCCATGTTTATTGTTTTACACAGCAGGTTTAATCGGATTAGGGGTTTGACCGGCCCAGAGGCAATTACATCCCTCCCGTCAACAGGCTTGTTTTATGAAATATACTTGGTTGCTTGAAATCATACTCGATTTAATTTGTAATTTTGTATAATTACGTTGAACCTTTCCAGTACGTGAGTGGGCGGGGAAACAAAGTAAACAAATCAGTTTCGTTCGAAATTAGTTTATTTTAGGATGATGGGGGTTTATGTAAGTTTATGAAAGTACCCAGATAAAAAAAACCTGTTACAACGCGGTTCCGTATATAACGCGGGTTGAATTTTATGTCCCCGTACCACCGCGTTGTAACGGGTCTCCAGTGTAATTCTAATGAGTATCAAAAATATAGGATTTGACTGAGAAATAATAGACTTGTGTAGATATTTATGCCTGTTACTCACAGCCCAAAACATACTTAGAGCTTAGTGTTTGTGCTTAAGCATTCATTTAATTCTAAATTACTTACCACGTCTTGTACAAGACTGATTAGTTCTACGTTTCTGCGGCGTAAAGAGGAGAGTTGTTCCATGACTCTGTGCATGTGATCATCATACTCTGTATCAATGGGTTTAAAGGTGTGATTAGAGTGCTGAAAAATACAATATAATACTATGAAATTATACAGTATAAACAGTCCTCTTACTCCCCTGGAGACATTCATTCTACTATCAATCACTGAGCTGTAGACAAGAGGAGTATTTAGGAAATGTAGATGTATATTTTCCATATATTCTCTGCCAAACCTATCTCTTTATCTTAGAAATAAGAGATTTAGACGAATCAGTATTCTGAAATAGCTATCACCAACACTATTACTATAACCCTTTCCCTGATAAAGTGCTTTTTGGCACCTTTGCAAAACAGAGTTGATCCAGATCAGATGGCTCCTACAGGAGCTGTCTGATCAGAATCTGCTCTTACTATATGCTTATGGAATAATATAGATCTGATTCTACAATTTCTGCAATTGCCAAAAAATTACCTTGCTCATGAATTCATAATGCCACAAAAATTCAGCTAATAAATATTCATACTTAAATATTCATTCAGGAAGAAGGATGAAACAACATGGCTATTACCACAATGCCATTCAATCATACTAAGTAGTTACAATAATGCAAAAACTAGCAATGGCATTTGAATTATCAAAATATTGCCATAGCAATGTTAGGTATATAGCCACTACAAACTCTCCTTTGGCGGTGTGATTTAGCACTTTCCCTGATGAATATTCCTGTAAATAATATTGACATCATGAATATTTAATTATTTATTACCTGATATTTTATATTGGAATATATATAATAGAATAAGATCTATATAATGCCATAATCAAACAGAGCATGATTGGACAGTTATTACAAGAACCACCTGATCTGAGTCTACTCTGTTTGCAAAGATGTGAAAAGACGTCTCTATCAGGTAAAGATTTAAAAGTTAATCCATGATGGATGGATGGATGGATGGATGGAGAGAGCCAGGATTCTAATTGGGTGCATATTGCAGAAGTGAAATCTAACCTTTGAACTTTAAACCCGATTGTTGGACATTACACCTTAGTTTAATGTTATCAAATTTGAGCTTCTCTGCTGAAGCACACCAAACCTTTGTAATATTGGTTACAAGTACAGAGCTGAAGATAAAAGTTCTTATTTCTTCACTGCCACATCCTGCTAGTACTCATTAAAATCACCTCGAGGTGAATCTATTGAGTTCAGTACCAAAAAGACACGGTTTAGCAAAGAAATACAGTACACATTTCATCCAGATTTCCAAATACTCTTCTTACTGACAGCTCAGTCATATTCAAAAAGAATACATGTTCAAATATTCTAACCTTTTACCTGTTCAATATTCTTGTCAGAAATAATGACATCATGAATATTTATTAGCTGACTTTTATAATTGTACATGAACACAGGATTTGTATACAGGATTTACAGAAACTGTAAAGTTACATCTACATGTATATAATTCCAAAAGTAAACAGAGCAGACCCTGAACTAACGGCTCCTGTAGGAGAATGCATTTATATGAAGAAAAGGGTTAAAGCCAGTAACTTGTTATACTCTTCTATTTCAGTCCTTCATTTTTTTTATTCTGGTTCTACTCAAATTTTGCCAAAATTTACATACAGACATGTGAGAAATCTTACCTTTCCGCCCCATAAGGCACACTGATGACAAATGCATTGTTTACAAGTGTTACAGAACACGCTTATCTTCTCCTTGTGTTCAGAGCACCTGTACAATAAAAGAAAAGTGTCTGTGACAAAGTGCTGTACTTAACCCATTTACTCCATGTATTCATGTGAGAAATTATGTTTGAATATTGTGTAGATTAATTTTAATGTGACCAAGAATACTGTGACTATGGCTGATACTGTAGTAACAGATCTATATAATTCTATAAGCAAACAGAGCAGATCCTGACCAGACAGCTCCTATAGGACATATCTAATCTGGGTCTACTATGTCTGCAAAGGTGTATCTAGAGTATGGCGTATAGGATTAACAGAAACTGTCACAACAAGAGCACACAGATAAAGATAAGATATAAATTGTAATATGAACAGGTGTAGAAAAGAATTAACGATGCCTTTCGATTGTGTAAAACACTTCATACACAACTGCACTTTGAATAGAAACATCTCATTACAAACAAATATTTCTTTGCACACAAATACAAATGTAATTTCTTTTTCACTTAGATATTTTTCTGCAAACTAATCGCCTTTCTTTAAATATTTGCAAGTATGCACTCTTTGATATTTCATCATTACAATAAAACTTCTCACAAATTAACCCTTTCCCTCATATAAACGTGTTTTCACGCATTTGCAAATAGAGTAGACCCAGATCAGACGGCTCCTAGAGGAGCTGTCTGATCAGGGTCTACTCTGTTTGCTAATAGAATTTGATAGATCTGTTTCTTTACTTTCTAAAATGTCTACAATGTTCCACCTTCCATACAAATAACTATTTTGTTAATAAATATTCAGTAGGTACTGGAAATTGGCCGAAATACAGAACAGGGAAGGGGTTAAGCAAGGGCTGTCTTACTAAAAATCATTTGACCAAACTAACCCTAAGTAATTCAGCACTATCGCTACAATCACTATCACTATCATGTCAAACTTTAGAAATCATAAGATTTAACATACAGCAATCACAAATGGAAGTTGTGAGTGTCGTGTATATATATACAGTAAAACCTCTCTATAATGGACACTAAATTACATCAAGTATTTTGTGTTAAATGCAGGTGGCTGCTTAAAGCAAAGTGAAAGTAAAACAGAACGCTCCTGTAGGAGCGTTGTGTTTTACTTTCACCTTGCTTTAAGCAGCCGCCTGCCCTAAATACAAACTAATAAACACAATTTAGTGGCCGTTATAGGGAAGTTTTACTGTACATCAGAATTTACAGTAATTTCGATCAAAAGATCTTTTGTAAGACTAGCCTCAGAGCTGTAGGTAAGAGGAGAATTTAGCAAATATCTAGAGAAAATATGTTCTGTATTTCTCTACAAAACCCTACAGTGTTAATCAGTATCCCCTCAGAGAGGTGATTCTCCTGAATACCAGTAAGATAACAGAAAGTTTAACTTGAAGTTGAAAAATAAGATATCACTAATCAGTACACCTCTTAACTACAGTTCTGACTAAAGTTACAAAGAGAGCTCCAACATATAAACACTTCTTCACACATCTGCAAACAGAACGGACCCAGATCAGATGGAAGACGGCTCCTGTAGGAGCCATCTGATTAATGTCTGCTCTGTTTGCTTATGAAATTACAATAGAATCTACGATCTGACTGTAAGTTTCTACCAATACTAAAATTCCTGTGTACATCTGTACATATGTGATTATAATAAGAATTCAGTTAATAAACATTCAAGAGGGCATTACTTCTTACATGAATATTGAACAGGTAAAGGGTTTAGAGGCATATTTAGAAAATCTAAAAAAACACAATTTTTTATTTTCTTCAATGCTTGTGCTCATTATAGTCGCCTGTCTAAGGAGATTCCAATGAGTACAGTAAAACCTCTCTATAACGGCCACTAAATTATGTTAATTGTTTGGTATTTAGGGCAGGTGGCTGCTTAAAGCAAGGTGAAAGTAAAACAGAACGCTCCTATAGGAGCGTCCTGTTTTACATTCACCATGCTTTAAGCAACCACCTGTCTTTAACACAAAATACTTGATGTAATTTAGTGACCGTCATAGAGAGATTTTACTGTACCACCAATAGAGGTTTTGGCTGAGAAATTAAAGACTCGATTGGAAAATAGACCCCTTTTCCAAAGCTCTGAAAGATACATACACCTACATGATGTATGGAGATACATACACCTACATGATGTATAAAGATACATACACCTACATGATGTATAAAGATACATACACCTACATGATGTATAGACACAGTTCTTAATTCATTTAATGCTGAATATTCAAAGTAGAATGACCTATCAGTGTTAACAACAGTCTATTTATAAATATGAAAGTGCTATATTTGCTACAGGATTATGAATGGCAAACAGTGCAGACTCTGATCAGAGGGTTCCTCTAGAAGCCCTCTGATCTGGATATACTCTGTTTGCAAATGCCAGAGTCCTTGTTGCCCGCAGTGAAAGGGTTAAATGCAAATTACTTACTGATCATTTACACACTCTGGTTTCCGGGTGTGCTCCGTGTGTTGAAGTAAGTCAAGTTGCTGGGTGACTTCCTCTGCCCATCTACAGTTCACCAGCTCATTGATATGCAGAGGAGCTCTATAAAAATATACAATTGAAACATTTAGAGTGACCATAAAGTGATGAACATGAAATTGAATGCTTAACCTTTTACTTGATAAAGATGCAAAATTGCAAATGTATGCATTCTCAAACAGAGTAGATTTATATCCTGTCTGATCAGGGTCTGCTCCAGTTGCTTATGGAATAATATAGAAGATCCGATTCTACACTTACTGCCATTGTTAAAATTTCCTTGGTTCATGTCAGTATATAATTTCAGCTAGCCAATGTTTATACATTCATTATCTCTTACATGAATATTTATCATGTATTGAGATAATGCAGAATAAAAGCATTGAAGAAACTTCCTTTAAAGATGTATGCTGCGCAAATTTCCGCAAATTTTGGTTTTCAAACTGATTTCAGAATCGGAATCTATGTACCTTAACACTTATTTAACACTAAACAGCAAGGTAAGAAAATGGTTGTATGCGGCTAAAAAAACGAAAAATGGATTGCTACGGAAACCAAAGGAACAGCGTTCGTCATTGGCCGAATATGTCGTACGATTCAAATTTACATACCAGAAATAATCATTCGATGTATATGTAGGCCAACAACCAGTGTCAGCCATTGTACATGTGATAACAACCTTACTAATATTCAAAGTGATGTTCCTAAATAGAATCGGAGTCATTCAGAACTTGGCCGAAGATGTCTGCTGATTTTCGTACAAAATCCCCGTTTCTAAAAAGGAGGCTCCTTTTAAAGAATTTAGCAATATTCGGATAGCGATAATATTTAGCAGAACAAATATATCCTGTCAGAAAATGGGTAGTAAGCATTAATTTCATTGTATATTTACCAAACAACTCCTGGTGTTGATTAATACGAAAAAATGTGCATAATACATCTTTAATTCAACGCGAGCCCTGATATTGATGCCTTTTGACACCTCTGCATAGGAGCAAATGTTCTATTTATCACAATGGTTTCAAAGCTACACAATTCTAAAATTTCTCTTTTTTCTAGTGAATGCTTCTTTTCAGTAGATTTATTCAAAGAAATTGGGTCTAAAAATAGCCTACGAGGGAATGGATTACAATACATTCATCTTAAAATCTGGTGATGGATTGTATTTCTTTAGAGGTCTTGTGTATGAGAGAAACCACGGTCAAATTGAGAAAATATTTATTATATGATATTTTTCTATTAGTCATTACGCACAATGCTTTTATTGTGTCAGGCTCAACAAAACTTAGAGCCCTCAAACAGGCAGAAGTTTAGTGGAATTCGGGAGAAGTTTAGTGGGATTTGGGGAGAAGTTTAGTGGGATTTGGGGAGAAGTTTTAATAGTGGGATTTGGGGAGAAGTTTTTAGATCTCCCTTTAGAGCTTATACATTTAAAAAATAATTTCTCTTTCACCATAAAATAGGGAGAAGTTAGCATAATATGGGATACTTTTCCCTCCAACTTGCCCACTAGCTTAAGTCATGTGTATAATACTCTGATACATGTACATGTAAATGGTCAACCCTTTCCCTCATATAAACAGCTTTTCATGCCTTTGAAAACAGAGTAGAAGTCGTCTGATCAGGGTCTGTTTTGTTTGCTATGACATGATAAAGATCTTGGGTAAGCCCTGCATATCAAACATTCCATTGGAAATGCAACATCTGATTTAAGTTTGTAATTGTTGATTGACAAAGTAAATTTGAGATAGATGTTACAGTGTGGGCCCTACTCAGACACCATACGACCAATGAGGTGACTGACTTGGGTCTCCACTGTTTGCATTTTTATTGGGGGTATCATGTGTTTTGACTCAAATATTTCAAACCATTCATCAACTCACCTACAATGTGGACATTGCATTCTGGTTTCTGTAAGCCATCTCTGAAAAGAAATAAAAATGATGTGAAACATGTTTTAATGTTGACTAATAGCTACCATAACCCCTCATAATTTGTATCAACCGTATTTCCTTTTTTCACCCTATGCAACCAATTGGGTATTCCTGATTTCAGGACTCTTAAATGGCAGCGATGAAATAAAAAAAATTTTTTTATAAAATCAAAAACATGGGTCATGTTCATGCAAGCAAGTTTTTTATTTCTATCCCCGCTTACCCGTATACAGGCATAACAGCATAACTTGGAACAATGCGGACATAGTCTGGCATCCCTCAACTTTTCCATGCATATGAAACATCTGAAGACTTCTGATAAGCTCTGAAAAATATTAAGCACAATTAGATTGTTGCAGAAAATAGCAAAAAATAGATGACTTTGTGTTCCTTTGAGTATCTGTTGTGATTTATGCATATTTATCTATATTTCTAGTATGAAACATGCTTTAATGGGACTATTTCAAATCTTAATATTTGACCAAAGTTAAAAAAAAAAGGTTCTGTTATATTCATTGTAGTTTATACGCAAGTGAGTCAAATGTTTTTGTTTCTTGCATATGCAATAAAATACATTGAAACCAATTTCTCTGGTCGATCCTGGCAGCCCTTGGGGACCTAAAAAAATAGTACAGTTTATTGATGTGTATTCCATAGACTCTAAAGGTGTAAAACAAGGTGTACTATTTCTGACATGAAAAAGCCATGACTTAAAGTATATGCAAAGCGTCCACAAAATACAAAATTGTTTAAGAAGAGCGCATGAATATAAGTCATGTGACGAAATCACGTGACCATAATATGAATGAATGTATAGTTCTCTGAGTGGCACTTACTCAAAGAATAAAGAAGGCCATGTCTGATGAATCCAGGATGTTTCGTACCAATTTTCGACTGGGACATTTCGTCCCACTGATCTGGTGAGTTTCATCCAATAATAACTTTATATATTTTTTATAAACACAGAGACATAATTATACATACATGTATGTATATGTTGCTGATTAAAATGAGTCCAACATTGAGAATCTGAGAATTCCTTCAAATTATAGCGTACATGTACTTGCATTTTCTCTTATTTCAATGCTTACTCTCACTGGCATGATAAATTAGTGCAAAACCATTGTAACAATGTCTACGAGTAGATCCATGAATTTCCATGTACAGTACAGGCCTCGAAATTTTCTCTATTAGTCACTTGTCCTGTAGGACGAGTATTACATTATACATGTAATGCCCTTCTGGCAATGGAGGAAAGGGTTAATATCACTAATCTACTGTCTTGTGATTTAGACTATGTCAATAATTTAAACATCACATCGCAGCATTATGAGTTTCTTATTTTACTTGTAAAAATTGGTGGGTGACATGAACGTCGCTAACCAATACACAAAGTTCTATTTCACAGATATATTACAACATTCAACTTGTAAAAAATTGGTGGGTGACTTGATCGTCGCTAACAATGATACACAACTATTTGACATTATATTACAATATTTAACATATATATATTGCTAATATATATACATTTTATTACTAACTATAGTATTTTGTTTATGACATGAACATCGCTAACCAATATACAACTATTTCACGTTAATATTACAGTACTTGTCTTATTGCCAAGGTTCAGTTAAAGCCATTTTTTTAAAATCAACATAGTATGGTGGGTGACATGATCGTCGCTAACCAATTAAATATATACATTAAATAAAATGCAGCAGGACAGTCACTTATATAAGTCTGAAACACACAACATCAGCCAATAAGATGTCACAGTCTTGGACCAAAAGTTGATCTATCAACCACTTTACGACTTGGATATGTATTAAAGAAAAGTAAGAGATTGTTGGTTTAAGTTTGTTATTTGAAGTTGCGCTTTCAACTTTTATCAAGGTGTACTGTATTCGTTTATTGTTCTGTTACTTTTAGAGAGTTATAATTGCTGTTACTAATTTCATCTGTATCTGGTGTATAAATCATCAAATTCACCATATATTTGGTGTTATGCTTTCACTTTATTTAGTTGAATGTCTTTGGCAGCTGTGCTCGCTTATAGGCTGTGCCTATTTCATATTAAAAGAAGCTATGGATATAATAGCACTCTGATCTTCTTTATCCGAATTTTAAATTTGTCCGAAAATGTAGCATTTCGACCCAAGGGTCGTTGACATTTCTACCTCTACAGTGTTCTGCTCTGGTCCAGATGACAAGGCAGCTGACTGAGACGCTTCCGATGATCCAGTAGCCATGACTCCTTTGTTCAGATCAAGGGCAACATTAATAATCGTTAGTATAAACCGAGAAGTATATCACGTTGAATTAGCTTTGTTCGCCATCTCCACCTAAACAACACTTGTGCGCATGCGTGAGAAAGTGAGGATACGTCTAAAACATGAGAAACACAATTCGGGAGATTTTCGTGCTCGAGCATAACGTGCTGATGATTCAATTCAAACTAATTAAATTCAATTTTACCCAGGCATTGAATCTTTCAGCCAAACATCGTGTCAACATCTTTATCTACAGAAAGCAGTATTGAGAGTTTATTGGTTATGTCCATTGTCTTGCTGATTTAAACCATAGGTGTTTGTCGTGTGCTACCCACTACCCGGCCATCCCCCCCTTTCCCGTCTGCAACTACACAGAAACATATTGAATATTGGCAAAAACAATCTCAAAAATGTCAAAACATTGTCAAAATACCATAAAATAACATTTAAAAGTGAACTAAAAAAATCTGAATTTTTTTGTTCACATCAATGTAATAGATAATAACATTATTATATTATATTGATGTGAATTATTTTTTTCAGTTTACTTCAAAATTTCGTGTTATTGTACTTTGACAATATTTTGACATGTTTGAGATTATTTTGACCAATATCTTTCTGTGAGGTTGCAGAGTGGGGTAGCAGATGGGCGGGTAGGGGGTAGCACACGACAAACACCTGTGATTTAAACACTTGTATCTAGATGTATATGTCTCTAAAGAAAACGTATCTTATCCTATCTTAAAACATTCAGTCGAACGAAACTCAAACGATTTAATGATGTGCCAAAGTCGAACTGTTTGCATACGCGTGACCAGGGAAATTGGACCGCCTCAAAGTGTCCAAATATTGCTAGATATTGATGCAGGGGTTGTGCAGAGTTATCTCCCTTATACAATTAATCCATTTGTGCTATGCTTAGTGACCTGCGAAGCTGTACGAAAATTCTGACAGAAGCATGACTGGCGACAAAATAAATTCGGTACTATATTTTCCTTCTTTCAAATGCTGCTTGTACCCAGATTAGTTCAATAGATTCAGAAGTCCTTTCTGCTTTTTGATCCGAGAAGGCTGCTGGTCCAGACCAGTGGTGCTGAAGTAGATACGATAACGTAGCTCTATTCCTAAATAAACTGGACGTTAGTCATTATCAGTCTTACAGCTACGATATCGCATCTAGTGCTGAAGGAGCTGAGACAGGAACTTGCTGATCTAATAACTGTTCTCTTTCAGAAGTCGCCGTCCTCAGGAGAAAGCCAACATCCTTAATAGGCAATTTCAGTCTGTTTTCAAGAGCATATCACCCCTGTCACTGAGGCAGACCTGCACACAGAAGCTCAGACACTGGCATCCCCAAGGGTTCTCTAAGTGTCTATGGGTGACATCGGTCCCGGGTCAACTCGGTCCCTGAGTCAAGTCGGTCGGGTCAACTCGGCCCGGGTCAACTCGGCCCACAAATATTATTTCATAATTACATTTTTTGGGTATAATCTTTATTTTGAATACTTTAATATTTTGATTCATAGAGACCCGATACTACAGATACCATACATGTGATAACTACCGGATTGTGCGGGAGACTACCGGATTTGAGCCCAACTCCCGCAAGTCCCGGCCGGGAGACGTAATCTCCCGATTTCTCACTCACTCACTACCCGGTTTATTTGTTGATCAGGCCATCAATTAATCCTCTGCTGAGGGTGGGGCCTGACTGTCCAGTCTCGATCTAAGTCTTCCTCTCCATTCTCGTCTCTGTTGAGGGTTGATGGAATCCATACCCAGGGCTTTCCTGTCCGGCTTAACTACGTCCTCCCAAGACAGTTTGGGTCTGCCAGTGGTCTTCTCCGCTGGTACATTCAAATGTCGGACTTGAGCAATCCAGCCAGTGCTGCGCTCAACGTGCCCCAGCCAATGCAGTCTGCTCTTCTGCATGATGTCTGCGAGGCTTTTCAACTTCAGTTGAGCAAGGAGGGATTCAAACGGAATGGTTTGCTCAGGTTTATGAATAAAAATTATTTTTATTTTTTTCCCACCCCATTTTCTATCATTTTTTGTCAATAAGCGCTTGCCAGACGCCTCAAAGAACCAGTGTTGTTGACTTATTTACTGCCCTGTTTATCAGGGCAGGCACAGCGCCGTATCCCTTTTGTAGTACGTCTCCATGTTGTCCCTTAATTATCAAAGACCACCACAGCATGCCCTAAATACCATGCTGAGTAATTGTGACCCCAGTAAAAGGGATTAAATGGTCAGCAAACTCAGCATGGTGTGTTATTTACCTTGGCATGTGTGTATTCCGTAACATAAACATTCGTGTATGCATATATGTCTCTGGTGTATCACACTGTCGTCATTACATGCTTTTTTCTTCACGGTCAGATTCTACTAAATTTCTGTTTAAGACAATCTTATTTTCTGAGACTAAACATCTAAATAGTTACTTTATTAAATTAATTTAGGTTCTAAGTTTATTAATAGATGTCCACATGGCATAACTGTAATGAAAATGTGCTTTTATCAGAAAAAATAGAACTCGAAATTGGTTGCCTCAAACCACGGATTTTTCGAACGGTGAAATGTATCATTTCATAGAGGCAAACACGAACATTGTTTTCCACAGACATTTGGTAACATATTCAAAAGAAATTGTGTATGTATTGAGTATAGAATATATGGATGTCAAATACACAAAATTTGGTGAGATAGGAAGCACTTTTCAAACCAAAAATGAAACTACAAAATGCAAAGATAGTGTACTAGTGTTTGGATAGTACCATATTTCGGACAGAAAGTGACAAATGTATTATGTTTATTTCAGAATATAAATTTCTGGATATATTGCATTACAAAAATGAATTAAAATAATAAAAACAATAATGTCAATAATAATATAATATAAGAATGAGAATAATATAAATAACGATAGTAAAAATAATAATAAACATATGTCTATCAATTGGCCAGTTAAAAGAATAATAATAAACACAAGTCTATCCATTGGCCAGAATGGAATGGAATAGAAAGAAATTGTAATTAGAAGAGAGTATATGGAAATAAATAATAGCACACACACACACACACACACACACAAAATAATAGAATAGAAAGGAATAGTAATTAGAATAGATTATATGAGCACAGAATAGATAATGGAATAGAATGGAATGAAACACAAAGGAATTAGAATAGACAAGGGAATGGGATGGAATAGAAAGGAATGGGAAATAGAGTAGATGTTGATGGATGTAGAACAGAGAATAGTACAGAATAGAATAAGGAATAGGATATAAATAGAATTAATACAAACTAAATTACACAGATGTAATGTGCTAGATAGGCAAAAAAGTTCCATTGCCCTAGTAATTAAGATGGTTTGTCGCGCATAAAAGTGCTTTTATCATTCCTCCCTCCTTTCAAACCAGGTGTGTGTGTGTGTGTGTGTGTGTGTGTATGTGTGTGTGTGTGACATACCAGTGATTGGCATTGAACATATAAGGAAATTTCAGAGTGTCTATTGCCACTTTTTTTTCTATCCGGTGAAAGGGTAAAAATCACACGCACGCGTAATTAATTAAGGACTTCATGAATACATGTACATAAATTCTATGTATCTCCACCAAACCCTATTTTGTGACCATTCATTGGAACATTCTCGATGAGACGATTCTATGAAATCTGTGAATTAAACAAATTAAAAAAACTGATTTCATCCACTTTATTCTTATCAGGACTAAGCAACATTAATAGATAACAATAATCAGAAAAAGAAGCACTTTATAGAAACCCGATACCCAAATACATTGCCAAAAAAGTATCCAAAATATTATATATATCTTTGCAAACAGCTTTGATCCAGATGAAATTCCCAGTAACTCGGCCTCTCAAGTGGATCCAAAATAACACTTTATAACATTCATCCACTCGCATTAATTGTTCTTATTTACAGCAGAGACATATGTCAATCAATGAAGCAGATAAACAATTCAACTTAATTTCACTTAAAAAATATATATGCCGCCTATTTTCACACCTATTTGTTTGACATCTCAGTTTGATCTAATTATCTCATTACTGAATGTCGCCTGTTTTATTCGTTAATCTCGTGCAACATACTTATCACCTTTATTACTTTGTTCTCGTCCGCTAAATTAAATGGGTTATTACTTACGAAAAAACGTGCCAACTATTGTCTTAATTCTTCAAAGAGTCCACCGATCAGGATCTTTAATTTTTGTTGCAGTTTATAAACTTTTATTAACGGTCGAGAAAGGGCCGAGTTGACCCGACCAAGACGGGCCGAGGTTAACCCACCCAAAAACAGGCCTAGTTGACCCGACCGACTTGACCCAGGCCGAGTTGACCCGAGGCCGACTTGACCCGGATTCGACATATCGGTCTCCAAACCCAGTGTTTTTAAGCTCCTAGACAACCTGAAGTCAGAGAAGGCTGCTGGTCCAGACCAGATCAGACCAGTGGTGCTGAAGGAGCTGAGGCAGGAACTTGCTGATCTAATAACTGTTCTCTTTCAGAAGTCACTGTCCTCAGGATAAATTCCACATGACTAGACCAGGGCTTATGTCTGTCCCATCTTTAAAAAAAGGCGACACCAGCGACCCAGCTAACTACCATCCTGTATCTTTGACCTGCATTCTATGTAAAACTCTTGAACACATTGTGGCCTCTCATTTATCTCAACACTTCAGTTATCATAATATCCTCTATGACCTCCAGCACGGATTCCGAGAGAGACTTTCCTGCGAAACCCAACTTATTGAACTCACTGACCACTTCATAAACAACATCTCTTCTGGATGCCAAACTGATCTAATTCTCCTTGACTTCAGTAAGGCCTTTGACAAGGTCATTCATCTCAAATTTCTCTATAGCCTTCAGGAATATGGTGTCTCTCCGCAGGTTCTTAGCTGGACTCGCTCTTTTCTTACTGGCAGAAGTCAAAGAGTCATACTCGACGGTGAAAGCTCCGTTGATGTCACAGTTACCTCTGGGGTCCCACAAGGGTCTGTCCTCGGACACCTCTGCTTTCTTATTTACATAAACCAACTTCTTTCTACTGTCTCCCGCTCCGAAGTTAGACTCTTTGCTGATGACACTGCCATTTACCTAGCTGTCAACCCCCTCTTAGACTGCAAATCTCTACAACAAGGTCATGATAAACTACAGGATTGGGAAAAGCAGTGGGACATGGAGTTTAACCCCTCCAAATGTCAGGTCCTTCACATCTCTAAGATGGCTTTATTAAACAGAATATCACTACTCGTAATCAGAAAGTGCGAGAGCTAGCCTATAAGTCCCTGGTCCGACCGCAGTTGGAATATGCTTCTACTATATGGTCCCCACACCAAAACTTATATTCAAAAGATTGAGAATGTTCTACGCCATGCCATTAGATGGGTCACACACAACTACTCCCCTCTAGTGAGTGTTACAGCCATGCAAAATAGCCTTGGATGGAGGTCTCTGGAACATCGCAGATATGACTCGAGGCTAGTTATGCTTTACAAGATCTACAACAACCTAGTCGCAATACCGCTTCCATCGTACATACAAATACCCAGCAGATTCACTAGACACATGCATCCCCTCTGCCTCAGACAGATTCAAGGCCACACTGATTACCAGAAGTTTTCTTTCTTTCCCCACAGTATCACTCTCTGGAACCAACTCCCTATGGATACCGCTACCCTGCCTGACCTAGGCCAGTTTAAGAGGGCTGTGGCAAAGTTGCAGTATTAGTCCATGTTCAGTGTTTTTATTCTTTTTCTTTTATCTCACCTCACCCACATTTTAACCAACTGAATTTCTTCCTTTAAGTCTCGCTATACCCAAAAATATTTATTTTGGGGTTTCCTTTTACCTTTCACTTCACTAACAGTTCTGACGTTTACTTTTTCCTGGCTATAACACTGGTGAGCGGGGTTGCCAGTATACAGAGATAGATAGATGTCCAAGATATGATTCTACGGTTCCAGGACTTTTCGTACCAAAACCAGTTCATACCGGGACGTTTCATCCGGGACAATTCATATCAATTTTCGACTGGGACATTTCGTCACACTGAACTGGGGCATTTCATCCCAATAATAACATTTTTATTTTTTATTAAAAGTAGCTCAACCTTTCCAATATTGAAATAAATCTAGAAACCATGTTGATACATTTGGCCATTACATCTTATGATCTACTGTAAATTTACAAATAATTTGAGGTACGTTAATGCAGTAATTGTTAAAGCACATACACCTTTTAGATTGTCTTGTTGATATTCACATATTAGCCACACTACAGATGAAGCAAACGACTTTATTCAATCATCATCATCATCAGTGTTTTGTTTAAAATACAGGTGCAGGTGCATCATCCACATTAGTAGGCCCCCTTCCAGGTAACTGGCTGGCTGCACACATGGCAGATTTCAGACTAGATCTCCACTTAATTCTATCTTGAGAATCGACCTCGGCCAGTTTCCATTCTCTGCGATCTTTCTCTGTCAGTGTCTTTGGCCCTTCCATGTCATCTTGGGCCGCCCAGGTCTATGTGTGCCTTCAACCTGTATGTTAAAAGCTGTCTTGGCAGCACTGCTGGTGTGCTCGACATGTCCAAACCAGCAAAGCTTTTTCCCTCTGATGATGAGATCCAGGTCTACAAGACCCAAGTCGTGTCAACAGCTCTTTTGATGTAACTGTTGCCACATTCTCAGGCTTGACGTTGTAGATCCATCTAATAATGGCTCTGGCGCTGCAAACGCTGGAGGTTCGGCTTTGTCAAAGGCCAAGTCTAACTTGCGTGAAACATTGTGTTACACACCCATGAACTGTACACATGGCAGTGAGTCTTGTATGAGAGGTGGCGAGATGAGAGGACTGGGAACAGCTCTTCGAATTTCTTCCAGCAGTTTTCACACACATGGTTGTTGCAAGATCACATCCACTGGTCGTAGAAAGCATGTCTCCTAGGTAGCAAAAGAAAGCTACCATCTCTAGCTTTTCAGGTCTGGCCTGAACCTTGTTCTGTGGTCTTCCGTCTATGGGGCGTGCAGTACCTTGGCATCATGTGCACCTGTAGTTTGGGTCTTCAGACAGATGCCTGAGCCCACAGCATTTCTTTGCATTTGCATTTCAATGTTAAGTATATTTATAATTATGAATCTCTATGAGATTATAAATGGGTAAAAGAATGTTTCTTAGAACACTTACAAGGATGCTGACCTGGCCATTTATTGATATTTCTTTCATATTGTTATACTCCAGAATACTTATCAACAAGATAATTCTAGAAAGGTCTAAAACCAAGTAAAGAGTTAGACAATTATGGAAAGGTCTGAATACCCTGAGAAGAATGCACTTAAAATAAAATAAAACTGTCGTCCCAATTACTTTTCAATTGTGGTACGAAACGTCCTGGGATGAACTGATTTTGGTACGAAACGTCTTGTAACCGATTCTACAGTTTCTACCGGAGCCAAAATATCCTGCATACATACTCCATCATAAAACTTCAGTTAACAGATATTCATGATGGCATTATTTCTTACAAGAATATTGAACAGGGAAAAAGTTAACTAAATAAATAAACTAATTGAGTAGCAAATAGTGAATACACTAATCAAACTTCTGTTGTTTTTTATGCCCCCTCCTTTAGGCGAGGGGGGCATTAAGTTTTACACTTGTCCGTCCCGTCAGTCCGTACGTACGTACATCCGTATGAAATTTTCGTAAAGGATTTATTGGCTTGTGTAAGGTGGAATGATTTGATATTTGGTCTGAAGCATTATCATAGTGAGTTGTAACGTGTCTCTCCTTTTCAGGTCTGTAGTTGATCTACTTCCTGTTTGCCGACAATTTGATTGAATTTTGGTGATTGTTTAATGACAAAAAATTTCGTCAAAGATTTCTTCGCCTGTGTAAGCTGCAATTATTTGATATTTGGTCTGAAGCATAATCATAGTGAGTTGTACCATGTCTCCCCTTTTCAGGTCTGTCGTTCATCTACTTCCTGTTTGCTCGCATTTCTTTTATTTGTTGTTTTTTTGTTGTTGTTTTTAGCTCTCCAGAGCACTTTTGTGCTCAGGGTGAGCTTTTGTGATCGCCTGATGTCCGTTGTCGTGCGTCGTCCGTCGTGCGTCGTCGGGCGTCAACAATTTCAACCTTTAAAAATCTTCTCCTCTGAATCTACAGGGTTCTCAGCTTTCATCTTTGGTACATAGCATCATCTGTAGGTCCTCTACAGAAGTTATATAAATTATGCCCCTGGGGTCAAAATTGGCCCTGCCCCAGGGGTTTTCAATTTTCAATAGAAACATATATTGAAAACTTTGAAATTCTTCTCCTCTCAAACTAGAAGGTTCTCAGCTTTCATATTTGGCACATAGCTTCAACTTCAGGTCTTCTACAAAAGTTATATAAATTATGTCCCTAGGGTCAAAATTGGCCCCACCCCAGGGATTGACAGTTTTTTGTAGCTGACTGCTTAAACAGCTCATGGGATCACTATATATGCATAGGAAAATCTTTGAAACTCTTCTTGTTAAAACTACATGTCCCAGAGCTTAGATATTTGTTGTATAGATTAACTTAGCATACCTTTATGAGTTTTGTTAATATCATAGTTCTGAGGTTAAAATTAGCCCTGCCCTGTGTATATAGACTTTTTTCACATCAGAAACTACTGTCTAAAGGTTCTACAGGTTAAAGTTTTCCCCATATTCAGAGATAAGCCAGTGCTCTGATAGGACTATCTGGCCAGTGGGAGTGTATTGGTAATCACCCTTAGCCTGATCAGTAGAGTAGAAATTGTGTTTAGACAAATTACACACACTCATTTTAGATTGAGAAAACTATGTGGATAATACTCAAAATGCAGAAAGCTCTTAAAGCTTTTTTTCCATATCTATGCCCTGCATTAAGCTGCCAGCTATCAATATACATGTATATCCTATAACTGTATCTGCTGTGAAGTTCAGCTTAATACAAATTCAAGTGTTCTATTGCATCTTGGAGAGCAGTGTCTATTTTTAGCTGGCTATTTTAAGCATACATCTCCCTTTCACACTTTTTGATTACAACTGGATTGCCTCCTTCTGGATAATGGCAGTTGCAAATTAGATCTGACCTGTAAATAGAACAATTAACCCTTTACTCCATAAATGCATTTCTACACCTTTGCAAACAGAGTAGACCCAGATCAGATGGCTCATGTAGTAGCCATCTGATCAATCTGCTGTATTTGCTTATGCTATATTATAGTGCAAATTGCATTAAATTATTTTTATTTTGTGTACAATATACATGCACTTATAATATGTTTACTTAAGCCTTTCCCTCATATAAATGACTTTTCATGCATTTGCAAACAGAACAGACCCAAATCAGACGGCTCCTATAGCAGCTGTCTGATCAGGGTCTGATCTGTTTGTCAATGGAATTTGAAATATGTTTCTTTACTTTCTAAAATGGCTATACTGTCCCACTTTCATATTTCATTACAACTATTTTGTCCATGAATATTCACTAGGTATTGAAATTTTGAATAAACATAGAACAGGGGAAGGGTTAAAAGTACATCAATCTTAAGATAAGATATGAATAATAATATGAACTCATGAAGATGTAATGAAAATATCTGAAATTTTGAACATAAGTATAGATTAATTTATTCTTTCTGAATTAAAATTTGCCCCACCCCAGGGCCGGCTAGTTTTCTTTAGAAACATATAGTGAAATCTTTGAAAATCTTCTCTCCTGATTGTCTGGTGAGCGATGTCAGGGCCATTCTGGCTCTCTTGTTTCACATTCTGACTGAATATTTAGGGTAATTATGTTACATCTTGATTATAGATATAGAGTAGTACAACAGAAGGCTGTTTATATTTTAATAGGATCCAAACCTTTATGATGTGACTCCAAGCAAAGTTGCTTAGAGTTTTGATTCATCAATCAAAATCATAATAATAATAATTATTTATATACTAATTTTATTTTTTGTAGGTGTGTTAGTGATGTCAGTTGTAACTCTCCAGATAGGTCAGTGTGGTAACCAAGTTGGTGGGCAGCTATTTGCTGATATAATAGATGATGCTTCAGCCAAACTGTCTCAGGTAAATAGTACCAATCTGGGTCTACACATTGGTATATCAATATTGGTGTTTTACTTCTTCAGGACAAATCTGTAAAAAGCTCATGTTACAAGACTTACTAATTTATTTTACACTGTCGTTTGCTCTGTATAATGCATACTGTTTCTTAAATAAACTAAAGTCAAGTCAATGAACAGTAAATACATGACAATCTGATTGTTTGCATGTGTAACTGCGAGGCTTATTTGTCAGTACTATTAAATTTCCTTGCCAGGGAGTTAGCGCTTTGGCAACATAGTTGAAGTGCTGGAAGATGTTGCATTTTTAGCTCACCAGAGCACAAAGTGCTCAGGGTGAGCTTTTGTGATCCCCTGATTTCCGTCATGCATCGGTGTTTGTCGTGCGACGTCCGTCGTCAACAATTTGAACCTTTAAAAATCTTCTCTGAATCTACAGGGTTCTCGACTTTCAGCTTTGGCACATAGCATCTCCTATAGGTCCTCTACAAAATTTATATAAATTATGCCCCAGGAGTCAAATTGGCCCCGCCCAGGGGGTATCAAGTTTTCAATAGAAACATAGTGAAAACTTTGAAAATCTTCTCCTCTGAAACTGGAATGTTATCAGCTTTCATATTAGGCACATAGCATCATGTTCAGGTCCTCTACAAAAGTTATATAAATTATGCCCCTGGGGTCAAAATTTGCCCCGCCCCAGGGGTGGCCAGTTTTCTGTAGCAGACTGTTGTTCAGTTTTCTGTTTAGACTGGGTTCACTAGTTATGCATAGGGAAAACTTTAAAAATCTTCTTGTCAAAAACTACATGTCCCAGAGCTTAGATATTTGGTGTATAGATTTACTTAATATACCTTTATGAATTTTATTGATATCATAGTTCTGAGGTTAAAATTGGCTCTGCCCTGTGGGTTATACTTTAAAATAGACTTCTACAGTATAAAGGTTTCCCCTTTTCCAGAAGGACTCCAGTTAGCCAGTTAGTGTTATGCAATTATTGGAGATCGAGGTCAAGTTCAACTGTTCTATACTCTAGCAGTACTGTAATGTTGTCTGCTTCAGAATTATTTTCTGTTTGTTCACACCGTTTTTTATACATATCAATCTTACAATTAACTCTATTATACAAACCACATACATGTATGAAGTTACATATATGCATCAGATCAGAATCCAAACTGTGTGCTAATTTCAGTCAAGTCATGCTCAGCAGTGATAGGGTTAACACTGAGTTTCTGTCGTTTGTTAGAATGTTGTCTGCTGAAAAATTAACACTGTCAATGGCCCTCTTGTTTTATATAGAAACATATTGTGAAACCTTTAGAAATCTTCTCCTGAAACTGGAAGTTTCTCAGCTTTCATATTTGGTACATAGCATCATCTTGAAGTCCTCTACAACACATATATGAATTATGCCCCAGGGTTCAAATGAAGCCCGCCCCAGGGGTGGCCAGTTTTCTATAGTAACATGGTGAAAACTTTGAAAATCTTCTCCTCTGATTGTCTGGTGAGCGATATCAGGGCCATCATGGCCCTCTTGTTTAGTTAAATGACGGAGTGTGTCATTACTAGCAGGATTGAGTGACAGCCAGGGTTTACTGGAGGGTCCACACCACATGGATTATCAATATACTGTGGGGGGGTTTCAGTTACAATGGGAATGGTGGCAGGGCCCTTTGATTGGGAGAAAAAACGTGTCACTAGGGAAAAATTTATTGGGGAAATAGGGCAAGACACTTTCAAAATTTGCATTCTGATGAGACCCACAATATTTTGCAATTAATACCTACCACTACAGTTGTGTGGTATTTATTTTGAATATATGTACAGAACATCTAATATTAACTTGATCATGAACTATTTGCTATGGTGAAAGTTCCTCAGGCAAAGGTCTATTCACAAGTATTGATTGAAATATATGATCCCAATTTAGATTTCATTTAGAGTTTATAATTTCCAGGTGAATTTGTCAGCTGTGAAGAATGCAGACTACTGTGAGGAACTGCTTGGTAGGTTTTTTGTCTGTCCAGATGATGCTGTGCCCCAGGCCAGGGCTGTAATGGTAGACATGGAACCAAAGGTTTGTAAAACTGGCTTCACTGGAAAAAGAATGATTTAGCACTTGCGAAAAATGTATTGTATAACAGAGCTCCAGATAAGATGCATAAATTGAAATTTTTTCAAGTATAACTTCTTTATTTCTCCAGCAATCCCTATGTTATGACAACTATTTAGAATTGTCTCTTTGTGACGATTCTAAAGAGTGGTCACAACATTGGGTTTGCTGGAGAAATGATGATTTTAGTACATGTATTTGGGTATGCACCATTATCTATAGCTCTGGTATAGGACACATAGTTACTCCTCTGGTATAGGACACATAGTTACTCCTCTGGTATAGGACACATAGTTACTCCTCTGGTATAGGACACATAGTTACTCCTTCAGTCACACATCTCCATGGGTTTGTAAAATGCAATGTGCAATGCTAAATATGTTAGTTTGCCTTGGGTCTGCTGTAATTGCCTATTAAAATTTGTAATGATAAATATTTAGAGTATTCACAGTAATTACATGTATAGTGGATCCAAATCAGCTTCCCTGATTTATGACGATTCTGGCATCTGCTTTCAACTGTCTAACTGTCTCTGTTTGCCATGTTCTATAGGCCATTTGAAAGGAATTTTTAATGCATGACAGCAATCATTTGAATAATTTGTGACTTAACCCTTTCCCTGTTCTATGTTTGTTCCAAATTTCAATACCTACTGGATATTCATAGACAAACTAGTTATAATGAAATATCCAAGGTGGATTACCAGTATTGTAACCATTTTAGAAAATAAAGAAACAGATCTTTCAAATTCCATTAGCAAACATAGCAGACCCTGATCAGATGGTTCCTCTAGGAGCCATCTGATCTGGGTCTTCTCTGTTTGCAAATGCATGAAAACACGTTTGTATAAAGGAAAGGGTTAATGTACATAGTATTTGTGCAAATTGAGAAAGAAAATCTTTGCACGCCATTGCCTATTCATACAGTTTGGAACCAGATAAGATGCCAAGTAACTTTGCATATCATCAGGATCCAAACTGTTTGACACACTGCCTATATATAGAGACTTGAAGAAGAAAGACTTTATAAATGCAGCAGACAACAATGTTTGCAAATGACATTTTACTTATACTGCAAAGAGATGAAATTAATTTTAGCTTTATAATATGTAATCGTTTACTTGTTATATGCACTTTTTAATGCCTTTGCAAACAGAGCACTGGTGACCCAGATTAGATGGTAAGTCTTGCAAGGAATAAATTTCTTAAGAAGAGTTAAGATGTGAATTCACATGTACATTGTCAGTGCTGAACGTCAAATGAGTTTCGTTATATTTTCTGTTAGGCAATCGCCCAGACATGCCAGGAGGCAAAGAAGTCAGGCAAGTGGATCTATCCAGACAAACAGCAGTACTGTCAGAAACGTGGATCGGGCAACAACTGGGCCCATGGCTTCAGGTTAGGTTGTTTGCATCTGGCCATGCTAAAGTCAGATGAATTCATAATTACTCAGAGCTACAGATAAGGGCGCGTACCAAAATACTAAAATCGTAATTTCTCCACCAAACCTTATACTGTGATCACTCTTTAGAATCGTCTCGAAGAGAAGATTCTAAAGAGTAGTCATCTTATCTAGAGCTCTAATTACTGTTTTAACTCTTTGAACTGATTACTGTTTACTCCATATATACATGTACATCTTTTAATGCCATTGCAAACAGAGAAGACCCAGGTCAGATGGTTTCTGTAGGAGCTTATAAAATTTTGCTTATGGAATAATATTGATCTGATCTGGGTCTAATCTGTCTACAAAGGGTGAAAAAGTGTTTGTATGAAGGAATGGGGTAACCCTTTACCTCCTAGTACACCTTTTCACAACTAGTTCATTATACCATTTAAACAGTCTTACTTTTTATTTGATTATTTTCTGTTGAAAAACAACAATAAAACAAATTCTAAAATATATTGCACTGTATTTTTTGACTTATGGTAAAAAAAAATATGTCATTTGTACTAGAATACTCTATAAAATATCCGCTATAAATATAGCGAATTACAAACATTTCGAGCATGTTCCTCTTGATACCAAACAATGCAATCTGGACCCAAATAAGTCTCATCTGGATTCAAATTGTTTGTATAAGTTGCACTTATAGCATGCAATAATTAATTTTATCTTGCAGCGTGCATGGTCCAGCCTCAGAGGAGAGCATTATGGGACTGATCCAGAAAGAGACTGAAAAGTGTGATAACCTCAGCGGGTTTATGACCTTAATGAGTTTAGCTGGTGGTACTGGGTCAGGAGTGGGAACGTACATCACAGAATGCATAAAAGACCAGTTTCCACATGCATTTCTGCTAAATCAGGTGGTGTGGCCATACAATACAGGGGAAGTAATTGTGCAGAATTACAATGCTGTGTTGACATTATCTCATCTTTACCAGTGTGCAGATGCAATTCTAATCATGGAAAATGACCAGTTACACAAAATCTGTACACAGCTGCTGAATATTCAGAAGATATCTTTCAGGGACATCAATAAAGTGATTTGCCACAAGCTGCTTGGGGTTTTACTGCCTGCGATGAAAGACCAAGCTAGAGGTCATTCATCTAATACCCTAGGTATGTTGTAACAAACAAGTTAATAACAGAGCCCCAGTTTACCTTGTACTTCATTCATATTTATGCAAGAATGTGTCCATTATGAATATCAAGCAATTTAATAAAAAATATAAAACAGTGGAGTTTACTGCTGTGTTATAGAGTAGAGCATCTGCAATGCAGTGTACAAGCAAACAAGCAGCTCCCACAGGAACCATCTCATCTGGGTCTACTATGTTTGCAAATGCCTAAAATGGTGGCATTATGGAGTAAAGAGTTAAAAGGCAAATTATAACTTTTCCAGCTAAGTACCACCTGGCTTGTATTTGCAAGTGGTTTTGCTGAGTAACTCGGCATGTTATGTGGTTCCAAGCTGTTGAACACTCAGTCAATAGTTTATTGAAAGGCTCAATGAATTGGAAGTACATGTACCGTAAATAAAAAAAAAACCGATCCAGGATAAAAGATAAAGAGAATTTGCCTCTACAACTGTACCTTCAATTGGCCGGACCTATAAAGATGCTCACCTTTTACACCAAGGAAAATTTAACCTTTAATCTGTAAACACACATTTAAATCTCTTTGCAAACAGTGTAGACCCAGATCAGATGGCTCCTGTAGGACCTGTCTGATCAGGGTCTGCTCTGTTTGCTTATGAAATAATATAGATCTGATTCTACAGTTTCTGTTGTGGCCTAAAAATCTGTTTTCATATGCCACTATAAAACTTCAGCTCATTTGATAGTCATGATGTCATTATGTTCTACATGAATATTCATAAAATAAAAGATTTTGAGTGACAAACAGTGTAGACCCTGGTCAGAGAGCTCCTGTGTGACAAACAGTGTAGACCCTGATCAAAGGGCTCCTGTGTGACAAACAGTGTAGACCCTGATCAAAGGGCTCCTGTGTGACAAACAGTGCAGACCCTGATCAAAGGGCTCCTGAGTGACAAACAGTGCAGACCCTGATCAAAGGGTTCCTGTGTGACAAACAGTGCAGCCCTGATCAAAGGGCTCCTGTGTGACAAACAGTGCAGACCCTGATCAAAGGGTTCCTATGTGACAAACAGTGCAGACCCTGATCAAAGGGTTCCTGTGTGACAAACAGTGCAGATCCTGATCAAAGGGCTCCTGTGTGACAAACAGTGCCGACCCTGATCAAAAGGCTCCTGTAATCTACACTTTTTGCAAATGACCGGACACATACCGGCACTCAAAAAATAGTAGTTTATTAAACCTTATGTTATTTATTTGTCTATTTCTGATGCAACCCATTGTCACGTAATGTTAATTTTCAGGGGAGATGTTAGAGCACCTTGTTCCATGTACAGATTACAAACTATTGACAGTTAAGAACATTCCACAGATGTCAGAGAAGTCTAAAGATTTTAGTACCTTCCAATGGCCTGGCCTGCTTAAACACTTGAGACAGATGCTCATAGCCAATGCAGCAATGGAGGAAGGTAAGCATGAGTACAATCAGGATACACTGAAACCTTTCTACAATGACCACGCAAAAGAAGTCTAATTCAGGGTCTTTAACACTTTCCATGTCCAATACTCATGTAAGAAACAATGGCACCATGAATATTTATTAGATTATTTTTTATAATGAAATATGTATACAGCATTGTTTGGTATTGGTAGAAACTGTAGGGTCAGATCTATTATAATTTCATAAGCAAACAGAGTATGGCCTAAACAGAGTATGGCCTAAACAGAGGATGGCCTAAACAGAGCATGGCCTAAACAGAGTATGGCCTAAACAGAGCATGGCCTAAACAGAGCATGGTCTATATGGTCAACTGCCAGTTTCTCACCAGTTGTTTTTCTTCTTCTCTTAAATCCACGACCAAGACAAACATTAAGCAGTCAAACATTGATACATTAAAATATAAATCTGTGGAGTAAAGGGTTAAATAGGTCATCTGATCTGAATCTGCACTGTTTGCAACATATTTGGACTAATGCCATTGACTCTTAGCAATGGAAAACAATGTACTGTAATTGCCCTAGATATGCAGTCAAATTTTGGCATCAGACTGCTCCTGAAGAAGCAGCTGTATCAGGGTCTACACTGTTTACTTCTACCGTAGTTTTATTTGAATTTATCAAAATGGTATAGAATTACAGTATTTGGTTTTACAAACCATTGGAGAGGAGAGATTGGATGTCCAAGTATTTAGGATAATTTCAGGAGGTACTGATATAGGGACAGGAATTCCCACTATTTGGCTGGTCTTAGCCTAAACTACATATATTTGCAAATTCCCTGAAACAAACTCCATTAACCCTTTCCTCCATGGGCTATTTTTAGATCCAACCACTTTAAATAAATCTACCAAAAAGGAGCATTAACTAGAGAAAAGGAAAGTTTTGAAATTTTGTAGTTTGAAACCATTGGAGCAAATGCTCTATTTATCACAATGGTTTCGATAGGTGATTTTACAGAGGCATAGAAAGGTGTATATATGGAGGAAAGGGTTAACCCTTTACCTAATGAATGTTCATGTAAAAAATCCCTGAAGTGCCTAACCCTTTAAGCAGCCATAGGCAAATCCATGATAACCTTTGCCAACAGTTTATATCCAGAGGAGATGTCCGGTAACACTGAACAACTGTTTCACATGGATTATATTTTTGTAAAGAAATTGAAGAAAATGCCTCTTCGAAATGTGAAGTAGACGATAGATAATCTTAGCAGAGGAAATTTATTTTGCAGCCAAAGGGTTAATATTAGTTTAGTTTAATTCTTATACTGGCATATAAATACAGGAGTTTTTAGCCAATGCAGAAACTGTAGAATCATATCTACATTGTATATTATTCCAAAAGCAAACAGAGCAGACCTTGATCAGATGGCCCCAACAGGAGTTGTATGATCTGGGTCTAGTCTGTTTGCAACGGCATTAACTATTGAGTAAAGGTTGAGACATGATTAGTCTGCACTGTTTGCTTATGGAATTATGCAGATCCGAGTCTAGTGTTTCTGCCATAACCAAATATTATCTTGTTTGTTTGTTTGTTTGTGTTGATTAACGTCCGTTTCTGCTCACTATGGGCTAATTGGACGCTCCAGAGAGAGGGGAGAGGATACAGAGAAACCCGGGCGCGATGCCCTACTCTTATTATCGACTGAGTTTCTCTGGTTCTTTTAGATACCCAGTGTAAAGCACCGATACATCGGACCTTGGTTTATAGTCTCGTCCAAAGGACATCTGCCATTATAAAAATTAAGCTACATGTAATTGATATTCATACATGAATTATTTCTTACAGGAATATTTATGGAGGAAAAGGTCAAGAAAACCTAATGTCAGTTGACAGTATTGTATACCAAATATAGTTATTTGTTGCCATTGCAGGAATTAACTGGCAGGTAAAACTTGAGGAGAGTCGACGATCACTGGCTAGCACTCTGATACTCCGAGGCAAAGATCTGGACACTGTCGACCACTCTGCATTTTCAGACCCAAAACTTTACCCACCCTGGGTTCCAAATGATTGCGCAGTCTCTGTTTACAAACAGCCAAGGATCTTCAGTAATTATGAGAAATGTGCCACTTTAGTTACCAATAACAAGTCCCATGTTGCCTCATTGAATGCTGTAATAGACAAAGCATGGAGCATGTTCTCCTCGCGGGCTTACATACACCAGTATGTGAAACACAGCATGTCAGAGGAAGACTTTATAGACAGTTTTGTTGCTCTGGAGCAGGTGCTAGCCAATTACAATAAATTATGAAATCTCAGTAGTGATATATATTGTCATTTGTTCCTTTTTATACGCCCAAATATAACTTCAGTCGTATTATGGTATGGCGCTTGTCCATCTCTCTGTCTGTCCGTCCATGTGTCAGCCACATCCGCTCAATAACTTGACAACTATTAAATGTACAGTCTTCATACATAATAGGGAGGTAGGTCATTGCCAGTAGATGAGCTCTATTGATTTTGAGGTCAGTTGGTCAAAGGTCAAGGTCAGTCACCATCAATAAAAAAACATGTTCGCTCAATAACTTGACAAGTATTAGGTGTGCCGTCTTCATACTTGGTACGGAGGTTTGTTATTGCCAGTAGATGACCCTTATTGATTTTGAGGTCATTCTGTCAAAGGTCAAGGTCACAGTTACCTTCAACTCAAAAATATTGTCCACTCATTAACTTGATAACTATCAGGTGTGCTGTCTTCATACTTAGGAGGGAGGTTGGTCATGGCCAGTAGATGACCCCTATTGATTTTGAGGTCAGTTGGTCAAAGGTCAATGTCACTTCTGGCATATAATGCTCTGACACGCAGAGCTATTGTTTACAAATTATATATACTATCAAAGGATTTGGGAAGTAAGTAAGAACCAATATTACATGTCATTTCATAATTTATTTATCTTAATAAGTACACTTGGGTTGTATTGGTAAGTTTTACAGCAGAAATTGCCATGGTTACTGACTAGAAACACACTGGGTCACATTAGGAGTATTATATACATAGAGTAACACCTTGCTTATGCAAACTTTTAGTAAAGAAGAATTGAGACACTTGTCAGGCAGGTGGCTGCTTAACCCTTTACTCCATGAATATTCATGAAAGAAATGATGAAATAATTAATATTAATTAGATTAATTTTTAAGAGGGCGTATCAAAACATGAAAGATTTACCAAAGCAGAAACTGTAGAATCAGATCTATATTATTCCATAAACAAACAGAACACCCTGATCAGATGGCTCCTACAGGAGCCATCTTTTCTTGATCTACCCTGTTTGTAAAGGTGTGAAAATGTGTTCCTATGAAGTAAAGGGTTAAATTGATTGCAGGTTGAAGAATTTCACCCTGCATTAAGCTGCCTCCTGTCTTAACTCTGTGTATGCTAGCAGTGAAGTTGGGATAACCAATGCAAACAATTTGGATCCAGATAATGTGCACCTCTTCTGGATCCAAACCAAATGGCACTCTTACTCCATCTTGTAGAAAAATAGAAGAAAATATATTTTTTAGAATTGTGACAGGCGATAGATTTTGCAGACAAAAACTGCTTAGCATGCACAGAGTTTCAGAAAAGAATGATACATGTAGATTTTTAATGTTTGGATCTGCGAGATATACTTTATTTTGCCATCATCTAGGGTAAAGAGCACAAAGACATTTGCAACAGCATAAACCCAGATGAGCTATGGTGTTGATATGACTGTCCCTTATTATAAGCTACATTATATAGTATCCTATCAGTACAGACAGTGCACATCCTCATAGGATTCTTTACTACAAAGGTAGCTGCTGATCTGGGTCTACACTGTTGGTAAATTTTCTTTTGCCCTTTAAACCTTTTACTCCATAAATATTCATGAAAGAAATCATGACATCATATTAATTTTGATGAGATTGCTTTTTATAATGGCACATGGACACAGGAACCTTTGGCAATGACAGAAACTGTAGAATTATATCTATATCATTCCATAAGCGAACAGAGCAGACCCTGATCAAACGACACCTACAGGATGCCTCTGATCTGGGTCTACTCTGTTTACAATGTGTAGAGAGGCTTATTTATGGAGTAAAGGGTTAAGCATTAGCTCTTTTACTGCTATGTAATATTGTGGTTTTCTTCTTTTTTGATTCAAAAGAAAAAACAAAAATGCATCAAACAGTTTGGATCCTGATGAGATGCTGATGAATATTCACAAAGTATGCAGAAAGATCCCATCATTAAGCTACCACCTATTCAGAAAATGGAGCAGTCATCCATTACCTGATTCAGATGCATTACCAGGGAAACATTGGAAAACAGAGCAGACCCAGATCAGAGAGGTCTCATCAGGATCTACTGTGCTTGTTTATTGAACAGTATAGATCTGATTCTACAGTTTCAACTATGGCAAAATAAAACATGTTCCCATTCCATTATAAACTTCAGTGACTTACTTCTCATGAAGTCATTATGTCTGACATGACTATTCATCTGGTAAAGAGTTAACAAAGGTTCCCCTGACAACCCAAACTACACAACACCTCTCATACTCAATAATACATAAATATTAAGTAACAACAGACTCTAATAACACAAAATAATAACTGAAAATGCAATATCATATTTAAGAAAAATATCAGTGCCACCATGGTACTATATACTACCAGTTTTGCTTGTTAACCTTTACTTCATAGATATGCCTTTTAGCACTACTGCAACAGAGTAGACCAAGATCAGAAGGCCCATGTAGGATATATGCCTGGTCTAAATCTGCTCTATTTGCTTATGAAGTAACAAAGATCTATTTCTGCAGTGTCTTCCATGGCCAAACTTTCCTGTGTTCATTATAACAATACAGATAACTGCTATTCATGATGTCATTATTTCTGATGTGAATATTCATGGAGTAAATGGATAATTATCTCTGTAGTTATCAACCTTTAGCATAATGTAAATAATTAACTCTTTGATATTTTACAGTCTTGTTTCCCAATTCTCAGAGGTTTTAACCTTTTACCTAATAAGTCGCCACTGCAGAGTTCAGACGTACAGCTCCTCTTGGAGCTGTCTAATCAGGATCTAATCTGTTTGCTTATATCTTACAGAACTGATTATCGACTATTTGCGATAGCAGTAAAATTTCCTTACTGTGTAGTTTTACAAATCATTAATATGCATAATGAGTAGAGTAAACCTTTACTTGATAGAGTCAGATATTCATACAACAGAATTGACCCTTCTGTAGAAGTGTTGATGAGGATGTAGATGAGGGTCTCATCTATCTGCTTATAATGGAATACTGTAGAATATTCATCAGATAAAGGTTTAAGCTACCACCTACTGAATACACACTGTAATATTTTAACCCTTTCCTTCATATAAATGCTTTTTTTAGACCCAACCACTTTGAATAAATCTACCGAAAAGGAGCATTAACTAGAGAAAAGGAACATTTTAGAATTTTGTAGTTTGAAACCATTGTGATAAATAGAGCATTTGCTCCTATTGGAGCAAATGCTCTATTTATCACAATGTTTTCAACAGGTGATTTTTAACAGAGGCGTAGAAAGGCGTATTTATGGAGGAAAGGGTTAAGCCAATGAAAGCATAAAGAGTTTGAAAAATTTCTAGAATTAGTGTAAAAGTTAAACACTACACTAAGTTGTAAACAAACTGATGATGAAAACAAACACTTGCACTTTAACCCTTGACCCTACCTTTACCTAAATATTGATGTTAAAACTAATGCCTCATGAATATTAATTAGTTGATTTTTTATAATGACATAAGTATGAACACAGGAAGTTTTGACCAAGGCATTGATTGCAGAGCAGACCCTTATCAGATGATCCCTACAGGAGCTGCATGAGTTGTCTACTCTCTGTTGAAAGGTGTATCTATTAGGTAAGGGTTAACTATTATGTTCTCTGTAATTATAAGCAATATGCAAATATGTAAATTTGGTAATCCTAACCAAATAAGCAAAACAGATAATTTCTAATAAACCTGTCACACAATCGGGTAATAAAATCAATAAAATGCAATCGTAGGGCTGCTATAACAAAACTGTACTGGCAAATATTAGTCCATATAATGTACCAATTTTCCGTAAGAAAATTGTGCAAATAAGGGAGAGAAATCCCAAAGATCAAGGAAAGATGTGCTGAGAGTTGTCTATCTTGACTTTGATGACGAGGGAGTCTCCTTTCACATAGTCTCTTGTTTTCATTAGTTCATGTGACACAAACTTTGGATATCCAAACCCGAGCTGATCCACATCCTCATGGGGCTTCTGAAAATGTTTCCAGCTTGGGTCAGGCACAAAACTTTCTGTGATGTTTGCCCGTTTATCCATGATAGCATTCTGGTCATAAAGTGTAAATGAGATTGGTAAACTGAACGGCCACTCCAGGATATTGTCATACTCTCCCTGTAGAAGTTTAATGTACACTGATAAATACTTTCCCTCACCCGACCCATTGCCGTTCAAGAACACCGATGCGGCCATTTTGTAGCCAAATCGTGTGGTGTAAAATGGCTCACTGACAATTTCCGTGTTTTTATACATGGATTCTATGAGTTTTTGTTTATAGTCTGAGATTTTCCACACAAATGTACCGTCTGTGACTTGAGTTACTGAATATAAGGCATTGCAAAGCTGTTTTATTTGGTCCTGTTGTGTCTTGACAACGTCACACATCAGCTGAAGATGGTGCTTGGAACTGTCATCCAGATGTCGGTCAAGATTAAAACGAGGACACTGCAAGACAAGAAATACATGTATATCATATTCAGGAGAAATTCATTATGATGTGATGTAATTTCCACTTAATAAGTTCTACATGGCACAAAGAAAACATAAACCTTTGAATACTAGATATTGTAATTGTAATTGCCTATCACTATTATATCACTATGCCTATCCCTCATAGGCTATTTTTAGATCCAACCTCTTTAAATAAATCTACTGAAAAGGAATATAAACTAGAATTATTTTTTTTTTTAGAATTTTTTAGTTTAAAACCATTGTGATAAATAGGGTATTTGCTCTATTTATCACAATGGTTTCAACAGGTGACTTTTTCAGGGACATCAAAATACGTCAATATGAGGGAATGGGTTAAGAGTGGAGACAATTTTGTATAAATGGATTAGGTTTTGTATTATCAACATGTGAACTTGATCTAAAATCACGATCCTTCTACTACAAATGTGGAAACAATTATCCTCCAAATATATGTAGTACCATTCAGCATGACTATTTTATTTTATTGATAGTCAAAACAGAATAAAATCTAAACTTAATCCCGTGACTCATTTGCAAACAGCTCGTATCCATATGAAACAGCGAGCTACTTGGCATCTCATCAGGATCCAAGCTATCCGACACTTGGTCAATAGTTTTTCAAAAGCTTGATCGAATCGGAAGTTTTCAAAACTCAAAATTGCCCCAGATTAAAATTTCCAAATAAAAATGCATATTTATGTTTACCTTATGCTGACATCCTGCATGTTTAAAAGAGCATGGCACAGTAGCAGAGGGGCACAACTCTTGTACGTGAATGTCCACTTCCTCCCGTGGAATCTTTGTTGGATCACATCTGTTAGGACAGGGCACTGGGTAGCGTGGACATCGGTATTGATGTGTCTGAAATATTGTAGAAATTGCTTAAAGTTTTGGCCGAGCTCAAGATCAGGTGACTCAGACCTTGCAAACAGTGAATATCAACATACCTCATAACAAACTCAGTACCTGATCAGGGTTTATACTTTTTTCCTCTCATCATCTGATTTGAGTCTACACTTATTCCTCTCATCAGAGTCAAAAGTATTTCTCCAATACTGTAGTGAACAGAACAGACTTTGATCAGATGTGACTTTCTCAATGTTATAAATGGTCTGAAGTGGAACTGACATATGAACTCTTTATCTGATGAATATTCATATAAGATTTTATGACTATGAATATTAATTAGATTGTTAATGATGCCATTACGAATAAGTGAATTCTGTACCATGACAGACACTGTAGAATCAGATTTATAGTATTTCATAAGCCAACAGATCAGACCTGGACCTACATCGAATCTGTTTGCAAATGGTTAAATATACATGTACCGGTACATCTCTATCTGTTAATGGGGAAAAGTGTCCCTTTTTCCATAATACTGTTCTTTTCTCACTTTTATTTCTTTAACCCTTTCAAGATTGAGTTTTCAGTGTGGAATAATCCAATGTTGTTTATTGGCAGAGTCCATACAGTATGAAAGGGTAAAATTTGCAAGAAGATTTTGAATGACAAACAGTACAGACCCTGATCACAGGGTTGAAAGGGTTAACTTTAGCATACTACAGGCAATTATCTGTGTTGAAAGAGTTGACCCATTACCTCATAGGCTAATTTTAGATACAACCTCTTTGAATAAATATACCGAAAAGGAGCATTACCTAGAGAAAAGGAAATTTTTAGAATTTTGTAGTTTGAAACCATTGTGATAAATAGAGCATTGGCTCCTATAGGAGCAAATGCTCTATTTATCACAATGGTTTCACAAAGTGACTTTTACAGTCATTAAAAGTCGTCAATGAGGGAATGGGTTATTAAATTACATTTTGTCTTGATTTTACTGTTTACATACATGTATATCAACTCTTGCCCACACAGATGGATAGGATTTGGCTGAGAAATAAGAGATTTTGATAGATCAGAATCCATCTTGTCTACAACCCTGACTGAAGCTGCAGACAACGAGAGAATCCAACACAAACTTACCTGCAGTGTCTCCTGTACAAACTCTTTAGCACAATAAGCACATTTAACAGTTCGTTTGTGGCACTCGTTCCGCATATGGTTATTAAGGAAGCGCCTCTCAAGCCTTGCTCCACACTTGTTCTCACACCATACTATCTCATACTGGCAGTTCCCGGCATGCTGAAACATACAAAAACAATGCACTGACAGTGTACATGTATATGAAAATTTAACCTTCAGTTGAGCAAACTATTATTAGTAAAAAATATACATGTATATTAGTTGTCACAGTATCTTGCATTTCTTTTCAACGACACAGTCGGAGTATCATACAGTTTGGATCCTGATGAGACGCCATTCAGTGAAGGGTGAACATTTTACCTGACAGAGATGCCTTCTGCCTGGTTCCTTTGCAAATAGAGTAGACCCAGATCAGAGGACTCTACAGGAGCTGTTTGTTCAGCGTCTGCTCTGTTTGCTTGTGGGGTAATATAGATCTGATTCTAAAGTTTCTTTTACGGTAAAAATTCCCATGTTGACATACTATTATAACAATTAAGCTCATTAAAATTCATCATGTCATTATTTCTTACATAAATATTCATGAGGTAAAGGGTTAACTGATTCACCTGTTATAATAATTTCATATTCTTACCATATCATAAGCCTCGCCTGGAAACTCCTGGTTACAAAATTCACAGATGACAATGCGCTTTGGACAGCTGAACTCAAGGTGATCATCCAAATTCAAATGTGAGAGGATTTCTGAACACTGGTTTGGACAGGGTATGTTGTCATAGCGACAAACGTCAATATGGCCCTGAAAAATAAAAAAAATGTTGAAATTACAGTAAAACCTGCTTTTTGGCAAACCATTAAAAATGAGTCTAATATGGGAGACATTTGCCCTGCATTTGCCTTGCATTAGCCCTTTAACTTATATGGGAGACATTTGCCTTGCATTAGCCCTTTAACTTTTTATTCCATAGAGACACCTTTCTATACCTTTGCAAACAGGAGTACATAGACCCAGATCTGGTGGCTCCTGTAGGAGCTGTCTGTAGACCCAGATCTGGTGGCTCCTGTAGGAGCTGTCTGTAGATCCAGATCTGGTGACTCCTGTAGGAGCTGTCTGTAGACCCAGATCTGGTGGCTCCTGTAGGAGCTGTCTGTAGACCCAGATCTGGTGGCTCCTGTAGGAGCTGTCTGTAGACCCAGATCTGGTGGCTCCTGTAGCAGCTGTCTGTAGACCCAGATCTGGTGGCTCCTGTAGGAGCCGTCTGATCAGGGTATGCTTTGTTTGCTTATGATAAAATATAAATTATGATTCTACAGTTTCTGTCATGGCCATAAATTCATGTGTATATGTGCCATTATACAAATCAATAATATTCATGATGTCATTATTTCTTACATGCATATTCATGGTGTAAAGAATTAAGCAACCATCTGTTTTTAAAACTCCTTAATGTGATGGTCACATACGTACATGATTTACTGCATATAATTTGCAGGACATGACCACTGATCTTTCACTTACAGTTGATCTCTGTCAAAAGCTGATGTAAGTTTAAATTCTGGCAGCAATTTTGAATCCTGATCAGATGATACTTTACTTTGTTTCTAATTTGGACAGAAAAGAACTCATTGCATTTGTTTGCTCTAACCAGTCGTGATTTCTTCATTACCTTTCAAAACCGAGATACTTGTAAATATCTTATACATGTAGTGTAAATCCACTGTAACAATTTGTAGCAGAAGGCAAATATTTCCGCTGACAATTACTTAGCTTGCAAAGAGTTATTTTAAGAGACAATAATCATTACAATATTTTGTCGAGACAATAAAAGCACAGTGCTAAACCCATCAGGACAGTGTCAGAGTCATAAAGGGCCAAGAAATCCTGACCAACTGACATTTGTGGTCCAAAATGGCCCCTACCTCACACCTGGGCCATCAGTGTCCACAAGTTTATAGTCAGATAACTTCTTTTTGCCCTCAAATATAGCACCATAAACTCTTATACTGCCCAGCACCAACAGACCTTTGACCTTATAATCCTTAACACTTCAAGTGCTTGCAATTGCAAACAGTGTAGAAACAGATTAGAGGGCTCCTAGAGGAGCCCTCTGATCAAAGTTTGCACAGTTTGTTATTCAAAATCCTCTCTCAAATACTGAATGGACTCTATAGTTAAACACTGATGGGTCGTTTCATTTTCAACATTCTGCATTCAGATAAATAATTATGGAGAAACAAACAACATATCATTTGCAAATAGTGTTGACCAGGTCAGAAGGCTCTTTCAAGAGCTCTGTAATCTGGATCTGCACTGTTTGTAATAGGAAATAACTTCCTCTTCAAAGCCTGTCTCCTCCCTAAATCAATGCATTCAAACAAATACAACAAATTCAACAATTACAGGTGAATATTAATTAGATGATTTTTTACAATGGTACATGTATGTGAACCCAGGAATTTTTGGCCATGGCTGAGGCCATAGAATCAAATCTATATTATTCCATAAGCAAACAGAGCAGACTTTGATCAGATCTGATCTGGATCTACTCTGTTTGCAAAGGCATTCAATATATATAAAAGACTTTCAGATTAACAGGCAAGGACAAGAAAAAGGCACCGTAACTGCCAGAAAATTTGCTATTGGTAGACTAGCAGAGATATTGATGTAGATTGAAATATGACCGACATTGATCACTTATTCCATGTAATGAATGACAAACAGATCAAAGCTGATCAATAACAACTAACTATAAATGTCCCATAAATAGCTTTAGCCCTATCTCTCTACAGGCTAAAAGCAAATTTGTGCTAATCATTGCCAAAACTCTTTAGACCCTGATTACATGCTATAAGTAACTTTGTGGCTGATTATGTTCTTTGACATTCTGATTTTTTCTTTAACCCTTGATTTGATGAGCCCACCTTAATATTACAAGCAGAGTAGACCCAGCTCAGACTGTATGAGCTGTCTGTTCAGGGTTTGTTCTGTTTGCTTAATTAATATTCATAAAGGGCTGAGTCTGGCATGAATATTCATCAGTTAAGTGTTAACCCTTTACGCCATATAGACACCCTTTGACACTTTTGCTAAAGAATTGCACCAGGTCAGATGGCTCCTGTAAGAGTCACCTGATCTCAGGGTCTGCCCTGTTTGTTTATGGAATTAATATACCAATGTGATTCTATAATATACAACATAGCTATTTATGCACTTGTATAGCCCTTTTTCTGTTCTATATTCATTAGAAATTTCACTACCTACTGAATATTCATGGACACAATGAAATATGGAAGGTGAAACATTGTAGCCCTTTTAGAAAAAGTAAAGAAACAGATCTATCAAATGCCACTGATCTGTGTCTACTCTGTTTGCAAATGTGTGAAAAAGCATTTATATATGAAGAAAAGGTTTAACATTATAATTAATAAATTAATGTTCATGATGGGTGAAGTCTGCCATGAATATTCATGAATATTAATTAATTCATTCATGAACATGAATAAAAATTTTATAATGGCACATGAACACGGGGAATTTTGTAGAATCATAGAACTGTAGAATCATATCTATATTATATCTTAAGCAAACATAGAAGACCCTGATCAGGTGGATCCTACAGGATAGGCAAAGGTATAGAAAGGTTATTTATGGAGTAAAAGGTTAAAAGAAACAATAACATTTGCTTTGAAAACTACAATAAAAGTGACATTGTGATAACATGTGCAAGCAATTTTGGTTTTTGGGTTTTTGTATCAGGTTTGATGTCATTATAACAGATCAAAATTTGATCCAAATATCTATATACAATGTATTTTAAAATGATAAAAGAATTTTTGAGAACTGGGGTCTTACTTATTGTTCAAAGGGTAATAATACTATCTCGACATACCCATGAACACGTCAAACCTGCAGTTATGCATAAAATCGACTAAAACTGCTGATCTGTGTACTTTTGAAAAATTTAATTAGATATAATTAAAAAGATAGCCCTTTAAACATATGATATTCAGCAGGGTAGTAATTAATTCCCACTGCCTCCATTGTGTGATCTTCTTCTCATATTTAAACACCATTGCCTTTCAACGACGACTAACGTCTGTATTATAACCTTCAAACATGCTGTTTGCTGAAATCTGTGAATATCGCAATAGTTTTTGTTATTATTGAATTGTTCAACAGTTCCTGAATTGATAACTATCAGATCTGGATTTAAAAACTGTGCAAATGAAAACTGTTGATATTTTATAGTGCAAATAAAACCTTCAAATGTTACCCCTTTGACTGCTGACTTTACAAAGTGGATCAGAGCCCATTATTGTTTATGAGTAGAGTCCATTCAGTAAGAAAGGATTAAACTTACTGAATGATGCTGCATAACAAACAGTGTAGACCATGATCACCGGACTCCTTCATGAGCCTGATCTGGATCTGCACTGTTGGCATTTAATTCTCCCATTGAAAGAGTTAACCTTTCTCATGCTGAATATTCAAACCAAATAAGAACCAATTCACAGTATGGATCATTCTAAAGTTGAATCAGTTGTAGCTACTGCATTATAATGGCAAATAGTGCACATCCATATGATGTTCATTTAGGAATTATGGGTCTTCACTATTTGCAAATTCAGATATGTATGCTAATAGCATGAGAAGGGTTAACACTATTGAATTTAGGAGGAAATTTGAGAACAGATATTTTGTATAGGATGTTTTATGGGTATGCACACAGCTGTTTTGTTGTGATTCTAACTGTGCAATGTAAATTAGCTTTGACAATTAACTTCATCTCTGCCCATGAGTTATTTCAAAGTACAAGATATCTGATACTAAACAGATAAAAATCAAAATGACAAATGAGAAATACATGGTCAGGATTCTTCTGAAGCCTAAATAACACCAGATAGGTATTGTAGGTATTTATAAAACCTTTGATTGCAGAAAAAGAGTGTACTGTCATGTGCAAACAGTATATATAGACCCATGGAGTATAGACTCATGGAGGAACCCTCTGGTCAGGGTCTGCACTGTGTATCATTCAGAATCCATTAAGGCATTTATGACTTTTCAACTGAATGGACTCTATCGTTAAGCACTAATGGGTAATTCCATTTTGATAATTCAGTATTGAAAGGGTTAATATATTGGGTACCACAACTATTCTAAATACTCGGACAGACAAAGTTAGACAAACTAGTCCTGACCAATTAAGATCAAAATGTTCAAAATTATTTAGTATTCTATTACATGTACATGTAATTTCAATTAAATTTTTCAAAGTGATGACTTATTCAGCAAAACAAACTGGAGGGAAGAGGTGAATGGGTGTCTGAATATTAACCCTTTCCTCCAAAGGCTATTTTTAGACCCAACCTCTTTGAATGAATCTACCGAAAAGAAACATTTACTAGAGAAAAGGAAAATGTTATAATTGTGTAGTATAGAAACCACTATAGTTTCAAGAAGTGACTATTACAGAGGTGTAGAAAGGCGTCTTTATGGAGTAAAGGGTTAAAGGCAATCAGCATAGGTAATCAGTTGAAAATATCATGTTACTAACATAAACTGAGTCAAATTAAAAAAAATATGAGTCAAAATAACAAAAAATATGAGTCAAGATCAAACAAAAGGTAATTATAAATAAATTTTAAAAATAAATTGCCAAATGAATTACTAATATCTGCAGATCTATATGGTCATTATTAACTCTTTCTAGATGAATTTTCAAATGGACTACAGTCACTACATGCATTCCAAACTTCAAACAGGTCAAGCTTACTGTGAATATTCAGGAATTTGTTTAACATGACAAACAGTGCAGACCCTGAGGAAAGGGCTCCTCCAGCAGCTCTTTAATATAAGTCTACACTGTTTGCAATGACTCGTTTCCTGCACTGAAAGGGTTAAGCTAATGTTTCCTGCTGCATTCCTTGCCTGGGTCTGTTCTGTTTACTTATGAAATAATACAGATCTAATTCTACAGTTTCTACTAAGGGCAAAACTTCCTGTGTTCATCAATTATGTTATTACAAAATTAATTAATATTTGTGAAGTCATTATTTTTTTAGTTTAATAATCATGGAGTAAAGGAAAGAACTGGAATAACAATATACTTCTAAATACTTCTAAAATTAAAGCAGATGGCAATATTCACAGACAAAAGTAACTAAATCCTCAAAGGGTTGAGGGTCATTCACTATTAGATAGTGGTACTTGAGGCCCTACACCTGTGATAAGGGGCACTCTGGTCAGCGTGGCCCAAGGGGTCAGCTGGGGTCAAGGTGCTTCAACTACTGTATCCACTCCACAATTATTTGTTCTTAAAATCCAGTTACTGATAAGATATGTTTAACCCTTTACTCCATAAATACACCTTTAACACCTTTGCAAAACTGCACAACTATATTATTCCATAAGCAAACAGCAGACCCACAACAGACAGCCCTGTCTGGTCTGGGTGTACACCTACATATGAGCTATCTGATCCTACAGGAAACTGTCTGATCTGTGTCTGCTCCTACAGGAGCTGTCTGATCTGTGTCTGCTCCTACAGGAAATGGTCTGATCTGTGTCTGCTCCTACAGGAACTGTCTGGTCTATGTCTGCTCTTACAGGAGCTGTCTGATCTGGGTTTGCTCCTACAGGAAACTATCTGATCTTTGTCTGCTCCTACAGGAGCTGTCTGTTCTGGGTCTGCTCCTATAGGGACTGATCTGAGTCTGCTGTTTGCAAAATTTATGTGTCAAAATGTACCTCTGTCATGTAAAGGGTTAACCCTTTCCTTCATATACATGTAAATGCATTTTAAAGCATTTGCAAACAGAGTAGACCCATATCAGTCTGATCATGGTATTTCTGTTTGCTAATGGAATTTGATAGTTTGGTTTCTTTACTTTCTAAAATGGCTACAATTGTTCCTCCTTCCATATTTCATTATAACTATTTTGCCCATGAATATGCAAGTATTGAAATTGGGAATGAACATGGAACTGGGAATGGGTTAATGCAGCACAGGAGCTTTATGCATAACATTTCATCGCGCAAGTCTACCAGTGGCTAGGTTAGAACATTAGGCCTACCTGAACATGTTGTAGTTTGCCCACCCAGGGGCAGCCTTCCTTGTAGTATTTACACCTCACATGACTGTTCATGACTTCCGTCTGTACCTCAGTGTCCGGGTAAATCTGAAAATAAACAACAAAATGAGAAATGTTACAAGTACTCCACAACTAACCTTCTACCTCTGATCTTTCAAAAGTAACTTTTGTCTGTATAAAATATTGTCTGTTAAAGTATTGTTTTCTTTCATATTTTTTTTCCAGTCAAGCAATCTGGATCCAACACTTAGTTACTGTCTGATATATACATGTACTGAGTTTCTGTCCGATATATAAATCCAGATTTGCATCATTCTGTAATCATAAATTTGCTCTTAGCATGTAAATGAAAGAAAATATCTTAAACACAGAGCATTTAATGCTTGAATAAACATGTGAATAATCCAATTCTGAATGAGAGATAAAATAATTGAACTTAACCCTTTCCCTGTTCTATATTAAGTCCAAATTTCAATACCTATGGAATATTCATACACAAAATAGTTTTAATGAAATAATTAATATGGAAGGGAGAATATTGTAGCCATTTTAAAATTTAAGAAACATGTTTCAAATTCCATTAGCAAACAGAGCAGACCCTCTGTTTTCTCTGTTTGCAAATGCATGAAAAGGCATTAATATGAAGGAAAGGCTTAAAGGCAAATAAGAGGAAACTATGTAAATTTCTTAAAACACTGAAACAACCATCCAACCTAAAGTGACACAAAACTTTTAACAAGGAAATGAATGAAGTAAAACATATGTAACTACAAAACAGTTAACTATTGCTGGGAATTTCAATAATCCAAAAACCAGTGCCCAAAAAGCAAGAAAGTGAAATTTTATCTTGATATTGCAGACGAAGAAAACCTGTTGGCATAAGCAAACACACTTGGTATGTTCAATCACTTATCACACTGTAAGCATTTTTCATTTTTTTTAAATTCCAAATACTCAAGTTAACCTTTTCCTGCACAGAAACATCTTTTCACGCCTTTGCAGAGTAGAATGATTAAGTCAGATCAGACAACTCCTGTAGGAGCCATCTGATCGGGGTCTGCTCCGTTAGCTTATGGAATGATATAGATCCGATTCTATAGTGTCTGTGATGACATAAATTCCTGTTTTCATACACCATTATAAAAATGATGTCATAATTTCTTACATTAATATTCAAGAGACTGATGAGTGTACATAATGTTTTATAAAAAATACCAACACTTACCCTACAAACTACAATATGTCTGATAACAGCTTCATCCAATCAGATGATGAGTAATTCAGCATCTGACCAGGTTCCATGAGCCTATTTGCCAGTTTGTCTGATCATATTGATCCCCTAGCTTTCTGCATTACTTTTGACCTGCATTAAGCTACCACCTGCCTTACAGACCTGCACTTAGACCTCTTTTTGATGGCCACTTAAGACAGGTTCTAATGTATGCAGTTTTGAATCGGAATAAGGCAAAGATTATAAGTCTTGGGGAATTTCTGTTTTGAAAATCATTCCGTAAATGAACAATAAAACTTGCAGTCTGCTGATAAGATACAATTTACTGTAATAACCCTAACTATCAGAACAAACAAATTTAGGAGAAAAGTGCAGACCTAGATTAATCTTCTCCTGAAGTTTGATCAGAGTCTTCACTATTTGTTACTCCATTACTTTCATTAAAGTTATCAAAATGGTGTCAAATAATTGGCTTATGCTTTAAAATGTAAAGTTTACATATTGTTCAAGATTGGAGATTGTGTGTTTGAATCTTTAAATGTTCCTCCATAAATTCGCCTTTCTACGCCTCTGTAAAAATCACCTATTGAAAACATTGTGATAAATAGAACATTTGCTCCAATAGGAGCAAAATTTAATGCTCTATTTATCACAATGGTTTCAAACTACAAAATTCTAAAATTGTCCTTTTCTCTAGTTAATGATACTTTTGGGTAAACTTTATTCATTCAAAGAGGCTGGGTCTAAAATATGGAGGAAAGGGTTACGGTAAATGCCATATAATAAATTCACCTAATATTGACCATTAAGGGGGTGACAGTGTATATTTCACAGTGCAAATCAGTTACTGGTATTATACCCATGGGAAATGTGATTCAGACATAAGCTATTCCATTAACGAACAGCTGCTAAATAATTGTAATTCTCATGTTATGCCTGCTTCAAAGTCTTAAAATGATATGTTTCCTTTCTTTTTTAAAACACCGTGGTCAGAGTGTGTGAGTATCAAACAGTTCTGTTCCTGACCAAACTCTTAATTACCCAATACCTCATCAGTATCCCTTTCGTCCATAAATATGCCTTTCTACACCTCTGTAAAATTCTCCTGTTGAAACCATTGTGATAAATAGAGCATTTGCTCCTATAGGAGCAAATGCTCTATTTATCACAATGGTTTCAAACTTCAAAATTCTAAAATTTTCCTTTTCTCTAGTTAATTCTCCTTTTGTGTAGATTTATTCAAAGTGGTTGAATCTAAAAATAGCCTATGAGGGAATGGGTTAAACTCTTTGTATAGAAGCCCTCTGATCAAGGTCTGCACTGTTTGTCATTCAAAATTCTCTGACAAATTTAAGCCTTTCACACTGAGTGGACTCTACAGTTAAACACTGATGGGCTATTCTACTGTCAAAATTCACCATTGAAAGGGTTAACATCCATTACAACACTACCCTATTGTTTCAAACGTTGCCTATTTGTACCACACACAGTCTATATAACTCAGCCATTTCCATAAATTACCTAAACAGCACATGGGGTAACGTTCCCCCTGCATCCATACATTATATAATCCATTAATAATGATGACTATATTTATAATATTGTAGTACAGAACATAAAATTATTGAGTATAGACATCATGAATATTAATTAGATTAATTTTTGTAATGCCATTTGAATAAACAATTTTTTTTGCAAGAGTGGAAACTGTAGTGTAAATCAAATCTGTATTAACATAGCAGACCCTGATCAGATGGCCCCTACAGATCTGTATTAAACATAGCAGACCCTGATCAGATGGCCCCTACAGGTCTGTATTAAACATAGCAGACCCTGATCAGATGGCCCCTATAGGTCTGTATTAAACATAGCAGACCCTGATCAGATGGCCCCTACAGATCTGTATTAAACATAACAGACCCTGATCAGATGGCCCCTACAGGTCTGTATTAAACATAGCAGACCCTGATCAGATGGCCCCTACAGATCTGTATTAAACATAGCAGACCCTGATCAGATGGCCCCTACAGATCTGTATTAAACATAGCAGACCCTGATCAGATGGCCCCTACAAATCTGGTTCTACTCTGCTTGCAAAGATGTAAAATGCATAATTATGGAGTTGAGAGATAAGAGGTTACATAATGCCTTAGCAGACTCATCATAACAACAGCTGTTACTGACATCTCTGTACATGTATATACTTTATGTCAAACACTTGGGCAACATTGATTAAAACAAATGTATTGTGTTTATACTAACTAGTCAAACACCAAATCTCCCCTCTTTACTCATTTGCAAAGCTGAACAAATGAATTTGGCACCACACTCATCTATGCCAGCTTTTTTTAAATATTAGACTCATACAGTACTTTAGCAAACAGAGCAGACCATGTTCAAATTGTTCCTTCAGGAGCAGTATGGTCTTTTAGTTAAATTTAGTTTTAAATCTGAATACTGACAGTAATTAGGGTACTCTGAATAACAAAGATGCTTTTCATCTTTCTTCACTGAATTTATATACACAGGTGGCAAGCTACAAAGCAACATGTATGGAAACATTTGTAAACAGTTCTGATAACTTGACATGTAATCAAGATCCATTTTGTTTGACATTCTCAATTCATGTGATTTAATAAGACAATAATTTGGCACCTGATAAAGATTATTATTCAACATAATGGTGCCTAGTCTTATATGCACTTCGGTAATGGTACGCCTCATCCGTAACCCCAAAATATATGTTCAACAGTTGTGGATCTACATCTACTTATCCTGCTATCAACAGTTCTGGATCAGTTGTAGATCTACATCTACTTATCCGGCTATCAACAGTTGTGGATCTACATCTACTTATCCTGCTATCAACAGTTGTGGATCTACATCTACTTATCCTGCTATCAACAGTTGTGGATCTACATCTACTTATCCTGCTATCAACAGTTTGTGGATCTACATCTACTTATCCTGCTATCAACAGTTGTGGACCTACTTATCCTGCTATCAACAGTTTGTGGATCTACATCTACTTATCCTGCTATCAACAGTTGTGGACCTACTTATCCTGCTATCAACAGTTGTGGACCTACTTATCCTGCTATCCATGACCTGACTTGCATTTGCAAACAGCTTGCTTGTAGATGAGATGCTGAGGAACTCAAATTCTTATCAGATCAAAGTTGTTTGACACTTGGTCAGTAGTTCCTCCAAAAAGTTTGATAAAGTCAGAATCCCTCATTTATTGAAAATAGGGGCTAATGCAGGTGGATGCTTAATGCAAGACAAAAGTAATGCAGCAGCTCCTATAGGAGCTTTCTGCATTACTTTTGACCAGAATTAAGCTACCATCTGCATAAGCCCCAAAAATAGACCTCTTTTTGATGGTTGCTTAAGACAGGTTCTACTATATCCAAATTTAGGCAGACATAATTTGTTTACAGTGCGGTAGAAATTCCATGAAAACTAAAATGAAATACAGTTGAACTTACATACAGTGACCACCAAAAATAAGTCTAATTCTGAGTTGTTAAGACAGGAGGTAGCTTAATGCAGGACAAAGGTTATGAAGAAAGTTCCTCTGAGCTTTCTGCATTACTTTTGCCCTGCATTAACATTTTCTTCCATAAATACGCCTTTCTACACCTCTGTAAAAGTCACCTGTTGAAACTATTGTGATAAATAGAGCATTCAATGCTCTATTTATCACAATAGTTTCAAGCTTCAAAATTCTAAAATTTTCCTTTTCTGTAGTTAATGCTCCTTTTCGGTAGATTTATTCAAAGAGGTTGGATCTAAAAATAGCCTATGAGGGTTAAGCTTTTTTTACTCATTATGTGGTCACTATAGGCATGTTCTTCTCTACTGAGTGAAACTTTGAAAGAGTTCAATACCACATTCCATAGGAAAAAAATGACTTTCAATTTAATTTCAATTTTACCGCGGAAATGAGAAAGTCAATCAACCTGCAATTTACCTGCATTTATTAGAGTTTTATTACATTCCATACCATTTTAGCTATACAGTAAAAAATCAATTATCCTAAGCTTGACTTTATAGTTTGACCCAAACTAACCTTATGCCCTGGTCATGAATTCATAACATATACACTATAATACAGTTTGGATCAAGAAGCCTTAGCTAAAACAATGTGTTCATAGCATACCATTATATAATTTCAGCTATTAAATATTCATGATGTCATTATTTCTTACATGAATATTCATGAGATTAAATGCTAAGGTAACAAGGGTTAAAATATATTTACCATGACACAGGCATTTGTAGGTACACAGATGAAACTTTCTACACTGGATGTCGACATTTTTTCCTGCATAAATGTACACAACTACACTTCTACATCCCACTTTCACTATCTAAAGATTATTCTTGTATGAATATACCACTGCAGTCAATGTGGTCTTAATAAACCCTATGGTAACATCTTGCAATCTTTCCTTGTTACATCAATACCGGTCACTCCAGTTTTTTCTGTACATCTGTTCTATCAACATCCGTATCCAGTATGTATCCAGTACGCTTGATGAGAGGTTGTTACTACATGGATAACTCAACAGATCTATTTACTGATAAAATCTTTATCATCCTTCATAAAACCATTATAACCTCATCCATCATTTATAGTTGATATTACTTTTCATGCCAGTTGAAAATTGCAATCAGTTGATATTTTTACGATTTTCTGCATTTAATCAGATTAAAACATAATTTTCAGCAGCCATTAGTCCTGGACTTTTTTACCCAAAAGGTCCTATGACCCATCTGCTACAAATAACCGTTGACATTCGAAAATAAAACAACTCTCTTTGTAATGTAATGTAATGTACTGCTCGTAAAACTGTGGCAATCAATATATTTCTATATCCAGCTGCTCAACGTTGCCTTAACTAACATCGTGTCAGCCAGCCATCAATGTCCCATTAGTCAAATTGTCCCCTCTGACTCCAGCTACGCTTCCGATCCCTACCCAATATGTCCATCACATCACATAAACAATCTGAGTAAACATTATTGGAGTCAAATATTTGACAATTAGCCAGTCAGTCGGATACACTGCACCTAATCAACTAGGGCTGACAACTAAATCCACCCGATACTGTACGATAATATCACCTATTGGATAAATCGCAGTGATCTACCCTTTGTTACAGCATTTAACCCTTAACCCGTCTTGACTCAGCTATTCAAATTGAGAAAAAAAGATGCTTGTCACAACATTCATCACTGCATTTGGTCATTTATTACTTTTAAGTATTACAATGAAAACCATGAGTTATCGAATTTCAGAAAATATCTTTTTTAACACAGGTGAAATTTTAACCCTTTGAATGTGGGAAATGAGTGTACTGGCATTTGTAAACAGTGAGGACCAAGATCAGAGGAGTCCTATAGGAGCCCTCTGATCAGGGTCTACACTGTTTGTCTTTCAAACGTCTTTAGCAAAATCAAGCCTTTCATACTGAATGGACTGTTTTTAAATAACGATGGACCATTCCACTTTGAAAATTTAACATTTAAAGGGTTAACCTATCATTGCTCAGCAAAATGTCATTGACTTAACTCTTATCATACTAAGAAATGTTTTCTTCACAGAGGTCCAGATAAGATGTGTAGATGAAAATATTTTCAAGAATAACTTTTTTATTTCTCCACCAAACCCTATGTTGTGACCACTCTTTAGAATCGTCTCTTTGAGACGATTCTAAAGAGTGGTCACAACAAATGGTTTGGTGGAGAAAAGACGATTTTAATACTTAAGTATGCAAGTTTATCTGTTGCTCTGTCAAAATAATGTCATCTGCTTCTTGACAGTACACTTTTCTTCTACTTCTTTTTAAATATACAACCAGACTGTGTTTTGATCCTCGTGAGATGCCAGTTTTTAGTTGTGAGGTTAACTGAAATATCTGTTTCTATTTTCTAATTTATTTGAGGAACTTAAATTCTTAATTCAAATTATGTGTTGTAAAACAAACATAAGTGTAATTTGTTTTTCTTCTGAACTGGATCAAAACTGATCACCAGCACAGATTATTTGAACTTAACCCCCTGAATGTTGAATTTTCGAAGTGGATTCATCACTGGGTCCTATCACTATGAAAGTCTTAAAATTACTGTAAGGTGCAAAACGTTAAAACAGCATGCTAGCTAATAGTCAGTCTACCAGAAGCTATCAACTCTGGTATTGACTGGTCACAATCTCACAGAAGGCAATCAAGCACTTGTCTAAGCATGATCAGATCCCAATCAATGAGGAGCTTGGTTACAGCTCTTTGTCCCAAAAATGTCATGAATTTACTTACAGGTAACACAACACCTGTATCCCTTAACATGGGAACCAAACACTGGACAACCATAGACTTTCTTTCTCAAACATTATTCATTTTCCTATAAGTGATATTCTAAAACTGATGTAAAACTGTGCAATATTGTTATCAGCTTCTAAGAATAAAAACATTTGAAACCAAAACAAAATATAGATGTATAAATATTTCAAAAGCTTAATCAAGTAAAAACTGGTTTTGTACTATTAATTCAATACCAGTACTGAAAGAAAGGAATTTATTAATGGTGCAAGAATGTTGAATACAGGATAAACTTCCACAAATTTTGTCAATAATTGATTAATTATTCATGATGAAATTTCATCACTTGTTATTTCAATATTAAAAGGTGACATTTTCTGAAATTTCATCCTATGTACTTTTCAAGAGTTTGTCACTGGGAATTCTTATAATATAATATTACCGGTTGAATACCTTTAAATCTTTACCTCATGAATGTTTATACAATAATTCATAACTTCATGAATATTCATTTAATTGATTTTTTATAATGGTCAATGAACAAAGATTTTTTACCAGGGCAGAAACTGTAGAATCGTATATACACAATGTAATTATATACATATCATAAGCAAACAGAACATTTACTTGATTGAGACACTTTTCATGCCTTTGCAAACTGGGCAGACCTTGATCAGACAACACCAACTGCAAATGAGTAAATATGTGTCTTTTTCAAGTAAAACATTAACAAGAGATGTTTGTAAAACATGTATACCCCCCAGACCCCCTGACCTTTGATCTAGTGACCTCAACTATAGAGGTCATCTAGCGGTCATGACTAATCACCACAGCAACTTTGAAGATCCTAAGCCAAACCACTGATCATTTATTGATCTGAAAACATTTCACATATTAAGGTCATGGTGACCTTGACCTTTGACCTAGTGACCTCAACAACTATAGGGGTCATCTAGTGGTCACGACCAACTACCACAGCAAGTTTGAAGATCCCGAACCAAACCATTAAGCAGTTATTAATAGGAAACCATTTCATCAGTTAAGGTCATGATGACCTTGACCTTTGACCTAGTGACCTCAAAATCAATAGGGGTCATCTAGTTGTCATGACCAACCACCACAGCAAGTTTGAAGATCCTAAGCCAAACCCTTGAGCAGTTATTGATCGCAAACCATTTCACCAGTTAAGGTCATGGTGACCTTGACCTTTGACCTAGTGACCTCAAAAATAATAGGGGTTATCTATTGGTCATGACCAACCACCACAGCAAGTTTGAAGATCCTAAGCCAAACCCTTGAGCAGTTATTGATCGCAAACCATTTCACCAGTTAAGGTCATGGTGACCTTGACCTTTGACCTAGTGACCTAAAAACCAATAGGGCTCATCTAGTTGTCATGACCAACCACCTAAGCAAATTTGAAGATCCTAAGCCAAACCCTTGAGCAGTTATTGATCAGAAACCATTTTACAAGTTAAGGTCATGGTGACCTTGACCTTTGACCTAGTGACCTCAAATACAATAGGGGTCATCCAGTTGTCATGACCAACTACCGCAGCAAGTTTGAAGATTCTAAGCCAAACCCTTGAGCAGTTATTGATCGGAAACCATTTGACCAGTTAAGAGCATGGTGACCTTGACCTTTGACCTAGTGATCTAAAAAACATTAGGGGTCATCTAGTGGTCATTACCAACCACCACAGCAAATTTGAAGATCCTAGGCCAAACCCTTGAGCAGTTATTGATCGCAAACCATTTCACCCTTTAAGGTCACGGTGACCTTGACCTTTGACCTAGTGACCTAAAAAACAATAGGACTCATCTAGTTGTCATGACCAACCACCTAAGCAAATTTGAAGATCCTAAGCCAAACCCTTGAGCAGTTATTGATCAGAAACCATTTTACCAGTTAAGGTCATGGTGACCTTGACCTTTGACCTAGTGACCTCAAAATCAATAGGGGTCATCTAGTGGTCATGACCAACTACCACAGCAAGTTTGAAGATTCTAAGCTGAACCCTTGAGCAGTTATTGATCGGAAACCATTTAACCATTTAAGGTCATGGTGACCTTGACCTTTGACCTAGTGACCTCAAAATCAATAGGGGTCATCTAGTGGTCATGACCAACCACCACAGCAAGTTTGAAGATCCCAAGCCAGACCCTTGAGCAGTTATTGATCGGAAACTATTTCACTATTTTAGGTCATGGTGACCTTGACCTTTGACCTAGTGACCTCAAAAACAATAGGGGTCATCTACTTGTCATGACCAACCACCACAGCAAGTTTGAAGATTCTAGGCCAAGTCGTTTATTAGTTATCGTTCGGAAACCATCGATCTACCGACCGACCGACCGACCGACCGACCGACAGACCGACCGACCGACCGACCGACATGTGCAAAGCAATATACCCCCATTTTTTCAAAAGGGGGGTATAAAAACATTATCAAGTATGAAACATTATCGTCTGTAATAAAATTACAATAATATTTTTTTTTGCTTGCAATTTGTTAAAAAAAAAAATGTTATGGCAGTTTTGTACTAAGCCCACCATTTGAAAAATAACCAAGTCAATTACTTCTTCATCATGATATTGAACAACAACTGTATTTCTCTAATTTCACGATATGACAGCTTTATTGCTTCACATCAGTACAGTTTAATTTCTTTTACAATATAATTATATATACCGGTACTATATTTTTATTTTAAATTAAAAGCATCTTAATTCTTTTAACCTTTATCATGCTCTGTGATACCTGAATGGCATTTGCAAACAGCTTCCATTCAAATGAGACTCCACGTAACTAATGGCATCTCATCAGGATCTAAGCCAACTGTGACTAGTCAGTAGATTCTCAAAGTCTTGAACAAATCAAAAATATTTAAAATTGCTTCATCAGACATTGGTATATTTCAGCATGATAAGGCTTAACATCCGATTCATCTTTCAAAGTACATTTTACATCAATTTCTTTCAACAAAACACTGTCAAAGTGTCAATGGTAAAGTTGAATTTGATAAAAATGTTTTGAAAGACCGGCTGATCCAATGGGTAATTGGGTAAAGCTAAATACCCCACTTCCCCTTTTACACCTTTCTATGCCTTTGCAAACAGAGTAGACCCAGATCAGACGACTCCTATAGGAACTGTCTGATCAGGGTCTGCTCTATTTACTTATGATAAAATATAGATCTGATTCTACAGTGTTTATCAGGATGAAGGTTTTGCTGATTTATACATCACTATAGAAATTATGTTAATTAATATTCATGATATCATTATTTCTTACATTAATGTTCATGGAGTAAAAGGTTATATAATTTTAAATCACTAATAATGTGCTTCAACTGCAGTAGTTTCTTTGATTATGCTACATTAATTAATCATTGTTATTCTGTCAATCCATAGATAAGCCTTTTAGTGCCTTTGCAAACAAAGTAGACCCAGACCAGATGACTCCTATAGCAGCCAAATGACCAGGGTCTGCTTATGGAACTACGGTATACATGTATAAATCTGATTCTGTGGTTTCTGCCATGGTTTTGGTTATAGTTCCTTGTTGAGCTAATAAATAATTTCTTACATGAATATTAATCCTTTCCCTCATAGGCTATTTTTAGATCCAACCACTTTGAATAAATCTACCGAAAAGGACTAGAGACTAGAGAAAGGTATTTTTTTAGAATTTTGTAGTTTGAAACCATTGTGATAAATAGAGCATTTGCTCCCATAGGAGCAAATGTTCTATTTATCACAATGGTTTCAACAGGTGACTTTTACAGAGGCGTAGAAAGGCGTAGAAAGGCGTATTTATGGAGTAAAAGATTAATGGAGTAAAGGAGTAATCGTTATCCCACTATTCTGACACAATATAGATATTCTGACCTGACTCACATTTGTAAACAGCTTCACTCCAGATGAGAGGAGGTTTACTTACAGTCTAACACTCTTGTTTGAATTGCAACCAGTCAAAATTGTCTCAGATCCACATTTGAGCAGATATATATATTTTTTCCACAGCAGGAAAATGCCAAATAATATTTTTTCAGAGTTTACAATAATGCTATACATGTACAGAATGTATAACATGCTGTTCTTACATGTTATGGGTCCATATTTTACAATAACCATCAATTTCTTACCTTCAGCACATTATTATCTTGAGTTACAAATAAATCTCCTGTCATTATTTTCTATTTGATGTGGTTAGTCAAAGGTCATTTGACTGACCATCAGCCTTTAATCTGCTGTAAGCAGTGTTTTCTACAAAACATTGTTGTGTATTTAAAAAAAATTGCCTTCACACTTCAAAGTTATTTTCATAACCTTTTTAATGCACATCATTATTCAAGGGCAGTGAAATTCACTGTTGTTTCATTTGAGAGATGATCTGGTTCAAAACTACTTGAATGTTCAAATTAAACTATGCAAAGGAAAGGATGACCAGGTACCTGTTGTACGTACCCTTATTATACAAAATATTCAGACAGACAAACTTAAGCAAATAGTGTAGACCCAGATCAAACAACTCCTTCAGGAGCCATTTGTTCAAGGTCTACACTATTTGCTGCTATGTGTCTAATTCAAAGTTATGAAAATGATGCCAAATTGAATTATTCAGGTTTACAAACAGAATGATGTAGTGGGGACTAGGGTTATTTGGGTATACAAACAACTGGATGAGACACTCATAGCTCAAGTATGAGACCAAAGGTTGCTTGTCAATAATGTATTAACCCTTTCCTTGTTTATTTTTTTTGCATGGATTGACCACTTCACAAATATTCATTAGCTTGATTTTTAGGATAAATGTTTCTAAGGGAATTGTTGGCTTAGGAAAAACTATAGGATCAGATCTACATGTATATAATTTCATAAGCAAACAGAGCCATCTGATCTGGATCCATCTGTTTGCAAAGGCGTGAAAAAGGGTTTATATGAGGAAAAGGGTTAACCCTTTGCCTGATGAATATTCATGTAAAAAATAATGGCATGACTATCATTTAGATTAATCTGTATAATGGTACTAGTATATAAACACAGGAATAGTTGGCTCTGACAGAAAACTGTAGAATCACATCTACATGTAGATTATTTCATAATCAGGAGATCGGTCTACTCTGTTTGGTATCAGGAGATGGGTCTACTCTGTCTGATCTTGGTCTACTCTGTTTGCAAAGGTTTTAACCCTTTACTCCATTAATACACCTTTATCCTGTAGGAGCTGTCTGATCAGGGTCTGCTCTGTTTGCTTATGGAATTATATACCGTATACAGATCTGATTCTTTAGTTTCTGCCATTGTCTTAACCATTCGCTTGTTATTCACATCAATATACCTACCTGTAAATAGTGAAGACCCAGATGAGACAGCTCCTGCAGGAGCTGTCTCATCTGGGTCTGCACTATTTACAAATTGATTGTGCAACCAGTGCACTCCATAGCAGTGAATACTGTGATTGCACAGAGAAATAATTGTAGACAGTGAAGATATATGTAATTATACAACAGGGTATGGGTAAAGAAGAAGACATGTATTTTAAAATTCAGCAAGCGAAGGGTTAATTTCCTGCGTGTTCACATGCCTGTATAAAAAATAATCTAATTGATAATCATGATAAAATTATTTCTTACAAGAATTTTTATGCAGTATATTAATGGTTAAAAGTTGTGATTATCAAGTAAAGGGTTATGCATAACAGTGTAGATCCTCCATATCCTCTACAAACAGTCTGTGGTTAGCTAATCCCTGCCTTACTGTTATCTACATGTTCAGAAGCCAGAAATAAAAGATAGGTACCGGTAGTACTTAAGCACTTATGTCTGTACTTAAGCACTTCTGTCAAGTTATTTAAATCTTTAACCTGCTGCTGATGATCCAACTTTCCATATCAACAGTGTTGATCCATATCAGACACAGATTAACATATCAGTATACAAGTTGTTGGTCACACAACCATTGGTCAGCTAAGATATTGAATGAATCTAATCTAAGTTTAAGTTTGAGGATCGAGATGACTATTTTCATAGCAGGTTGCAGATTTACAACACAAACCATTGTTTGGTGACCTTTACTAGCAGTTTAGATCCAGATGAGATGCAAAAGTAACTCAGTTTAGATCCAGATGAGATGCAAAGGTCAGATGAGATGCAAAGTAACTCAGTTTCGATCCAGATGAGATGCAAAGAAACTCATTTTTCGATCCAGATGAGATGCAAAGAAAACTCATTTTTAGATCCAGATGAGATGCAAAGAAATTCAGGGTTTGGTTTTTTTTAGATCCAGATGAGATGCAAAGTAACTCAGTTTAGATCCAGGTGAGATGCAAAGTAACTCAGTTTAGATCCAGATGAGATGCAAAGTAACTCAGTTTAGATCCAGATGAGATGCAAAGTAACTCAGTTTAGATCCAGATGAGATGCAAAGTAACTCAGTTTAGATCCAAACAATTTCATACTCTGGTACTGTTCTTTAACCCTTTACTCCATGAATATTCATGTAAGAAATAATAACATCATGAATTTTAATTAGAATAATTGTTATAACAGCATATGTCTGGTACAGGAATCATGCCCATGGCAGAAATGCAGAATCATATCTATATCATATCATAAGCAAATAGAGCAGACCATGATCAGACATTCCTACAGGAGCCGTCTGATCTGGGTCTTCTCTGTTTGCAAAGGTGTAGAAAGGCGTATTTATGGAGTAAAGGGTTAAAAGATTCAGACAAACAACTAGTTTCAAAATTTTAGCACAGACAACTCATGTAGGATCTGTATGGATCAGGTTCTCAGCATGAGATTATAAAACATCAACAAATTGTCATGCTTTTGTCATGATTACTTGAAACAGTGATGACCTGACTACATTCAGTACAACCAAACATCCCAAACAAATCCATGTATATTTCTATTATAGTCAAACAACTAGGTCTGACGGGTCACGGGTTCGCCGAGTCCATTTTTAAGGGAGATCAGCATTTCGGATATCCACGTGCCATTTATAAAAGAAAATGTTCAGTTATAGGTATAAAGAATAAGCGCATTAGTTATCGGAAATATAGCGTAGTGGATAAGTCGTAGGACCATAAAGAAGTATATGATCGGCGAACATTTTATTAGGCGCAGGTTCCAGTCTCGCATCAACCTAAAAATATTTTTTGCTAAAAATATTAAGGAAGTCCCCTTAAGAGCATTAGTTTTGTTGTGCATTAAGAAGCCACTTGTACAAGACATTTGCTAAAACTTATATTAATATTCATATTTTAGCATCGATTTATTATTGAAAATATGGCTAATATTATAGGAATCAAACTCAAACAAAGGCACCCTTCCCTAACATAGACGAATATGTGTATAAATGGCCATTACAATTATACAATATGACATAAAATAATATTCTACTATTCATTCAAAATTAAAAAAACTTTTAAGGTCCACACGGGATTCGAACCCACGCTCAATAAAAAACTACTCTCGCAATGTCTTCTGCGTACCTAGACTTTACCCACTGCGCTAAACTGCTGACAACAATTTCGCCTTCAATTTTATCTTATATACTAAACTCGTCTGTTTAAAAAATGGTCCGAGAACATGCGGAATGCTGATCTCCCTAAAAAATGGACTCGGCTGACCTTTGACACATCAGGCCTAGTTGTTTGACTATACAATTATATATAAATAACAGAGCTGTGTATAACAGGAGTGTTTAACCCTTTACACCATGAATATTCATGTAAGAAATAATGACATCATGAAGAGTAATTAGAGTTATTGTTATAATAGCACGTGGACACAGAATATTGGCCCTGGCAGAAACTGTAGAATCATATCTGTATAATTTCGTTAGCGAACAAAACAGACCCTGATCAGACATCTCCTACAGGAGCCATCTGATCTGTATCTATTCTGTTTGCAAAGGTGTAAAGCGGCATATTGATGGAGTGATAGGCTGACAGCTTGAAATGACAAAAAAGTACTGTAAAGGGAGATAACCTACCTCTGGAACTGAAAAATAATCCCCATTTATTTACAAATAAACACATTAATGCAGTTGAAAAGTCAAATTAAAAGTGAGGTACTTAATAATTACATAGTTGCTTTAATAAAACACTCATTAATTAAAACAAAGATTGATGTTTAGCACCATAAGTATTTTTTTTGTCTACCTGCTCAAAAACACTTGGAAATGTATCGAATCTCAGAAGTAGATTCTTTTTTGTGTTTCTTTTCAAATGCGTAATCACAATGTCAAAGACTCTGTTTCCAAAGTTCCAACTGTAACACAGGGTTACTAGACATCTCATCTGCATCAAAACTACCGTAGTCATAAAAGATCATAAAATCACCAGTTGAGAGCTACAGATCTATCCGACTGTCAGTTTTGCCTATGAATGAAGCTAGCTGACACACACTACAAAGATACTGTGACATCATCCTTGGACTACACCACATGCATGCACTGTCATTTGCAAACAGTTAAGACGCAGATCGGGGGCTCCTAGAGGAGCCGTCTGATCAGGATCTGGACTGTTCTTCATCCAAAATCCTTTAGCAAATTGAAGCCTTCCATTCTGGTTGGACTCTGCAGTTAAACACTAATGGGCTATTCCATTCTGATAATTCAGGGTTGAAAGGGATACCATCAAACAGTCCAAAGATACCTTTTAACAGAGCTATGACTTGCTACTTTTCTCTTCTCTGTAACAAACCCATGGGGGTTTCACATTTTCTCCAAAATATTGTTTGAAACAGAATACCCTTCGTTTAACCTTTGGAATGATAACCAAATTGCCATCTGCTGAAATAATTCATCTGCATATTTTAGCATTCAATATTTCTTCTTTTTAAACCTTGCCCCAAATATGGTAATGTCCTTTAAAGCCTTTGCAAACAGAGCAGACCCAGATCTCCAAACAGTTTGTAAAGATGATCAGATATATGAACATAGTGTGTTAGCTCATTGTACATTAAGTCATTATTTTCTGCACTAACTGTTGACAGTTGTCTGGTCCCGAATTCTCAAAAATATTCTTTCTTCTGTTTCTTTCCAAAAATACAGTCGGGTGTCAAACACTTTGGAGTGTGTCAAACACTTTGGATCCTGATGTGACACCAAGTATCTGATTTGGATCAACATTGTTTACATAGGTTATCACAAATTTGCCACTTAAGCCTCAGCAAAGAGTTAAAGACTTACGGTATCCTATCTGTTCTTTCATCAATTTACATTGGTCCTTTCAAATCCCCCTCAACTAAATCTGATACTTCCCTTCATAACCATTGCAGGGGCCATTAGTGACCCCTTACTAGTTAGCTTCTGCAAAAAGTATCATCTGTTTTACTTCTGGAAGAACATTTTCATTTTATAATGCAGCTTCTCATTCTGATTCAATTTTTTTGACATTCTGATAATACACTTTGAATGAACAAATGGAAGAAATCTGACTTTGAAAATTGAACCTGACGGCAACTCATAGCAGACAACCTTTTCAGAAGACAACAATTATTCTGAGCGCTAAATTACAGGAAAAAGACTGAGAACAAAACAAACAGCTTTATCTTATTATCAACTGTTTAGCTCATTAATTACATACAAAAGTTCGTTCTTATTTTCACTTCTGTTCCTATAGAAACACAAAAAAGGTCAACATGAACAGAAACACGTCTACTAGCTGTCCAATCCTTATTCAAGTCTACTAAAAGCTCAACAATAAATAACATTCTAAACACCAATCTAACTTGCAAAAAGCACTCTGGCAGTTTTGTTTTCAAATTCATAGAAACAAACAAACATGATACAGTAGTAGAACCTTGCTGATGTAACCAATTAATGGATAAGAATATTCTTTCAAAGCAGGTAGTTGTTTAATGCAGGATGAATGTAATGCAGAAAGCTCTTAGGGGAGCTTTCTGTATAACTTTTGTCCTACATTAAGCTGTAACCTGCCTTTAACCCTGTAGGAGCCATCTGACCAGGTTCTGCTCTGATAGCTTATGGATAAAAAAATCATGAAACAAGAGATGTTTGTAAAACATGTATACCCCCCCCCCCGACCCCCTGACCTTTGATCTAGTGACCTCAACTATAGAGGTCATCTAGCGGTCATGACTAATCACCACAGCAACTTTGAAGATCCTAAGCCAAACCACTGATCATTTATTGATCTGAAAACATTTCACATATTAAGGTCATGGTGACCTTGACCTTTGACCTAGTGACCTAAACAGCTTTTGGGGTCATCAAGTGGTCACAACCAACTACCACAGCAAGTTTGAAGATCCCGAACCAAACCATTGAGCAGTTATTAATTGGAAACCATTCCATCAGTTAAGGTCATGATGACCTTGATCTTTAACCTAGTGACCTCAAAATCAATATGGGTCATCTAGTTGTCATGAACAACCACCACACCAAGTTTGAAGATCCTAAGCCAAACCCTTGAGCAGTTATTAATCACAAACCATTTCATCAGTTAAGGTCATGGTGACCTTGACCTTTGACCTAGTGACCTCAAAAATAATAGGGCTTATCTACTGGTCATGACCAACCACCACAGCAAGTTTGAAGATCCTAAGCCAAACCCTTGAGCAGTTATTGATCGCAAACCATTTCACCAGTTAAGGTCATTGTGACCTTGACCTTTGACCTAGTGACCTAAATTTTTTTAGGCTCATCTAGTTGTCATGACCAACCACCTAAGCAAATTTGAAGATCCTAAGCCAAACCCTTGAGCAGTTATTGATCAGAAACATTTTACAAGTTAAGGTCATGGTGACCTTGACCTTTGACCTAGTGACCTCAAATACAATAGGGGCCATACAGTTGTCATGACCAACTACCGCAGCAAGTTTGAAGATTCTAAGCCAAACCCTTGAGCAGTTATTGATCGGAAACCATTTGACCAGTTAAGAGCATGGTGACCTTGACCTTTGACCTAATGGCCTAAAAAGCAATAGGGGTCATCTAGAAGTCAATACCAACCACCAAAGCAAATTTGAAGATCCTAGGCCAAACCCTTGAGCAGTTATTGATCGCAAACCATTTCACCCTTTAAGGTCATGGTGACCTTGACCTTTGACCTAGTGACCTAAAAAACTATAGGACTCATCTAGTTGTCAAGACCAACCACCAAAGCAAATTTGAAGATCCTAAGCCAAACCCTTGAGCAGTTATTGATCAGAAACCATTTTACCAGTTAAGGTCATGGTGACCTTGACCTTTGACCTAGTGACCTCAAAATCAATAGGGGTCATCCAGTGGTCATGACCAACTACCACAGCAAACTTGAAGATTCTAAGCTAAACCCTTGAGCAGTTATTGATCGGAAACCATTTAAGGTCATGGTGACCTTGACCTTTGACCTAGTGACCTCAAAATAAATAGGGGTCATCTAGTGGTCATGACCAACCACCACAGCAAGTTTGAAGATCCCAAGCCAAACCCTTGAGCAGTTATTGATCGGAAACTATTTCACCATTTTAGGTCATGGTGACCTTGACCTTTGACCTAGTGACCTCAAAATAAATAGGGGTCATCTAATTGTCATGACCAACCACCACAGCAAGTTTGAAGATCCCAAGCCAAACCCTTGAGCAGTTATTGATCGGAAACTATTTCACCATTTTAGGTCATGGTGACCTTGACCTTTGACCTAGTGACCTCAAAAACAATAGGGGTCATCTACTTGTCATGACCAACCACCACAGCAAGTTTGAAGATTCTAGGCCAAGTCTTTTATTAGTTATCGTTCGGAAACCATCGATCTACCGACCGACCGACCGACCGACAGACCGACCGACCGACATGTGCAAAGCAATATACCCCCATTTTTTCAAAAGGGGGGTATAATAAATATTCATCACCATATTATTTCTTACATGAACAATTAAGAATTTAGAATTAGACGTCCTATTGGCAATCCCTTTACAGGTTTTTCTGTATAATCTTCTATTTTCTAACAAATTGACAACATTATAGCAATTCTAAAGCTGATAACGTTAACAGGTAATCCACCGATAAGCTGAGGTCTTGGCAGCAGAAAAACACCATCTGTTGTTGTGATTGCATAAAAAAAATCATTTTCAAAATAGAACAGAACTTACAGAATAGGCGAAATCTTCCATAAAGGTCTCATCTTACCATCACAAGAACATGTGCCCAAACCCACTAATTGATATTGGGTCAGGTCAGTACAAACAGACAAGCGTTATCGTATTTACCCTAAATTCTTAGACATCAAACCTCCCCTATCAACCAGATTGTAAAAACTGAAGTTAAAACACGTTTATTTCAAAAAAAAAATTCACACCTTTGCAAACAGAGTAGACCCAGATCAGATGGCTCCTAAAAGAGTCATGATACTGATCACTGTTTGATTATTAAATTATAACAGATCTGACTCTACAATTTATACCGATATTAAAATATCCTACGTACATATGCCATTATAAATGGAACAGAAAATATTGTAGTTCCATATTGAACTGTGCTTTCAGAGGCGCGGGGGAGGGTGTTCTGAGTTTTTATAGTAATCATGATAATTGTTCCAGATCAGACAAATCGCACAGTCTATACCAGACATGTCATTAAGAGCTGCACTTTTTGTTGTGAGTGTACAAAGAAACACTGCCATCATGAATATGATTTAGAGGTTTTTGTCACAAATCAAATGTTATTGACCTTGTGCATGACACTTCCTTTCGTCATGCTTTTTCCATATATGAAGTTTCAATCCAATGGCATTAGCCATATAGGAGTTATCGCCCGGACAAGAAAGTGTGAAAAAATGTACAAGGGGCAGTTACTCCAATATTATTGAAGCCAGAGTTATGGACCTTGTGCATGACACTTTCTCTTATTATGCTCTTTCCATATATGAAGTTTCAACAAACTGGAATAAGGCATATAGGAATTATCGTCTGGAGACATAATTAGCTGAATTCCATACAGGACCCAGGATGTTTTGGCAGGGACTGCAGAATCAGATCTACATGCATATAATTCCACAAATAAACAGAGCAGACCCTGACCTCTGTTAATTTGCAAAGGTGTGTCAAAAGGTGCTTCTATCAGGTAAAGGATTAACTATCCATTCAATATGATAGGTTTAAATATGTTATGATTTAACCATAAACAAAACCTTAGTTATGATTTAACCATAAACAATCAGAGGGCTCCTCTGGGAAGCTCCTGACCTGGGTCTACATTGTTTGCAAATGCCAGCTCTCTTGTTTCCCTAATTTAAAGGGTTAAATGATCAATATGAATGAATTTTCCATTTTAGTTCAGTTTTTATTGTAATTTTATATGGCAATAATTTTTATCCTTGGGTGTCAAATTTAAACAAATCAATACAAATATGAGACACTTCACACTAACATTGCAATAAATTGCCATCTGTTTGCACATGGGAAACTGACAAATTCAAAAGAATCTCTCATATTTATTTTTTAGAATTTAAGAATATTGCAATTAAACAGGAAACACAGATTGAGCACAGCATCCTAGCCTTAGCACATGCTCATGGTGTATATTGTTTAATTAGGCTGGCTATTAAACTGCAGGAGATTAATAATGGTCAACCTGCAGTGTAGAAAAGTGTAAAGTGTATTTAACCCTTTACTCCATTAAGAGGGTTAAAGCAAAAGTAAAAGTTAATTTTGATAAATATGTCATGTTTGCTGGCCTATTGTTTCTAAACAATAGTTATAAACCATAATTACTCATTTGCTGTGTGGACAGTTTTTTCTGTTATGTCAAAGCGACTTGCACATTGACATTATATCAAGTTACTGGTGACAATGATGTGATAATAACACTCATAATACCAATGCATTTACATGTAATGACAAGGAATAAAGAGACAAAGACAAGGCTTAATGGCATAGAAATACACCATAAGCTGATGCAGAATTTGGTTCTAGGACAATAGCCCACCCGGACGACAGCCCACCCGGATGACAGCCCACTATTTCGCCAAGGGCGGACATTAGCCCACTCGTGTTTTTTGTGGGGGCGGACATTAGCCCACTCGTGGTTTTGAGGAGGGCGGACATTAGCCCACTCGTATTTTTTTATTGGCGGACATTAGCCCACTCGGACACTAGACCCCTTGAGATGTATATTAACGAGGTGGACATCAGCCCACCCGGACAGTAGACCCCTCGTAATTTGCTCACCTATTTCTGTAGGTCTGTAAGGCCACATGACTGTAATAATAATATCTTCGACTTTAGATCCGAGCAACAAATGACGCACAACAAATCTTCACCTATTTCATTTAAAAAATATGTTTTAATTTGTTTTAATTTGGTGTATACTGAGAAAGTCTAACATTCCCGCATCAATTGTTTCAGAGATTCGGCTAAAGGTTTATACATTGCCCGGCAACGGAAGTGAACATATTGAAAGGAGTGTTCGTATTTATTAAATAGAAATAAAAAAATTTGGGGGGGGGGGGGGGGGGGGGGGGGGGGATAAAAGTCGTTCAATTTACAGTATCAGTACAGTATTTTTCAGGTTTACTAACAATCAATGTAGCTAAATATCCATGATTTATCAAACAGTGCAGTGCAATGAAACATAAACAAACATTATAACTAAGATAATTAGGGGCCAAACATCCTCGGTCCGAAAGAGACTTTTTTGAATATTTGATAAATCATGGGTAATTACAACGATTTTCACCTGATTGGGAGTGTGAATAAACATATATTATAATCTCGAGGGGTCTACTGTCCGGGTGGGCTGATGTCCGCCTCGTTAATATGCAGCGCGAGGGGTCTATTGTCCGAGTGGGCTAATGTCCGTCCATCAAAAAAACACGAGTGGGCTAATGTCCGCCCTCCACAAAACCACGAGTGGGCTATTGTCCGCCCCCCTCAAAAACACGAGTGTGGGCTAATGTCCGCCCTTAGAGAAATAGTGGGCTGTCATCCGGGTGGGCTGTCGTCCGGGTGGGCTAATGTCCGTTTACCGCAGAATTTTGGGTTGTGAGATCATTTGTAAATATAGAAGCCCTCTGATCAGGGTCTGCACTGTCTACCAGCAAATCTAAGCCTTTTAACACTCTGTAGTTAAACACCGATGGACATTTCCACTCTGAAAAATTCCTTCATATAAATGCCTTTTCACACATTTGCAAAAAGAGTAGACCCAGATCAGATGACTCCTATAAGAGCCATTTGATCAGGGTCTGCTCTGTTTGCTTTTATGATAAAGATCTGATTCTACAGTTTTTGTCATTTTAGGCAAAACATCCCTTGAAATGTTTACATTATAAAGAATCAGTAAATAAATATTCATGATGTCATCATTTCTTCCATGAATATTGAACAGGGCAAGGGTTAAAAGGGTCATTGTTCTGATTGAAGGTTTAAGTGGCATATCAAACCATGTCAACTGACCATAATGGTCCAGTCAATTATCCCTTATCACATCAATGGCCATTTATGAGTGAGTCTAATAGACTGAATTCACTGATAGAACAATTAACTTTACTCCATAAATTGGCCTTTCTACGCCTTTGCAAACTGGGTAGTCCCAGATCAGACAGTTCCTATAGCTGGATCTGATTCTACAGTTTGTGCTCTGGAAACAAAATTCATGTGTTAATAAGCCATTTTACAAATTAATCTAATTAATATTCATGATGTCATAATTTCTTATTTGAATATTCATGGAATAAAGGGTTAATTCTTTATATGACCACAAATCTTTACTAAAATACAAAAGATTGACGCTGTTTCCCAATTATGATATTTTAATCAATTTATGATCCAAAACTCACTTAACCTTTACTCCATAAATATGCCTTTCTACTCTGCTGAAAACAGAGTAGACCCAGATCAGATGACTCCTGTAGGAGTGCCTGACCAGGGACTCCAGACTGTTTGCTTATGATATAGTATAGATATGATTCTCTAAGTTTTGCCATGGCCAAAAATTCATGTGTCCATGTCCTGTTATAACAGTTAATCTTATTGATATTCATTATGTCAGCATTTCTTAAATGAATACCATGGAGTAAAGGATTAACTCTTTACCTGATGAATATTCATGTCTGAAATAATGACATCATGAATACTTAAAATGTACATGAACACAGGATTTGTTGACCATTCCAGAAACTGTAGAATCAGATCTACATCATTTCAAAAGCAAACCGAGTAGATCCTGATCATATGGTTCTTACAGGGGTCCTCTGATCTGGGTCTACTCTGTCTGCAAGGATATCAATAGGTGTTCTTGTCAGGCAAATGGCTATTACCTTTAAACTAAAACTAAATTTTTGGTGTAGGCTGTAAGTTACTTATAAGCCAGACTAAAGCTAAACCTTTTGATTTGGGTGGCATCTGTAAGTAGTAGATCAAGATCTGAGGGCCACTAGTTGCAATGCAGGGACTCGGGGTTCAAAACCCTTTCAGGGTGGATAGAGTAGCTCATACAAAATTGCAGCAGAGCATGGGACACAGACAATATATCTTGGAGGAGCCGTCTGATCAGGATCTATCCTCTTTGCTAATGAAATAATATACATATACTTCACATTCTTCAGTTTCTGCCATAGTAAAACAAATCCCTATTGAAATACATGAGCCATTATGAAACTCTGCTAATTAACCATCATATAAACACTGTTTCACCCCTTTACAAACATAGTAGACCCAGATCAGACGGCCCTAGCAGGAATCCTCTGATCAGAGTCTGCTCTGTTTGCTTATGACATGATATAGATCTGATGCAACAGTTAATGTCAAAGCAGAAATTCCTTTTAAAAAATTACATGAGAATTCAGCCAAATAAATATCCATGACATCATTATTTCTTACATGCATATTAAACAGGTACATATTTTTACATGTTTATTCACCAAGTAAATGACAATTTGAACTCACCAAACTTACTAAGGGTGAGGATAGTGTGAGTGGGTAGTGTTTGTTTATAGAGTCTCTTTGTTCCCAGATCATAAATTAATCATAAAGGCTGTTTACATATTACTGTCACCTGGTTATCCCAGAGGTGTTACCATACTGTAAAATATTTAATATTTACATTTATATAAGTGAAAACTTACAGCCTTAAACAACAGTAGAACTGGATGCTTAATGCAGGACGAAAGCCTTAAAAACAGCAGAACCTGCATCTAGATTCGTGACCATATAAAGAATAAACATGCCTGTCTATAGGAGTAAGTGGATGCTTAATGCAGGATGAAAGTAATGCAGAAAGCTCTCAGGAGCTTTCCACAAAAACTTTCATCCTGCATTAAGCTACCGCCTGACTTTAGCACATTTTTTAAAAAAAAGCCCAATAAGTTATGTTTGTTCTGCAAATTTTCCAAGTTATAAATGGAATACAGGTAAACCTCTGAAAACCGAACCTCTGAAAACCGAAAATCTCTAAAAACCGAACAAATATTTTGGTCCCGAATTTTTCCTTATATATTCTATATAGAAAAGCTCTCTGAAAACCGAACTCTCTGAATTCTGAATACCGAACACAAGTTCCGGAACAGAAACCTATATTTCCATTGTAAATCACCTCTGAAAACCGAACACACCCTGAGGGCCAATTAGGGGTGCTGGTTTGTTGATAGTTTGACTAGGGAATTTTGGGACCCCTACTGTGTTTGACAGCTGCCTGTGTTACTACAAAGGTGTGAAAACCACGACAGGGGTATAGGCTAATACTGTAGCTGATGTTGCTTTTGAAAATCGTAAGAAAATTTTAATAAGGCATGGTTTTTCACACCTCTTTATTGAAATTAAGGGAAGATGATCTCAACATGCAAATTTTGTTTTCATAAACACAATGCCTACATACTTAAATGTTCATGCTACATATTACCAGTGCTTCAATTGACTGACATAACTTCATTAACTGAAGTTTTAACATTAGAGTAATTCTGCATGAACAAGCCTTTTGAGTATGAAAAATAATAAAAGATAAATAAAATCAATCAGGCACTGAATCTGACAGTCAGTTTAAACACTTAACACAATCATGCCTGCTCCTCCGACATCATCCATATATGGCAAAGTATAAATTAGATAAAACAATATTACAATATGACTATTTTCTTGTTACTGAATACTCTCATCTATAGTAGAAACTGATGTTTGTATCTTATTCTGATAAGATCAAAAGAAGTGAACGATATTACAGAAGATCACATTCATTACCTTCAGGGTTCACATTAAGAAAAATCTCTGAAAACCGAACACCTCTGAAAAACGAACATTTTGTCCAGTCCGAAGGTGTTCGGTTTTCAGAGGTTTACCTGTATAATAATTATTACATATCAGAATATTTTCCCTATAGATGATTATATAACAATAGCATCATTATATGCTGAAATTCAAATTATGCTTGTAATTCTTTGCATGCTTGTATGTTTTTGATAAACTAATAAATCTATGCAAACAGTTTGGATCAAGATGAGAGAATGAGATCAGAAAGGTTTTACAAAAGTTTAACCATTTCCCCGCTGGATATTCATGTAAGAAACAATGGACATCATGAATATGTATTAGCTGAAGTATTTGTTTATAGGATCTGTAGGTGTTGGTGAAAATTGTAGAGTCTGGTCTATTATGATTTCATAAGCAAATGAAGCAAACCCTGATCAGTCTGCTCCTACAGAAGTCTAATCTGTCTGATCTGGGTCTACTCTGTTTGAATAAAGAATGAAAAAGCATGTATACTGACTATATGAGGGAAAGGATTTATTCAAAAGGTACTGATGTATTTCAAATCTAAAACAAAGAAACCTTATCTACATATACATTATAAACTGTGTTTGAAGTGGATAAATTTAACCCTTTACCAGATAAAAACATTATACATGTATATACTTTATAAATAGAAAGCCTGATATGAGTGTACTTTCATTTGCAAACAGTGCAGACCCAGAACAGGGTATTCAATGTTTGTCATGCAGAATCCACTAACACATTTAAGACTTTAATGTTAAAGAGTGATGGGGATAGTTCAGCATTAAAAAAACCTAACATACATCCTACATACATCCTAACCACTAACAACCATCACATCCTAACCACTTACATACATCACACCCTAACCACTAACATACATCCTAACCACTAACATACATCCTAACCACTAACATACATCACATCCTAACCACTAACATACATCCTAACCACTAACATACATCCTGACCACTAACATACATCCTAACCACTAACATACATCCTAACCACTAACATACATCCTAACCACTAACATACATCACATCCTAACCACTAACATACATCCTAACCACTAACATACATCCTGACCACTAACATACATCCTAACCACTAACATACATCCTGACCACTAACATACATCCTAACCACTAACATACATCCTAACCACTAACATGCATCCTGACCACTAACATACATCCTAACCACTAACATACATCCTAACCACTAACATACATCCTAACCACTAACACACATCCTGACCACTAACACACATCCTAACCACTATTCTAACATACATCCTAACCACTAACATACATCCTGACCACTAACATATATCCTAACCACTAACATACATCCTAACCACTAACATACATCCTGACCACTAACATACATCCTGACCACTAACATACATCCTGACCACTAACATACATCCTAACCACTAACATACATCCTAACCACTAACATACATCCTGACCACTAACATACATCCTAACCACTAACATACATCCTAACCACTAACATACATCCTGACCACTAACACACATCCTAACCACTATTCTAACATACATCCTAACCACTAACATACATCCTGACCACTAACATACATCCTAACCACTAACATACATCCTGACCACTAACATGCATCCTAACCACTAACATACATCCGAACCACTAACATACATCCTGACCACTAACACACATCCTGACCACTAACACACATCCTAACCACTATTCTAACATACATCCTAACCACTAACATACATCCTGACCACTAACACACATCCTAACCACTATTCTAACATACATCCTAACCACTAACACACATCCTAACCACTAACACACATCCTAACCACTATTCTAACATACATCCTAACCACTAACACACATCCTAACCACTAACTCACATCCTAACCACTAACACACATCCTAACCACTATTCTAACACACATCCTAACCACTAACATACATCCTGACCACTAACATACATCCTAACCACTAACATACAGGGTTTCTGTTTCAAAGTTAGTAATGAAATGATTTAATCTAGAAAAGTTTAGGTCCTTATGACTTGTTAATGGCAGTATCACTTGGTTATCAACTATTTGTAGATGCTATCCCCAAAGTCTAAACCTTTGATCAATACACTGTATTTTTGTCTTATTATCTATTACATTATATCAGCTCATCTTTCACTTTGTCTATCATGTATAACTGTCCAGATACAATAACAAAACATGTTGTCTGGTTACCCCTTTCCCTGTTGAATATTCATATAGGAAATAATGACATCATGAACATTTATTACCTGAATTTTATAATGACATAATGTACACAGGATATGTTGGTTTTGGTAGAAAGTCAAACTGTACAGTAAGATCTGTTGTGATTTCATAAGCAAATACAGCCATCTGATCTGGGTCTACTGTGTTTGCTAAGGTGTGAAGAAGCATTTATGTGATTGAAAGGATTAGGTAATTGTCATCTAAAAAACTTGTCGACCACTTCATCTTTCATGATCAACATGTTTCCTTTCATTTTAAAGGCAATTTCCCAATTGACAAAGAATTTGAAGCTGAATGACAGAATCTCATCTGGATCCAAACTGATTACACAGGTTGTCAATATTCAACAATTTCCCATGGGACTGATATATTTATACAGTAAAACCTCTCTAAATCAACCCCTGAATATAGTGAGATAGGAGTTACAAAAAGGAGGTGATTGCTTAATGCTGGGCAAAATCAATGCAGAAGGCTCCTACAGATAGAGATTTCTGTATAACTTGTCCTGCATTAAGTTACCACCTGTCTGAAAAATCCAAATTAGACATCTTTTGAGTACTGGCTTCAAATGTATATGAATAGAAAGATACGGTACATAGCAATATCAAATAGGTCAATTAACCCTTTCCCTGTTCTTTACTTATTCCAAATTTCAATACTTACTGAATATTCATCGACAGAATAGTTATAATATGGAAGGTGGAACACTGTAGCCGTTTTGGAAACTAAACAAACAGATCTATCAAATTCAATTAGCAAACAGAGCAAATTCTGATCAGACGGCTCCTCTAGGAGCCATCTGATCTGGGTCTTCTCTGTTTGCAAATGTGTAAACAGGTGTTTATATGAAGGAAAGGGTTAAAAAAAATTCAAAGTTGAAATAACTAAAAGTATTTGTTTGATGACTGTCATTTTATTGTCAACCCCCTTTTGAGCTCTGAAGTGTGTCAAATGCCAGATTGTAAGCTACAACAGTTATCATTGTCATCACCTCAAAATGTCCTCGGCTTAACACTTTATCTAATGAATATTCAAAAGATATACAGTAATGATTTCATGAGTATTTATTAACTTAATTCTTATAATGTTGTATGAACAAAGGATTTTTTTACTTTGGCAGAAACTGTATAATCAGATCTACATTGTACATAATTTCATCAGTAAACATAGCAGACCCTGATCAGCATTCAGGGGCCATCTAATCTGGCTTTTCTCTGTTTGCAAAGGCTGGAAAAGGCATCTCTTTCAGATAGATATATATTTCTATCTGAAAGAGACACCTTTTCATGCCTCCTGTAAGAGCTGTCTGATCAAGGTTTGCTGTGTTTGTTACAGAATTATATAAATCTGATAATACAGTTTCTGCAATGGTAAAAAAATATCCTGTTAAAAATATTCAGTTAAATGATATTCATACAGTCATTATGTCTAACATGAATATTCATTAGATAAATGTGTCTTGTATTATAGATTAACTTTTAAAATTTCCTCAACAAAGAAAATGAGATTGGAAATAATCGATCAATTATTTCAATCCAAACTTCTGCCCCTAGGCCCCGTTTCAAACCACTGATATATACATATACTAAATTAGGTGGTTGATAGTTGAGCTCCATTTACAAGATTTAACTCTTTGAATGAGGGAAACATGTGTACAGTAAAACCTCTCTATAACGGCCACTAAACTATGTTAATTAGTTCGTATTTAGGGCAGGTCAGCTTAAAGCAAGGTGAAAGTAAAACAGAACGCTCCTATAGGAGCGTTCTGTTTTCCTTTCACCTTGCTTTAAGCAGCCACCTGCCATTAACACAAAATACTTGATGTAAATTAGTAGCCATTATGGAGAGGTTTTACTGTATTGTCATTTGCAAACAGTGTTGACCCAGACCAGAGAGGAGCCCCCTAATAAGGATCTGCACTGTTTTTCATTACAAATCCTCAAACGAGTTCAGACTCTAGCCACTAAACAGTGATGGGCTATTTCACTTTGAATATTTAGCAATCAAAAGGTTCAAATAACTAATAAGCTAAGATGAATCACATTTTACATCTGTTCAATTGAAAGACATTACCATACTTATACTATATATTTAAACACAAGTTTACAGCTGAATAAATCAAATTCAACGTTAGATTAATTTTGCATTAACCCTTTCCCTAATGAACATTTTTGCATGGATGGATCACTTGATTTTTATAAGGTAAACATTTAAATGGGAATTGTTGGCTCAGACAAAAACTGTAATATCAGACCTTTTGTTTGTGTTGATTAATGAGTGTTTCTGCCAACTATGGGCTAATTCGACACCCCAGAGAGAGAGGAGCGGATACAGAGAAACCTAGGTGCTATGCCCTTCTCTTGTTGAGTACTGATACATCGGACCTCAGTTTAAAGTCTCTTCCGAAGGACTTGGTCCGACAGGGGATTGAACCCAGGACCCCTGGTATCGTAGTAGAGCGCATTTTGCACTCAACCACATCTACCACTGTAATATCAGAACTATATCAAGTCATAAGCAAACAAAGCCATCTGATCAGGGTCTGCTTTGTTTGATTATGAAATTATATTGTAATATCAGATGATGATCTATATAATTTCATAAGCAAACAAAGCAGACCCTGATCAGATGGATCCTACAGGAGTCATCTGATCTGGGTCTTCTCTGTTTGCAAAGGCATGAAAAGGCTTTATGAAGGAAAGGGTTAATTTATCTGGCTAAACATTTAGGATAATTACAGTACAAGCAAAACTTGGCCTTTGACCATTAAGTATTACTTTTATCGTCCGTAATGATTGTACATTTCTGTGAAGTTTGACTGAAATCCCATAACTTAAAATGAAGTAACTGTCCTTTCCCTATACGTTCAACTAGAGAAACTAAGCAAATAGTGCAGACCCAGATTAAAATGTTCCTGAATGAGCAGTTTTGTCAGGGCCTTCGCTATTTTCTACTTCATTACATTGGCGTCTCATCTGGATCCAAGCTATTGGTAAATGTCAGTCAAGTCACAGTTGGCATGATAAGGGTTAAAGCTATAATACCTAAACAGTGTTATACAAAAAGTGATGAGCTAAGATGATGAACAATATTAGAGTCTCACTAATTTATATAATGTGACATATAAGTCGGTAAAAGCAGGTGGTTGATTTATGTAGGAAAAGAGTAATGAAGAAAGCTCCAATGGGAGCTTTCTGCATAATTTTTGTCCTGCATTTAGCTACCATCTGTTTTAAAAATCTAGAACATTATTTCTTTAGAGTAGTAGTATTAGCAAGATGTGTTACTACTTCTAACAGCTGAACTCTTATGACTGCTGAATTAGAAAAGTGCAATGTCTCCATTGTTGTGTAGAGTGCAGTAACATTTGCAGAAAATATTTTTAATGGCAAAATTGTGCAGAACTTGATGCAGATCAGACATCTAAATTGAGAGCCCTTCGATCTTGGTTGGCACTGTTAACAAAAGTCAATAAACTTGTGTTCCAGTCATTCAAAGACCTGGATTGAAAATGAGAATATACATTAACCTTTTGAATGTTGAATTTTCAAAGTCCAATGTTCTATCATTACTGACTAATAGTGTCTACAGTAAAACCTGGAAGTTACATTTGGTATAGATATCGGTCATGGAGACTGGTGGCAGCTTAATGCAGGGTGAAAGTCATGCAGAAAGCTCCTCTAAGGAGCTTTCTGCATGACTGTCACCCTGCATTAAACAGCCACCTGCCTAAAGTATCTTAATTCTTCCCTACTAGAATTCCGGTTTAGAGAGGGTTTACTGTATTCAGTAAGCAACAGTATAATTTGCTAGAGGTCTTGGAATGGCAAATAGTGCAGACCCTGATCTGAGGACTCCTACAGGAACCATCTGTTCTGGGTTTACACTGATTGTTAATGACAACTATCTCAAGCATTCAAAGGGTTAACATGTTATTCCTTAAATGAGATCAGATCCATTTCATTCTACATGTACATATCTCTTTTAAAACGATAAATAATACAGGACATAGAGCACTTAACCTTCAGCACTGCACTGGCAAAGTTTTGATAACGTTTGCCAACATTTTTTATTCAGATGAGATGCCAAATAACCCTGCATCTGATCAGGATCAAAACTATTTGACACACCTGACACTGTTTTTTGAAAAGAAACGGAAGAAAATGTGCTTTAAGTATTGAAGCTTATGACAATATTTGCAGACTACAATTGCTCAGAGAAACCAGATTCTCAGATGTCATTTGAAAGTAAAATCCAACACTCTCTTTTACTCTTAGAAGAGGATTGTGGGTAAATTCAAAATCGCCTTTTCAAACAGTTTAGATTCAGATAAGTTGGTATGTAACTCATTAAATTTCAAACCTATTAACCATGTTGTCTTTTTTAAAAAAAAATCTTTGTTAAGAATTGATCAGTCAGATAACAATTTTAGCTGATGGTGACTTGTTCAGCATGATGAAGGTAAAAGAAATTTAATATTTGCACACAAAACAATCATAAGTCACATCACTTTTATCCTCAAAGATAAAATCAACCACCAGGGTATCAAATTCAAACACAGCTTTCCTTCATTTGTCCTACACTAATTACCCTAAGTAATCCAGGTCAAACTGCTCCTGATCTGGGTCTTCACTATTTCAAAACATTGTGCTCAATTGAGTTACTGAGCTTTAAAACTTACGGAGAGGGGAGATTGGGTGCTTGAATATTTAACACTTTCCTCTGTAATAACCACTTCTTGAAACCATTGTGATAAATAGAGCATTTGCTCCTATAGGAGCAAATGCTCTATTTATCACAATGGTTTCAAACTACAAAATTCTAAAAAAAAAATACTTTTCTCTAGTAAATACTCCTTTTGGGTAGATTCATTCAAAGAGGTTGGATCTAAAAATAGCCTATGGAGGAAAGGGTTAAGGTACCCTAATTATCCCAAGTATTCATCATTGGTACAGACAAGCTGAGATAAATAGTGCAGACCCAGGTCAAACTGCTCCTCAACGAGAAATTAGATCAGAGTCTCTACACTATTTATTACTATGTCAGTTTAATTCAAAATTATCAAAATTTACCAAATCTAATTAGTCACGTTTAATCCTTTACTTCATACATACACATTTGCAAACTCAGTAGACCCAGATTAGATGGCTCCTCTAGGAGCTGTCTGATCAGGGTCTGCTCTGTTTGCTTATGGAATAATATAGATCTGATTCTACAGTTTTCAAGTTTTATTGATATGCAAGTTTTAAAAATTAATCCAATCAAAATTCATAATGTCATCATTTCGAACAAGAATTTTTATGAAGTAAAGGGTTAAAAAGCAACTTTTGTCTGCCATAACAATGGGTTTGGTATTGAAATAAACAAGTTATTCTTAATAAAGTTTTAATTAATGCATCTTTATCTATTCCTCTGATTGAGATAACAAAGTATTTGTGTTACATTTCGATCCAAACTGTATGCAATGTTCGTCACAGTATAAAATAGTTAACACATTAAAATTAGGTAGAGATAATTAAAGATCTTATTTAAAGGGGGATAATAATTGAGAGTTATTTACCTTTGCATAATCTAATGGCTTGTTGTCTTCTGGACACTTGAATACTCCACCACTGAAATTACAGAAAAAGAATATTTATATAACATATTGCACCTGATAAAATAACACAACCAAATGTATATCAGTAAAACTCTGCATAAACCAGCTTTTTAGTACAGAAGAATCTAAATGTATTTAAAGGCATGTGGCTGCTTAATGCTGGGTGAAACTCGTGCAGAAAGCTCTAATGAAGTTTTCTGCATGCATGATTTTCACCCTGCATTAAGCTGTCACCTGTCTTAACCCTTTACTCCATGATAAACCTTTTCTGTGCCTTTGCAAACAGAGAAGACCCAGATCAGACAACTCCTATAAGCTGTCTGATCAGGGTCTGCTCTGTTTGCTAATGAAATAATATAGATATAATTCTACATTTACTGCCATGTTCAAACATTCTTGTATCAATGTGCATTTGTAACAATTAATTTGATTGACATCTACAACGTTCAATCTAGATCCAGATCAAATGCAAAGGAAGCTCAGAACATAACTACCGTATGCAGTGTGGCAAATCTATTTACGCTGTCAGTGACCTGTAAATCTATTAATTTTATTGCAGATAATAACTCACTGTCAATCCAATCCACACATGCCTAAGGGCTTCAAGAAGATATTGATTGGAAGCTGATTTTCCACAGACGACTGTACTCTAACACACATACATACATAGGGTAAACTCTATGCAATTAATAATCCTTCAAATGTGAAAAGGGTAGAGACAGACCTGCATGGTAGTACTTGTTAACCCTTTACCTGATGAATAATTATGCAAGACTCCACCCATTATGAATATCAATTAACCTTTTTGATATTTCATGTAAGAAATAATGACATCATGAATATTCATTAGCTGATTTTTTATAATAGCATCTATACACATGATGTTTTGTTATTGGTAGAAACTGTAGAGTCAGATCTATCATAAAATCATAAGAAAACAGAGCAGACCCTGATCAAACTGCTCCAACAGGAGACATCTGATCTGGGTCTACTCTGTTTGCAAAGGCGTGAAAAGGGTTAAGTGAAGGAAAGTGTTAAATTATTTTCTATCAGACTTGTAAGACTAAGGAACTTTATTTCTATGGCATATAGTAAATAATCAGGGCTACATAATTACATATGCAAACAGAGCAGACTCTGATCAGACGGCGCCTGGGGCACCTGATCTGGGTCTACTCTGTTTACAAAGGCATCTCTATCAGGTAAAGAGTTAAAAGTCTGATCATAAAGGTACCATGCCAACATGCTGAAACAAAGAATTTGCCTTCTGCCTGACTGTCAAAGAAAATGAATTATTAATGCAACAACATAAACTATCCTCAATCAGTGCTTTGAGTACCCAGTAACTTCTGTCTGTAAGAAAAATGTTGTCTGCTTCAATTCTCAAAGTATGTATTTTCAGTCATAAGTATTATTAATGCTTTAACCCTTTCCTTCATATAAACACATTTTCACACATTTACAAACAGAGTAGACCCAGATCAGGAGCTATCTGATCAGGGTCTGCTCTGTTTGCTAATGAAATATGAAAGATCTGTCTTTTTTTTTAATTCTAAAATGGCTACAATGTTCCAACTTCCATATTCCATTATATCAATTGTCTCCATGAATATTCAGTAGGTATTGAAATTTGCAATAAAGTATAAACATAGAACAGGGAAAGGCATGGTTAAAAGTGGGAAACGTGTGTACTGTCAACTGCAAATACCGTAGACCTTCATCAGAGTTTGTAAGACAGTTTGAATCCTGATGAGTTCTTTAGCATCTCATCTTGATTACGGTCAATATAAAGCCAGAAAGTCTTAGCTTAAAGTCATGTAAGCATACACAACCAAGTAGAAAAGCAAACCTGGAATTTAAGCTTTAAGCACACAATCCATCCAGAATCACCAACATATGAACACATTCTATCAGGTGGAATGAAAAACGACTGATACTTCACTCTGCTAGTATTCCTGTCCAGAAATTGACTCTTATCCGGCTGATAAAAATAATTTCTGCTCAAAGTCATATCAGGTGGGTTTTTGACTACTTCCTACTAGATCAAGTTTTTGAGGAACTATTCACCAAGTGTCAAACAGCTTGGATACTGATGAGTTGCCGAGTTACTTGGCGTCTAATCTGGATCCAAACTATTTGCAAATATGAGTCAAGTTGAGGATAGCGGGGATAAAAGTTAATGCTTTATTACCTGTGTCGGCTGCTGTAAAATTGCTGCTGTAAAAAAATAGACTGGCTTATAGTCCGACTGGGACTCTCTACAGTTGAAGGTAAAAGTCTTGTGTCTGCAAGAATTGTTCATCTGCTTCGATTCACACAGTATATTTTTGTTTGTATTCTGTTCACAGTCATGATCAGACAGATTCGATTATGATGAGATGTAGTGATGCTTGGCATCTGATCTTGAAGTTATGTGAAAAGGTAATTACAAAGTCATCCAGAGAGTGAAAAGAGTTAAACCTTTACCAGCATGTAAAATTATTAGCTGAATTTTCATAATGGTACATGGACATGGGTGATTTTTGGTATAATTAGCTCTATATTATTCCATAAACAAGCAAAGCAGATGCCAATCAGACCGCTTTTAACAAGAGCTGTCTGTTCTTAATCTACTCTGTTTGCAATTTAACATAAAAGGCATATCTATGTAGTAAATGTTGTACTGTTTATTCCATGAGACATGATGGCCTCTAAAAAATTAGATTATAATTGCATATGATGATATGACCACATGAATATTTTGCCATGGCAGAAACTGCATAATCATATCTATGTTATTTCATAAGCAAACAGAGTAGACCCTGATCAGACAACTCCTATAGGAACTGTCTCATCTGGGTCTACTCTGTTTGCAAAGGCATAAAAACTTTAAAAAGGTATATATCTATGGAGTAAAGGGTTAATTAATGAGAGTGATATAATATTCTACAAATGCAATTCATTAATATATTCCAAATAAATTCTCTCACAAATTCTTTACAAAATTGATAGTGTCTACAAAGAGTGTCATCTGCTTTGTCTCTCATGTATATTTTTCTTCTACATCTTTCAAACACATTTGTACTGTAAAACTGATTTTGCAATTTTTGCCGATGATTATTGTGAAGTAACATATGACCAGTCTACAACCAACAGAAGCTACCGGACCGGTAATCAGTAATCAGGTGTGTCCAAACAGCTTCCAAACAGCCACTGATTAGGGAAATTGAGGTAATTTATGGATGCCTTGAGATCGATACTTGGATGATTAGGATATCAAAAGGGTCTGTTTTCCTTTTACTGGCATAGATAACATCTAAAACATGTTTTCCTTGAAATTAAAACCACTAACGACCATGCCTTATTTTGTCTTAACCCTTTACATCATGAATATTCATGTAAGAAATGTAATGACATCGTAAATATGAATAAGATATAGCAAACATAGTCATAGCAAAAACTGTACAATCAGATTCATAATATTTCATAAGCAAACAAAGTAGACCCAGATCAGACAGCTCCTGCACCTGATCTGGGTCTACACTGTATGCAAAGGTGTTAAAAGGTGTATTCAAGGAGTAAAGGGTTAAATCTCTACCTGATAGAGACTCATTTTGAGACCTCTGCAAACAGAGTAGACCAAGATCAAATGGCTCCTGTAGAAGCCTGCTCTATTTGCCTATAGAATTATATGATAAGCTCAGAGGGCTCTTACAGGAGCCATCACGCGGTCTGATCTGGGTCTACTTTGTCTCTTTGAGGGACTTATCTCTATGAGGGACACTCATGTTCATCTTTAGAAAGGTACTACTGTATATGATGAATGGTCATGATCTACAATATTTGTAAACCCTGTTGATTTCTGTCTTGGGTCATTATAGCCCATTAACCCTTTCCCTATTGCATGAATTGATATTTTCAAAATATTAATCAGCTGAAATTTTATAACTAAAAACAGGAAATTTTGGCCATGACAGAAACTGTAGAATCAGATCTACATTATTCCAAAAGCAAACAGAACAGACCCTGATCAGTTGGCTCCTGTAGGAGCGATCTCATCTGGGTCTACTCTGTTTGCAAAGGCACTAAAAGGTGTATTTTATCTAAAAGGTGAAATAATGTTTTTATGGAGCAAATAAAGGATTAAACATCTATAATGATTCACCACAACAAGAAAGGTCACATGTAAATATTGTTAAGTGTTAATCATGCCCAATAAACATTTTAAAACAGCCTTGTGGCTTAATCGTAAATCACTAAATCACCGTAAAAATGTCCTTCGAAATTAACTTTTGCCCTTATCATGCTGAAAACATAATGATTGCTCAATTTACGATTTGTTGCAAACTCTTCCGATTTGTTTATTTTTATTTAGAAACTACAGCTTGCATCCAAGGAAGATGCTGAGTTCTTCAGGGTCTCAGTTTTAAAATGCCTGTCTGGTCATGTTTGATAGAGATTAAAATTATGCTTGGTGAACACTTTTTATTGCACAATTTTTCTTTTTCCAAATACATGTACACATGTTCAAGGTAAAATTCAATTTCTCTTCAAAAATGCATAAAAAAAAAAATTGCTCATAATATTGAAAAAGTAAAAAAGGTCAAAGGCAAAGGATAATTAAGATTGTATCAGTATGATCATTCCTCATGATAATCATCAACATTATCTCATGGGGAGCTATCCCAATTTAATCAATTATATTTTTCACTAACAGTAATATCTACCAGTAATACAATCATGGTATATGACCATTAGTAAGCTACAGACAAATCTGTGATTACCTGTACAAACAATGTAGAGTCATCCATACTCCATAAATACCCCCGTCTGGGTATACACTGTTTGCAAAGGACATTAGTGACTTGTGTCCTTCACTGTAAGGGTTATAGGTCAAATCTATAAAAGCCACACAGACAATGTCTTGATGGCTTTGCAATCCCTATGAACTGATCAGGCAAAATGGCAACTCTATCATCAACTTAGGTCTTATCTAATCCCACATATGAATGAAATTTCTAAACAATCTCAGAAACACTATGCACATTTAACCCTGATAGCTCCTGTAGGACTAGGTTCTGCTCTGTTGGCTTTATTTATATATCTTAACTTATACATGATTTCTTATGCCCTCCAGAAATAATATTGATTAGATTCCACAGTTTCTGCCACAGCCAAAAAGGTCATAATAAAAAATCAGTTAATGAATATTGATGAAGTCATAATTCGGATCTATATCATTTCATAAGCAAATTAACCTACAATGATCTGAGTCTGCTCTGTTTGCTTATGAAATAATATAGATCTGATTATATCAGGGTCTGCTCTGTTTGCTTATGAAATAATATGGATATGATTCTACAGTTTCTTCCTTAGCAAATGCTTTATATATATACCAGGGCTGATATCCCTATAAAAATTCAAATATTGATATTCATGGTATCATAATAAATTAGGTCATACTCAGGTAAATAGTCATGGAGTAAAGGGATAAACTCTGATCAAACTACTCTTTCAGGAACAGTTTCACCAAGGTCATCTCCATTATTAGTCTGTCTGGCCAAATGTTCAGGGTACATAGGTAATTTATCACAAACTCATAAATCCAAATCATGAAACCTTGAATACCCTAATAATGGTAAATGCAGTTCAGTATGAACTAAAATGGACAGAATTTAAAGAAAAATTTCATTGAAAATCCCTTTACCCTTTCCCTGTTGAATATCCATGTAAGAAATAATGACATCATGAATATTTGTTGGCTTAAATTTCATAATGTAAAAATTTCAAGGGAATTTTGTTTTGCTTTGATAAAAACTAGAATCATATCTATATCATGTCATAAACAAATAGAGTAGACCCTGATCAGACAACTACAGGAGCCATCCGGTCTGAGTTTACTCTGTTTGCAAAGGTATGAAAAGACGTTCAGTACGAGGATAAGAGAAATGATTCTTCTTTTTTTTCTTTTCTTTTTTTATCAATTTTATGAATATAATTTCCTTGCATATTTATCCAACCTTTTCCTCCTGAACATTTACATATGATCCGATCACTTATTTAATTTAATTATTATATGGTAAGTTTTTCAAAGGAATATTTGGCTTTGACAAAAACTGTAGGATCAGATCTATATGGTAAGATTCCTGGAGGAGAGCCTGATCAGACACCTCCAACAGGTGCCAATTGATCTGGATCTACTCTACTGCAAAGGCATGAAAAGACATTTATGAGGGAAAGGGTAAACAAAATAAACACAATAATCTTTTATCATGAAGCTTAGTTTCCTGGTTCTGGGCTTTTATCAAATTGACTACCGTTTCAAACTTAACCCTTTCCCTCATAGCAATGCCTTTTAACGTCTTTGGAATAGGGTCTGTCTGATCAGAGTGCGAACTATTCCCTTGAAGTATATTTGTAACTACATATTTATTATAAAAGATGGTGGTTAATGAATATTCATGAAGTGATCAATTTATGCATAAAAGTTCATCAGTAAAAGAGTTCATTAGTAATCAGCTAACAGTAGTATCTTTCAGCTGTTTAGTAATCAGCTAACAGTAGTATCTTTCAGCTGTTTAGTAATCAGCTAACAGTAGTATCTTTCAGCTGTTTAGTAATCAGCTAACAGTAGTATCTTTCAGCTGTTTAGTAATCAGCTAACAGTAGTATCTTTCAGCTGTTTCAACCCTCAAAATACTATTTTCTTTCATTTCTTAAAAAAACAAGTTAAACTTTTTCTGAATGTCACAGTTTGCTTCCTGATGAGATAAAAAGTTACACTGCATCACATCTTGATCCAACAAAAAGGTTTGCAAAGGTTATAAGAAGTCCCACTTTAACCTCTTGAATGTGGGACACACATGTACCACCATATGTTGAATGTGGGACACACATGTACCACCATATGCAAACATTACAGATATCTGGGGCTCTGGGTCGGCACTGTTTGTCATTCAACTCAATCAACATGCTTTAGTAACTTAAGCCTTTCATACTGAGTTAAGCACTGACTCATTCAACTCATTCAACATGCTTTAGTAACTTAAGCCTTTCATACTGAGTTAAGCACTGACTCATTCAACTCATTCAACATGCTTTAGTAACTTAAGCCTTTCATACTGAGTTAAGCACTGACTCATTCAACTCATTCAACATGCTTTAGTAACTTAAGCCTTTCATACTGAGTTAAGCACTGACTCATTCAACTCATTCAACATGCTTTAGTAACTTAAGCCTTTCATACTGAGTTAAGCACTGACTCATTCAACTCATTCAACATGCTTTAGTAACTTAAGCCTTTCATACTGAGTTAAGCACTGACTCATTCAACTCATTCAACATGCTTTAGTAACTCAAGCCTTTCATACTGAGTTAAGCACTGACTCATTCAACTCATTCAACATGCTTTAGTAACTTAAGCCTTTCATACTGAGTTAAGCACTGACTCATTCAACTCATTCAACATGCTTTAGTAACGTAAGCCTTTCATACTGAGTTAAGCACTGACTCATTCAACTCATTCAACATGCTTTAGTAACTTAAGCCTTTCATACTGAGTTAAGCACTGACTCATTCAACTCATTCAACATGCTTTAGTAACTTAAGCCTTTCATACTGAGTTAAGCACTGACTCATTCAACTCATTCAACATGCTTTAGTAACGTAAGCCTTTCATACTGAGTTAAGCACTGACTCATTCAACTCATTCAACATGCTTTAGTAACTTAAGCCTTTCATACTGAGTTAAGCACTGACTCATTCAACTCATTCAACATGCTTTAGTAACTTAAGCCTTTCATACTGAGTTAAGCACTGACTCATTCAACTCATTCAACATGCTTTAGTAACTTAAGCCTTTCATACTGAGTTAAGCACTGACTCATTCAACTCATTCAACATGCTTTAGTAACGTAAGCCTTTCATACTGAGTTAAGCACTGACTCATTCAACTCATTCAACATGCTTTAGTAACTTAAGCCTTTCATACTGAGTTAAGCACTGACTCATTCAACTCATTCAACATGCTTTAGTAACTTAAGCCTTTCATACTGAGTTAAGCACTGACTCATTCAACTCATTCAACATGCTTTAGTAACGTAAGCCTTTCATACTGAGTTAAGCACTGACTCATTCAACTCATTCAACATGCTTTAGTAACTTAAGCCTTTCATACTGAGTTAAGCACTGACTCATTCAACTCATTCAACATGCTTTAGTAACTTAAGCCTTTCATACTGAGTTAAGCACTGACTCATTCAACTCATTCAACATGCTTTAGTAACTTAAGCCTTTCATACTGAGTTAAGCACTGACTCATTCAACTCAATCAACATGCTTTAGTAACTTAAGCCTTTCATACTGAGTTAAGCACTGACTCATTCAACTCATTCAACATGCTTTAGTAACGTAAGCCTTTCATACTGAGTTAAGCACTGACTCATTCAACTCAATCAACATGCTTTAGTAACTTAAGCCTTTCATACTGAGTTAAGCACTGACTCATTCAACTCATTCAACATGCTTTAGTAACGTAAGCCTTTCATACTGAGTTAAGCACTGACTCATTCAACTCAATCAACATGCTTTAGTAACTTAAGCCTTTCATACTGAGTTAAGCACTGACTCATTCAACTCATTCAACATGCTTTAGTAACGTAAGCCTTTCATACTGAGTTAAGCACTGACAGGTTGTTTCAATTTGAACATTCAGTATCAGTATTGAAGTGTTACGAGTCAGGGAAGAATGAGTTAAGGGTTTCAGGAGAGAGATCCCAGCTGTAGGGTTGACAGATAAGTGTCAGATTTATGTATCTGCAGGAACCACAGATCATTTGCTTCCATTTGGAACATCATGGTTCCTGGTTCCCAACTGTTTACTGTCACTATTTGATTATTTTCAGAAGCCCCTTTCAGCAGATACATGTACTTTAACCCTTAATTCTTATCAGGTAAAACTTTAAAAGGGAATTGTTGGCTTAGATGACAATTGTAGGACCAGACTTTATAATTTCATAAGCAAACATAGGAGCCATCTTATCTGGGTCTACTCTGTTAGCAAAGGTTTTGAAAAGGTGTTTATATGTAGGAAAGAGTTTTAATAGTTACCAGTCAACAGTGATTGCGTTTTCCACCTGTAGATACCAAGTCAACAAAATTTGACCATAATTTCTCAAGATTTTGTTTTGCAATGTTTTACTTTCACTCTTATTTCCATCTTCATGGTATAATTGTTGTCTAGAGCTTAGCTGCTATTATTAAAGTTAAGTGTATATTTCCTTTCCATTCCCTTAAAAAATTGTCATTTGTACAGATCAATGTCTCATCTGGATCAAATTGTTTGTATAGGTGATCACAAGCATGCAAAGGTTGCTATTCTCCCAAATTACCAAACTGAGATAGTCCCCCTATAGACTAGCCGCAAACATAAAATAAAATTTAAAAAGGGTGTTTTTATGGTGAAAACATTTTTTTTTTTTAACTTTGTTGTTAGACTTTAGTTTCTCTGAGTTTCAATGCCTTTGCAAACAGAGCAGACCCATATCAGAAAGCTCCTATATTTATATGTAGTAAAGGGTTAATTAAAAAAAATTAAGTGCAAAATTACTTACTATGCCCTTTGCATAATAATGTCCATTCTAAGAAATTATCACTCCTGACTTCCCAGTCTTGATGTACATGTACTACTGTTCAGAACATTCACAACTCTAAATGTATGAAGATCTCATTTGGGCAAGAAATTGCAAATATTTACCAATCTTACATAACTGTAAAAACAAATACCCTCTTATCAAGATCTGTAACTGTGCTGCAAAGTGATTTGGTATCTGATACTTATCTCCCTTTGAAGCCCTTCAATCTGTTTCCCAACTTTACATGCTAATTCAATTTACTGGTTCTCCATAAATAAACAAAATGGTGATGATGATAAAATATCTTGCAATTATCTAAGTTTTGTTTAAAAGAAATGAAAACAAGGCTGTAATGTTTTGTCTAGATAAGGTGTCTGCTTGTAATAACACAGGTAGACATCAAAGGAACCAGCTGGTTTGAGAAAAATCATATGTTTTGACAGGACCCCCATCCGGACTTGATCAGTAATGGTTATCAGTTCAATTTATCAGCACTTAGTAAATGATGGTGTGGGAAAACATTATTAAGCCTTTCCCTGTTGAATATTCATGTAAGAAATAATTACATCATGAATATTTATTACCCGATTTATTATAACAGCATAATTATGTACACAGGATGGTTTAGTATTGGAAGAAACTATGAAGTCAGATCTAGTGTAATTTCTTAACCCTTTCCTCCTTAGGCTATTTTTAGATCCAACCTCTTTGAATAAATCTACCGAAAAGGAGCATAAACTAGAGAAAAGGAAATTTTAGAATTTTGTAATTTGAAACCATTGTGATAAATAGAGTATTTGCTCCTATAGGAGCAAAATTTTAATGCTCTATTTATCACAATGGTTTCAACAGGTGACTTATACAGAGGCGTAGAAAGGCGTATTTATGGAGAAGAGTGATAAGCAAACACAGCAGACCCTGGTGCATTAAATCCTCAACATCTCATCTGGATCCAAACTGGGAAACAGGTTGTTACTCTATCTGTAATTTCGAACAGAAATGACAGGAATGTTAACTTTGACAATATAGGAGAAACCAATTTTTACAGTGTGAGACAATTGAATTGTCTCAGACTGTAACAATTGGTGTCTCTTACAAATAATTGAGTACTTAGAGTAGTTTCCATCATTGATACAAAACTCAGATGTAAATACTAATACAAACATCTGGGAGAGAAAAAAGAAATAAATTACATTCCTCACTGGCTATTTGCACATTCCGATTACACCTGAACAATTGAAAAACCTTAATAGGCATGCCTAATTTGCCAATGTCATGATGAGTTAGGGACTATAAATTTTGTATATTGCCACACTGACCAGCCCCTCTAACCCCTTCTTCAAAGCATCTGACCCCTTTGAAATGTTAATCGGAATTTTCCCCCACCTGTAGGTTTCCCAGGCTGAATAAAGTCTTACTTCACCATTTGGTTAACTGCATAAGCTGTTAAATTAAGACTTTTCACTGAAAACCACTAATGTCTATTAGTGTCAACAAATTCTGAAGCCTTTAATTTACAGAATAGGAGACTGAACTCTTTGCAAGCTATTGAAGAATTTTTTATTACATATTATGCAAACAGTTTGGATCCAACACCAAGAAACTTGGCAACTCTTCAGGGTCCCATTTGGTTGATGCTCTGACTGTATTTTTTAAGAGAAATGAAAGAAAATTTAAATTTGATCACATATTTTTGCCAATTACAGTTATTATAAGCATGCGAACAGTGTTACTGATGTTAAATGAACTAAACTGAATCCTGGCAAAAGGGACACTCACAGATTGTAAAAGCAGTGAAAAAGGACCTTTGAGACCACAACATTTTTGTTGTAGCATCTAATCAGGGTCTACACTACTTATTTTATCATTCAACTTGCCATATGAGCCTCACAATAAATTTCCTCCTGCAAATAGCCAAAACCTGCTTGAACCCTTTACCTGATACAGAAGCTTTTTGATACCTATGCAAAAAGAGTGGATCCAGATCAGATGGTTCCTATAGGAACCAGTCTGCTCTATTAGCTTAAAGATTATATCTTAGATCTGATCTAAACTATCTGCAACAGCAACATATTTGCTTGTTTTAAATAACAGCACAGTAGAACCTGTCTTAAGCGACCATCAAAAAGAACTCTGATTTGGGTCTGTATGACAGGTGCTAACTTAATTCGGGTCAAAAATAATGCAGAAAGCTCGTGTAGGAGCTTTCTGCATTACTTTTGTCCTGCATAAAGCAACCACCTGCTTTTAACGATTTCTGAGCTCAATCAACTCAGTCACTTAAGACATGTTCTACAAACTTCTACTGTATAAGAAATTGAGTTAACTCTTACCTGATAGAAGACATACACTTTTAGATTAATTTGATATAAAGCATATACACACAGGAAGTTTTGGCTATGGCGGAAACTGCAGAATCAGATCATTTCTCCAATACAAATGTATTCTTTTTGTCCAAGAAATTAACATTTTCATTGCACTTTTGTATACCAATAATCAAAAGGTGGGACTTTCATGCAGCAATTCATGCTTGGTTTCAAGTTGTTAATAGGCATATTTTAGCAGCTTTGAATCAATTTCAGTCCAAATTTAGGACAGACCTACATGACAAACAGACACCATAAACATTTGGATGTGTCATTCTCCTCAATAGGTGCTCAGTTTCTGCTGAAGTGGGGCTCAGACCTTAATAGATCCAAGTCAAGTGGTCATTTACTGTTCAGCACCTGTGTGAGAAATTACCCTCTGACACTAAATTTTGTCTGCAAAAAAATTATGTCTGCTTCACGTTCGAAATGTTTTTATTCTATTTCTTTCAACAAATCAGAGAGTAAAAACAGTTTGGATACTGATAAGGCAAGTAATCTGGATGCAAAATGTTTGTAAAAGTTTCGATAGAATGGGAAAATAGAGTTAAGCTATTAACTCTTTATCTGATGAATATTCATTACATGTAATGGATGAAGGAAGGAAGGAAGGAAGGAAGGAAGAAGGAAAGGAAGGAAGGAAGGGAGATGAGATGAAAAATGAGATAAAAGAGATGAAAATAGGGAAAATGTGTTGAAATATAAAATGAGATGAAAAAAGGAAACGAGAAGTGGAAAATGGGAAATGGAAATAAAATTCTGCACTGCATTGCAATCCAATGCAATGGATGCATCAACCAATCAGTCATCAATCAAGCAAATTATCGATCAAGCTTTCAATCAATGATGAATAATGATAATACCCAATACTCACTGGTACAATCTACTCCACATTTTCCGTCCACTAAGGTTTCCGTGGAACTGATATCCGTACATATCTTGATTTTCTAACTTTACCGTTTTACACAAGTCTTACTATGGTGCCCAAATTAAAGGCTTCAAGGATTCCAAAATATCATGACACTGCTTTAATCCTTTCAAATTCAAATATAAGACATGTTATGTATGCCAATCACATCATCCAAAATCTCAAAAAGTGTTTAGCTAGAAGACATTCCTCTGTGATGAAAGCAAGTGAAGATTCTTCAGTGAATTTACTTTTTACTTGAATAGCTGGCAATACAATATTTCATTTATAACAGTAAGTTTAAATATTTAAAGCATGTCCTTCGATTTGTAACTTATTTGCATGTTATTAATTTACAATCAGATATTGATGAAGGAATTGCTGCTTAATTCTGTCTATTAATCCTTAGACAGACTGGCAATTGTAACTGCTTAAATACATAAAATAGCTTCTGCTTAAATGAACCTTCAAAAATGATGTTTAAAAGTACCAAAATTCTGATCAGACTGTTACATGATTTTTAATCCTTTCCCAGTGGAATGGCCCACCAGTGTTAAACTATTGAGGCCAGTCAGTATGAAAGGCTTAAACTTGTTTTTTGAAAGAATTAACAGTGCAGACTCTGATAAGAAAGCTCCTCTGATCTGGATCTAAACTATTTGCAAATGCCAGAGAATGTCCCTCATTCAAAGGGTTAAAAATTCTAAACTTCTAATATTTTATTTTCGTGATTCAAACCATAAGTTTTTAAGTAATTACATGCGACATGTAAAGTGTCCATACATCTTGGTGCAACTGTCAAAATCAGTAAACGTATGCGAATAATATTGCAAATCTACCGTGAAATTTGGCTCTAAATGACTCATAATAAGTGTCCATGCTATTCGCTACTCAAAATCTCACAAAAAGAACACAAACTGGTAAATGTATTTAATTTGTCTCATTTCATTCGGTATTCTGTATTCAGGGTGAAAACTCAAGTACCGCAAACAACAGAATTTTCAAGCTTAGCGGAAATCTTTACAATATATGAAACGCCTGGCAATTGATAATACACAATGGGTCTTAAACAGATTAACTTCTCATAAAATGCACGAGACAAAAAGGCCGGAAATCTGATTTCTATCACAATTTTTAAATTTCCTGCATATCAGTATATCAAATAGATGATAAAAGCTTTCACCCCTTAGCAGAGGAAGTAAAACCCCAAAATATTGACCCATCAGTTTTACACCCCTAAACCCTTTCCCACATACAAAAATCTTTTCATGGCTTTACAAACAGAGTTGACCAAAATCAGGCGTCTTAATTTAGGGGTCATCTCATGATCTGATCTGCATCTGCTCTGTTTGCTTATGAAATCTGAAAACAGTTTCTACCAAAATTCAAACAGAAATCAGGAGATGCCACATTAACCCATTCGTCAATAAGCTATTTTTAGACCCAACCACTTTGAATAAAATCTACCCAAAGGAGCATTTACTAGAGAAAAGGAAAATTTTAGAATTATGTAGTATTGAAACCATTGTGATAAATAGAGCATTTGCTCCTGAGGAGCAAATGCTCTACTATTTACCACAATGGTTTCAAAAAGTGACTTTTACAGAGGCGTAGAAAGGCGTATTTATGGAGGAAAGGGTTAAAGTCCACAGCAACACTAGAAGCACATATCAAGTGAGTGCTCCATACCAAAACAGCCTGTCTATATAATGTACCAGTCTATAAATTCAACAAATAAATAATTGAGCTGTCATTATTTCTTACACCAATATTCAACAGGGAAAGGGGTAACTCTTACCCCACAGTTACATGTATTGCTAAAATTGGGATCTGGTCCAATTTTGACTACTTCCGATTCGATTAAATTTTGAGAAAAAACTACTGAACCGGTGTCAAACAGCTTGGACCCTGAAGAGACTCTGAGTTACTCTGCATCTCCTCTTGATCCAAGCTGTTTGCTAATATGAGTCAGGCCTCATTAGAATCCAAACTGTTTGACACACTGACTGCATTTCTCAAAAGAAATGATTGAAAATTTCAGAATTTCAACAGACATCACGGTCAGTGGCTAGTGCAGATGACAATCACATACAGTACATGATACTTTACAAAGAGTAAACTCTTTACCTGATAGAGACACTTTGTCCCACCTTTGCAAACAGAGCAAACCCACAATCTGCTCTGTTTGCTTATGGAGTAACAAAGAACTGACCTATAAGTTTCTGCCTAGGTCAAAATTTTCTGATTCATAGGCTATTTTAAAAATTCATCTAATTAATATTCATGATGACATTATTACAACATCCAGAGACATATACATGGTAAAGAGTTAAATTCTGTAAAGCCAGTGTGAGAGGTTCCTGTGGTCAGGAAACAATGTCAAGATAATGTCACAGCAGATATGAGAATGCATGTTTATATATAGTCACTGGCAATGAAATTGTGAAACTGGATGCATCTCACCAGAATCCCAACTGTTTGGCACCGTGTTTTAGAACAGGAGCAGAAGAAATATATTGATCTTGAGAAATGTCTAAACATCGCGTCCACATCAATCAAAGAGACCGCCTTCAAATCACTTGTCCGCCCTACAGTGGAGTATGCCAGCACCGTCTGGGATCCTTACGAGAAAGGGGACATAGACAGACTGGAAATGGTTCAGCGTCGCGGTGCCAGATATGTAAAGAACAGGTACCACAACAGATCCAGCGTAAGTGACATGCTGTCAGATCTCCAGTGGAAACCGCTCCAAGACAGACGCAAAGAAGCCCGACTCTCCATGTTCTATAAGATCGTGAACAGCCAGGTTACCATTTCCTCAGAATTTCGACTTCGAGAAAACACAACCAAGTCATCTCCGGACAACAACATCTCCTTCTTCCACATTCCATACTGCAGAACTCTTTATCGCCAGAAATCCTTCTTTCCTCAGACCACCCGTGACTGGAACAGCCTTCCTACAGATGTCATGTCGGCACGGTCAGTTGACGCTTTCAGAAGTCAGCTGGCCAAAAACTTTATCTAACTTCCTCTTGTTTTTATCTTCACTGTACATACTCTCACTTTTATCTCATTTTCGCCTTTCATGCGCACCCTGGCAATAATCTTCAGCTAGTTGAAGGAGGCCAGTAAAATGGAAGAAGAAATGTAGCAGACAACATTTTTTTAAAAACAACATTTTTTTAATTTGCTTTTCAGTTTGCAGACTTACCAGTACATCACCTGCAGAGTTAGTAGTGAAAAAGATTAACCCATTCCTTCATATAAAAGCAAAAAAATAAAACTCCCAGCACCTAACAGTCCATAATCAAGTTTCAAAATGTCCTGGTACTGAAATGTCCTGGTACATGTACTGAACTCTCCAGGTACAATGTACCAAACTGTTCAAATCAGTACCCCCAATGTCTTGGCACCAAAAAGTACAGGTATCGAAGTGTCAAGTATTCTCCTACAGGAGCCATATGATCTAAGGTTACTCTGTTTGCAGACATGTATATGAAGGAAAGCTGTTAATTATTCATGATGTCATGAGTCCTTACCAGAATATTCAACAGGTAATCATAAAGGGTTAACCCATTCCCTCATATTGACAACATTTGACGACTCTGTAAAAGTCACTTTGTGAAACAATTCTGATGAATAGAGCATTTGCTCCTATAGGAGCAAAATTTAATGCTCTATTTATAACAACTACATAATCCTAAAAGTTTCCTTTTTTCTAGTTTATGCTCCTTTTCGGTAGATTTATTCAAAGAGGTTGTCTCTAAAAAATAGCCTATGAGGTAATGGGTTAAGAGAGTGGGAAAAACTAGGGAGAGAAAGGGATATATAGAAGAAGAAAAAACTCTTTCACTTTTAAAATGCAATTCTCTTTTGCAAAGTACTCAATGCTAACCTATTAAAAAAGAAAGATACAGGGTCCCAGAGAAGAAAGATTTTAACAGGGTCCCAGAGAAGAAAGATTTTAACAGGGTCCCAGAGAAGAAAGATACAGGGTCCCAGAGAAGAAAGATACAGGGTCCCAGAGAAGAAAGATACAGGGTCCCAGAGAAGACAAAGAAGGAGAAATAACAAAATTCTGTGAGACTATCAGAAAGAAATAGGAAAAGATAGAACAAAGCAAACAATAGACATCTGCAGAAAATTTCAAATATTAATCCTTTATCGATCCATAAATAGCATAGACCCAGATGAAATGGCTCATGCAGGAGGGGTTAGCTGTTTGCTTTTAAAGAATAATTATTTGAGTCTACCGAAAAAGTTCCTGTGTTTTAAAATGCCATTTTTTAAATTATTCTATTTAATAATCATAATTTCACTACTTCTTACATGAGCATTCATGGAATAATAAAGGGTTATACACTCACCCCGAAACATTCTTCAACATCTTGATACTTGCACGAAGAAGATCGTTCTTACTTAGCACAGGCATAATGTCCATTTCTGTAGAATTGTCTCATATACTGGATAGCACCATTCAAATGACTTGACCTCCAGTACAGTCCTTATCTAGAAACACAACTCTTTCACAAACCTGATATTTACATGTGGAAAGTACTTCTTATCCTATTCCCATAAAACTTGTCAAACAGATATTGAAATATACACTGGCCAATTGATACTCAATTATACCCACAGCAAGTTTATAACAAGCTAATCTAACACATGCAGGCTTCTGGTTGTCATAACATATGAAATTTTGTCACTCTCATGTGATTTCAGTACATTTTCAACTTTTCCTGAGGTGCTTTCTACTTCACACATAGATACAAATCTGTTTTAAGCTCACTTGTCAAAACACAAACTGTTGCAAACAATTAGTGTGACCCCTATTACACCTTTCACTCTGTCTCTGTCTACACCTCCTACAAACACTGTCACACATTCAACTGAGACTTCCAGTTGTTTCCTGATCCCTTTATAACTGGGCAATCAGCCTCTAAGCAGACCCTTTTGTGAGAAAATCCCATAAAAGGAGCACAAAGGTCCCTGATCAAGTTTCCTAAAATAGATGGTTACACCACGCGAGTGCAGAGACACCTCATCCAGAACAACAGCTGTTTCCTGAATCCCTGACAACCAAAAACAAAGTAAAAATTTAAACTGTTATTGAATTAGACTCTCCAGCCTATTTTACCACATTTTGATACAGTGACTACATTCAGAATAAGAATATAAATTGATGTACATGTATTCCCTTTCTTATACTGTAATTTTCAGGCAACTATAATAAAGTTTAAACCCTTTTCCTTAAATTTAAAATTTCTAAAATGAAATTGTGATGAAGTTAAGTGTTAAAAGCTCTGAAGAAGACACCTTAGAGATAGAGAATTTTTTATGAAATAATAAAGAGCAGATGGTAGTACCCTCTGGGTACAAACAAAGGTATGATGATAGTAAAATATCGAAACTACCTTAGACGTCACCGAAATTGTGTTACATTTCAAAGCATCATAGTAAATGCTTGAACTACTGTATTTTAATATTAAATGTAAATATATATCTACTTTCTTTGATCGTAAATTAAAAATGAAGCACACTGTAATCCATTTGAGAGATAGAGATCTAGAGAGTTTATAAACATACCCATAACTCTTTCCCTAATGAACATTTATGCATGAATTGATCACATAGAGATCTAGAGAGTTTATAAACATACCCTTAACTCTTTCCCTAATGAACATTTATGCATGAATTGATCACATAGAGATCTAGAGAGTTTATAAACATACCCTTAACCCTTTCCCTAATGAACATATATGCATGAATTGATCACATCATGAATATTCATAAATATTCATCAACTTAATTTATTTAATATAAATCATTTAGACTAAGAAAAAGCAGTAGGATTAGATCTATATCATTCCATAAGCAAGTAGAGCAGACCCTAATCAGACAGCTCCAATAGGAGCCGTCTGATCTGGATCTACCCTGTTTGCATACATTGAAAATTGTTACCATGAGGGAGAGTAAGCTGGTAAAAATTATTTTTTTAATAAATCATGTTATAGTTTGAAAACATTATTTAAACCTTTGAATGTGTGAACAAGTTACTAACAACATGCATGTGTAAACAGTGTATACCAAGATCAGGAGGAGTTTTCTGTTCAGGTTCTGTGCAGTTTGTCATGTAAATGATTTTACATGCCTATGTAAACAGAGTAGACCCAGATTAGACAACCCCTGTAGGAGCCATCTGATCAGGGTTTGCTCTGTTTGCTTATGACATAATATAGATCAGATTCTAGTTTTTATCAAAGCCAAAAACTTCCTTGAAAAAATTACTTTATAAAAACTTAGCTATTAAGTATTCATGATGTTACGAGTTCAAGGGGCCGCCGCTTTTGATCACCATTCATTTTCTATCAGGTGGCTTATGATCACCATTCATTTTCTATCAGGGAGCTTTTGATCACCATTCATGTTCTATCAGGGGGCTTTTGATCACCATTCATTTTCTATCAGGGGGCTTTTGATCACCTTTCATTTTCTATCAGGTGGCTTTTGATCACCTTTCATTTTCTATCAGGTGGTTTTTGATCACCTTTCATTCAGGTGGTTTTTGATCACCTTTCATTTTCTATCAGGGGGCTTTTGATCACCTTTCATTTTCTATCAGGTGGCTTTTGAATGCCTTTCATTTTCCATCAGGCTGGGCTTTTGATCACCTGGTCATTTTGGAGTCAGGGGGCTTTTGATCACGGGGCTTTTGATATACACTTGGTTAACACTTGACCTCATATAGGCGTGTTTTCACACATTTGCAAACAGAGCAGACCCAGATCAGATGACTCCTATAGGAGACTTCTGATCAGGGTCTGCTCTGTTTGCTTTTGACATGATATGATGGTCTGATTCTACAGTTTTGTCAAAGCAAAAAATTCCCTTGAAAATTTAACATTATGAACATTGAGCTAATAAATGTTCATGTCGTCATTATTTCTTACATGAATACTGAACAGGGAAGGGTTAAAATCCTCTGGCTTTTCTAAATGTTGGGTGGTTGGTTGTATTGATTAACATCTGTTTCAGCCAATTATGGGCTAATTGGATGCCCTAAAAGTGAGGAGAGTGGATACAGAGAAACCGGGGCATTATCGATAGAGCTTCTCTGGTTCTTTTAGATGCCCAGTGTAAAGCACTGATACATCGGACCTCAGTTTAAAAAGTTTTATCCGAAGGACTTGGTCTGGAGGGGGATCAAACCCAGGACCCCTAGTATTGTAGTCAAGCGCATTAACCACTCAACCACTCAATGGAATAAACCCTTTACTTCATGCATAATCATAATATATTATAAGAAATAATAACATCATTAATAATACATTTATAATGGTATATAAACACGGGAATATTTGGCTACGACAGTTACTGTAGAATCCCATTTGTATTATTTAATAGGCAAACAGAGTAGATGATGATGCTGATGATGATGATCATCATCATTTCCATTAGCATTAATATCATTACTATTATCAATACTAATATTATTATATTTATTATTATTTCATTATCAGTATCATTATTATTAATGTATTATTATTACTATCATTATTATTAATTCATTATTATTATAATTATTATTATATAATTATTATTATTATTATCATTATTTATCATTTTAATCGTCATCATCATCATCATATTACAGTAAACTGGAAAAAATATTGAAGAGTCCCACAGGAGTTTTACACTGAAGAATATTCCAATTTTCTACTCAAATACCAGCTTTATTAGCCTGATGAGACACCTACCAGTGTTAACTACAAATTCACACACAGCTTGTAAGAGGTTAAGAATGACAGTTTCAATTTAATTGTTTCAACAAATGGAGTCTATGTACTTATCATACCATTTTATCTTCTATCAATATTTTCACCTGTGTCCAAAGTCCGTCAACTGTCAGTCAGCATGTTGTCTTATTGATGTCCTCAGGACAGGCAACAGTTTGATCTTATCTTACACCACTTGAGCAACAGCTGTTTCACACCCATCTCTCGCCCCACCGTGTCACTTTCCTCTTGTCACTGCCTTATCCCCTGTATGACCTAACAGTTGAAACATATGCTAGGTTTGTGATATTATTTCCTGGACTTTCCTTATTTCTAGTATAACCCTATACTCTATAAATATGCCTTTAAAAACAGAGTAGACCCTGATAAGACGGATTCTGTAGGATTTGCTCTGTTTGCTTATGATATAATATAGATAGGATTCTACAATTTCTGCTATAGCTAAAACTTACACATCCATGTGCTATTATAACAATAAATTTAACTAGAACTATCACTGAAGGTGATTAATACCTGCACAAACGTGACTGTCACATGAAAAAGCTTTGTACAATTCAAAGGGGCATAACTCTGTAAGGGCCCAGTCCCACTAGGCCTTATTTCCCTTAAGACCGGTTTACGATTGCTAGCGACCGCTGATTGCCGAAACTCGTACGAAGGTCGCACGACAAGTCACTGTTAATTGCGGGTGGTCTTCAGTAATCGTTGGTAATCGTTTCCAATTGTGCGAGCAATTTCAGTCGTATTTCAGTCATAGAGAGGTTGTTGATCATGTACAACAATCTCAGGGCCCAGTCCCACTAGGCCTACGACTACTTATGACCTGTTTACGATTTCTAGTGACCTCTTGTTGCCGATATTAGTACGAAGGTCACACAACAAGTCACTGATAATCACGGATGGTCTTCAGTAATCGTTTCTTGTCGTGCGACCAATTTCAGTCGCAGAGAGGTTGTTGATCATGCACAGCAACCTCCTTATGATCAAACTGGTCGCCGGTATTCTTTAAGAGGTAACCTTAGAGGGTTTTAGCTAATCGTGCGAACAATCTTTAACAGGTCGTTGGTGATCTTCCCTACAATCGTATGACTATCAGCAACCTTTCTACAATTACCTACGACTGTTGTGTGATCACCAGCGACTGCCTAAAGATTATCCGTGACTAGGCATAGACCACGTGACCACACAACAGGTTGGAAGTGATTGTGGAACCTTCGTACAAATACCAGTGACTTGGCACACAATCGTCAACAACCTGTCTTACGGTGGTGGCAGATGCATCGCCAATGTGACTGCAAATCATTTTTTGGAATTTAGTTGCCGACAATCGCCGGTTTCAGAGGTCACCAGTGGTCTTTAACGATCGCAAGCGCTAGTGGGACTGTAGCCTAAGGAAACAGATAAACTGGAAAACTATAATTGGATGCGCATGCGCTTTAGGTTTACAGACATTTCCCCCCCCCCCCCCCCCCCCCCCCACGGACACTTGCCCCGGACCTTTGCCCCCCCCCCCCCCTATTTGGGCATGGGCAGTCATTTGCCCCCCCTGGTGTTTCAGCTTGGGCGGACATTTGCCCCCAGACATAATTATGCCCCCTATTAGACTCGGGCGGACATTTGCCCCCTATTGGCTTAGCTTGGATGTGCTCTTTATGATAAAGCATCATGTCAAGTTTCATTGGATTCCAGTCAGTGGTTACTTAGAAACTGCGCAGAATAAAATTCGGCAAGACGGACCAAAACTTTTAAACACAAAACTTTTAAACAAAGGGGCATAACTTTGTAAGAAAATCAAACATCTAGAAAACTAAAATTGGATGTATATGTCCTTTTTATGACAAAGCATCATGTCAAGTTTCATTGGATTCTTGTGAGCAGTTGCTGAGAAACAGCTGAAAAAAAAGTAAAAACCAACCGACCGACAGACCAAAGTTCAAAGGGGCATAACTATGTAAGGAACAGATAAACTGTAAAACTATTATTGGATGCACATCTCCTCTTCATGATAAAGTATCATGTCAAGTTTTGTACAATTCCAGTCAGCAGTCGCTGAGAAACCATACGGAATAAAAGTCAACAGACAGACCAACACAAAAAATTTAAACAAAGGGGCATAACTCTGTAAGGAAATAAATCAGCTGGAAAATTATAATTGGATGCATATGTCCTCTTTATCATAAAGTATCATGTAAAGTTTTATTGAATTCTAGTCAGCGATTACTGAGAAACCACGCGGAAACAAAAGTCAACAGACCGACGGACTAACGGACCGACGACAGACCGCCAAGGTGACACCTATATACATGTACACCCTCACAAACTGTTTGTATAACAAACTTTGTTTTGGGGGGTAGAATTAACCCTTTCCCTGTTCAATATTCATGTAAGAAATAATGACATCATGAATATTTATTATCTCAATTTTTAGCTAGAATTTTCCAGAAAAATCTCGGCTTATAGTTTGGCGAAAACCGGGCGGGTGGGCAGGCGGTTGGGCGGGCCGTCGTTAACAAAACTTTAACATTGCTTATAACTTCTAAATTACTTAAGCTAGACAATTCATATTTGGAATGCAGATAGCTTGGATGAAGGCCTTTAACTTGATACAAGGATTCATTAAGTCAGGTCAAGGTCACTATTTCGAAAACTTTGCTGTTTTTAACAAACTTTAACATTTTGCTATAACTTCTGATCCACGAATGCTAGGCAATTCACCTTTGGTATTCAGATAGCTTTGGTAAGGACCTTACAGATGGCATAAATATACCTGAAATCAGGTCAAGGTCAATGTCACTATTTTGGAAACTTGGCTGTCATTAGAATTTTGACTTGAAGATGGTCAGTCGTTCTACTCAGGTGCCAATCATAAACCTGAAATTGGATTCAAGTGCAATGTTTTATGTTTCAAATTGCACCTTGGGTCTTCTTGGCCACCTGTAATGAGTTTGACTTCATGAATTAACTGAAACTGTTGAAGCGACGTGAAAACCTATATCAATAAAAAATTATTAGGTAAATTGTTAACACAAAAAAATCTGGTTTTAATGTGGTTTCCGCATTTTTTGCTTGTTATAGTGTAAACTTTTCAAGGAATATTTTTGCCTTGACCAAAACTAGAATCAAATCTATATTATGTCAAAGCAAACAGAGCAGACTACAGGAGCTGATTGATCTGGAACTACTCTGTTTGCAAATGCATGAAAAGGCATTTATATGAAGGAAAGTGTTTATATTCATGATGTCATTATTTCTTACATGAGTATTCATGGAGTAAGGGGCTAATTACTCCCTGCACACTAAATCATTGTTGTCTTCAAAAGTTGTCATTAGGATCTGCTACACTTACATATTCTTTCATTTTGTCTTAAACTCATATAACCATTTACTTAAAAAATATTCATGTAAGAAATACGACATAATGAATATTAAAAGGATTCATGTAATCACAATAAACACATGAATGTTTGAAACTGACAGATACTGTAGATTCATATCTATATTATTTCATCAGCAAACAGAGCAGACCCTGATAATTATATTAATCATACCCTTACTGATCCTACATTTTTTTAATAGTCAACAATTCAGCTACCTGTAACTGATATTCATACATTCATTATACATTGATTATTCATCAGGGAAAGGGTAAAGATTGCATGAATACATATATTCATATGTCATTATTTTTTACATGGATATTAATCATATGGAACAGAGAAAGGGTTAAATTAAAGTTTATGTCATCATCTCTTACATGAAAGGGTTAAAGGTCAAACAACACTCGTACACTTCTTTGAGTCTCTTTACCTGCAAATGCTAATTAACCCTTTCCCTCATAGGCTATTTATAGATCCAACCTCTTGGAATAAATCTACCCAAAAGGAGCATTAACTAGAGAAAAGGAAACTTTTAGAATTTTGTAGTTTGAAACCATTGTGATAAATAGAGCATTTGCTCCTATAGGAGCAAATGCTCTATTTATCACAATGGTTTCAAGACGTGACTATTACAGAAGCCTAGAAAGGCGTATTTATTGAGGAAAGGGTTAACTCTGCTCTGTTGCTCATAATATATATCAAAAGTATGATTGTACAGTTTCTGCCAAAGCCAAAAGTTCTGTGTCCATGTGCTATTATAACAATTAATCTACATTAATATTCATGATGTGATTATTTCATACATAAATATGCAACAGGAAAAGGTTTAAAAGTCAAACAATACTCATACACCTCTTTGATCTGAGTCTCTACTATCTGCAAATGCTAATTAAGTCTTTTCGCTGAACTCTCCATGGTTTAATGAGATTGTGATAGCTATCAGTTATAAACCATTATTTCCACCTGTCATAGCTTTTGTCCTGTGGAATTCCTCTGCGCCACAAACTGACTGACTTGATGATACCCTGCAGTCCTCGCAAAAAAGAAAGCGTGCCACATGCTATTTGCACCTGACTGGCCCGCCATCAAGGTTTTAAAAACTATCGGCACGTGTCTGGCGTCCATCAAAACATAATCCAATAACATTTATTTGGTGTCATTTTTTCAGTTCACTAGTCATGAAGGTAATTATTAAAGCAGACAGGATGTCAATTACACGGTCAAAAGCAAATAAGACAGTTCAAACTAAATAATGTTTATCTCTGTCCACTTTTGGCAAACAAAATTCCAATAGTCCATTTCATTAACTGTTAAAACACCTGCAGTATCCATGGCAATATTATTGAAATTTAACCAGGTGGTCACTTCAGTATGCAAATTTTCTGAAATCCTCTTAGACTTAAAAATGATTGATTTGGAACCTTGTATAATTAAACAGTAAGATCAAACCCAAATAAATTCTATACTTCAAAGCAGACTTCAAATGTTGAATGGAACTTAACAAAAGATAAAACAGTTCATAGGAATATCCTCTGAGATGAACACTTTGCAAGCTAAGAAATAGATGTCTGCAAATATATTGTGAGCAATATTTCTCAAAGTTAATTGTCTACTTCTTTTTCTTTAACCCTTTCCTCCATAAATACGCCTTTCTACGCCTCTGTAAAAGTCACTTTATGCAACCATTGTGATAAATAGAGCATTTGCTTCAAAATTCTAAAAATTTTCCTTTTCTGTAGTTAATGCTCCTTTTCAGTAGATTTATTCAAAGTGGTTGGATCTAAAAATATCCAATGAGGGAATGGGTTAATGAATGAAATACAACCAAAGGGTTGAATATTCATGAGGGAAAGAGTTAATCTCCTTTATTACCATTACCTTTATACATTCAGCACCACAGCATCCATTGAATTTCCACGCACAAGTTTCACCACATTTATAAACCCTTTCCTCCATAAATATGCCTTTCTACCCCTCTGTAAAAATCACTCTATGAAACCATTGTGATAAATAGAGCATTTGCTCCTATATAATCACTCTATGAAAACCATTGTGATAAATAGAGCATTTGCTCCTATAGGAGCAAATGCTCTATTTATCACAATGGTTTAAAAATTACACAGTTCTAAACTTTTCCTTTTCTCTAGTAAATGCTTCTTTTTGGTAGATTTATTCAAAGAGGTTGGGTCTAAAAGTAGCATATGGAGGAAAGGGTTTAGCCCTTCATTGTGATCTGGGTCTACTCTGTTTGCAAAGGCATGCTAAAAGCATTTACATGATGGAAATGGTTAAGCACAGAACTGTTTGATCATGGCAGAAACTGTAGAATCAGATCTATATTTTCTCACATAACCTCCCTTATCTCCGGGTTAGAACAACGGGTTAAGATTCTCTTATCAGTAACACTTGTAAGAACACTTTAGAATATGTATGACGTCATAATTATATGACGTCAAACTGGGGGAAACCTGATGTTTATATGTCATTAAAAAGGCGATTCTAGATCTACACTGTTTGGTTATGTGAGAAAAGAATCTGATGCTCGTTGTCTTTTAAGATCACATGTTCCTAAACTCACCAAGAAAATGTTATTAAGCTCGCCAAAGGCTCGCATAATAACATTTTCTAAGGCTCGTTTAGGAACATGTGATCTTAAAAGACAACTTGCAACAGATCCTCTATATACCATAGGCAAAGAGAGCAAACCCTGATTAGATGGCACCTATAGGAGTGATCTGATCTGGGTCTGCTCTGTTTTCAAATGTGTTTACATGGCATATCTATGATGAAACAGGTAAGAAAATAAATTAAAATGAGTCTATTATATGCTTTACTCACGCTTGACTACCAGCTGATTATCCTACACAACTGCTTCCAACTATGTTGTGCCATCTACATCATTCCTATTGTTTTAGCCCATTTCCTGATGAATATTCATGTATGAAACAATGACACCATGAATATTTATTTGAATCGGTGAATTGTTTATAATGGTATATTGACACAGGAGGTTAAAGTTATGGGAGATTAACTGTAGAATTCGATAAGTGAACAGAGCAGACCCTGATCAGATCAATCGTACAGGAGCCGTCTGATCTTGATTTGCTCTGTTTGCAATGGCTTAAAAGGTGTTTATATCAGGTAAAGGGTTAACCACCCAACTTCATTCAGAGCAAATTAATGATTAGAACATGATACTAATTTGTAAAACCTTTAACTTGATTTGGTAAAATGTCACTAAAGTACTCTCCAATAAATTTCATCTATTGCTTTCATTGACTGTTTAATGTATAACAGTTTTAAAGAATGAATGCTAACAGCATGTCACACTGATGTCATCACACAATAATATAGAACTTGAACAGGATCCAGTCTATATATTTATTCTGAAACTCAGGGCCCCGCAGCATGATGACCAATGATATTTTTCACCTGAGGAAGACCTGATCAATCATAGGTGTCATGTAAAAAATTCCACTTCAAGTCGGCTTCTCTTTATCTACTGAGTAATCTCAGCTGAGACAAACATGTTAGACAAAGAACGATAATTGCTTGTATTAATTAACGCTGTCAACAACCCGTACATTCATTTTCTGCCGAAGACAGCACACAATTAGCCACGGTACTACATCAGTCTTTTCAATTGGGGGACAAGTTAACCCTTTACCTGTTTAATATTCATGTAAGAAATAATAACATCATGAATATTAATTAGATTATTTATTGTAATGGCATATGAACACAGGGCATCTTGGCTAAGACAAAAAACTACATACAAACTGCAGATCTATATTAATTACCATTAGCAAACAGGGTCTACTGGGTCTACTCTGATTGCAAAGGCATGAAAAGTTATTTACATGAAGGAACACATTAACTGACTTTTGCAAACTGTGGAGGCCTATATCAGGAGCCTTCTGATCAGGGTCTGCATTGCTTGTCATTCAAAGTCCTCACAAAAATTATCCTATCACAGTGAATTGACTGCATACCTGATAGCTATTTTGGGGGCATTTTTTTTCCTTCTCTTTTTTACCTTTTTTATGTGAACTGAATCATCTAGCTTTCATCCTCTTGTGTAACAGGAAATGGGTGGATAATGATTCCAAATAATAAAGTTAGACAAGCTGGACAACCTTCAGGGGAGACAACTGTTAATTCAACATTACAGTTTTATCGGGTGACCTGTCCCCTAGGGGCCAGCTCCCTAACCACCTCACACATCGGTGTTGACAGACTAATGACCTAATGATATATAGCTTGAACATTCACACTACCCAGTGGTCACTGTTGGTCAATGGTCAGTACTGTTAGGCTTACGACTCACTGGTCAGTGGCTGTAGGTACCCTGATAAGATCAGTTTTAGTGAAAGATGTAATTAAAATTTGATTGATTTGATGGTCACTGGCCGTGGCCAGGGGCTACTTGTTACAGGATGTTGACTGAGTCAAACATTAGGGTGGATCTAACCTGTGACTTTTATTTGAATTTACGGTACTACAAATAAGTAACACAGAAATTGTTTAACCCTTAACTCCATGAAAATTCATATAAGAAATAATGACATTGTCACTGTAAATTACATTATCTTTATACATGAGCAAAGAATCGAATCTACATGTACATGTATATAATTCAATAAGCAAACAGAGCAGACCCTAATCTGGGTCTATTCTGTTTGCAAAGGGATTAAAAAGCGTATTTATGGAGTAAAGTGCTAATCCTTTATCTGATGAATATTCATGTAAGAAACATTACTATGAGGAATATTGATTAGATACATGTACATACTGAACATGGGGACTGAACACAGAGGTGAAAATAGAAATGTCTTGCAAATTTGCAAGAAGTGTATGCTGCAATTTTTTATTAACCCTTTTCCTGATATAACACCTGAATAATACATTTGCACACAGAATATATCTTGATCAGATGGCTCCTATAGAAGCCATCTGATCAGGGTCTGCTCTGTTTGCTTATAAGGTTATGATGGATCTCATCTGGTTGTATAGTTTCTACCAAATTACCAAATAACCATGTGCTGATGGACTTACATAGATCTGATTTTAATTTCTGCAATTGCCAAAAATCCTGTGTTCATAAGTCATCATAAATAATTCAACTAATTAATATTCAAAAGATATTTATTTCATGAATATTCACCTTCACCAGCTGAATGCTGTACACTGTCTTCACTTATTCCAGGTACAGGTCAAATAATGCCTAGACATACTAATCATTCAAAACTGATCATCATGAAATATTAATTGAGAAAACCCATTGATTAAATCTGTTCTTTGTTGTGTTTTTCTCAGCATACGTCTAGAATAGCCCAATGAAGTGGACTCTGATAATATCTTGGACATTGGAAATCAACTCTTAGCTGACAGCCTGTGAATTTGTGATAACATATATACAAACAGATTGCAACAATATTAAAGCCACTGGTAACTCAGCATTTCACCAGCTTCCATTCTATTCTGATCATGACAGTTTTTGAAGAATTGGAAGAAAATTTCAACTTTTGAAAACTGATTCTGAAGCAGACAGCTTTTTCTACGACAGCATTTATTTTGAGTACTAAAGATTATTGAATTGCACAGGGGGAGTTATAATGGGTTAACATGCAAAGTCTGTCAATTAATTGAATCTATAGAGCCCGAAATCCTCTTTAATTCAATCATCACTAGTGGCTTTCAATGTTATCAGCCATAATACCTGCATGCTGCTGTCAAGGGTAAATGTCATAAGTCTTTGCTGTATAAGAGATGAAAAATTTAACTCTTATTAAATATTCCACTATCCGAAATTTGACTTGCATTTGCAAACAGCTTGGATCCATGTGAGAAGCTGAGTAACTTGGCATCCCATCAGGATCCAAACTGTTTGACAACCAGTCGGTAGTTTCTCAAAAGCTTGATTGAATCAGAATTAGCCAAAATTACACTAGTTCCATAATATTATTTGAGCAGACATTATTTTTACACACCAGGGTAAGGATTAATTTGCATTAGCTCTTTCACTGCCAATGGTCAATTTGTGATTACCTTGATGCAAACAGTTTAGACCCAGATAAGACACTGAGTGAATCAACATCCAATCTGGATCCAAACCATTCAATACTTTGGTAACATTTCTTGAAAGAAAAGGGAAGAAATTTAAACAATGAAAGTGATAGCAGATGACAAAGTTTGCAGACGACAATGTGTGGCATTGAAAGAGTTTAGGATTCAGATACAGGCAGCCAAAGGGAGACAGAGATAAAAAGTTTTAATTCGCATCAAAAGAATCAGATAATAGCGGTCCAATTATTCATTGCTTCTGATACAATGGAACTTCTCTAAAGCAACCATGCACTAAATGAAGAAACATGGACATTGTCAGCAGGTGACTATTTGTAATGCAGAATGAAAATAATGTACAACATACAATAATGTATACCTTAACACTACCACCTGTCTTAATCCTTTACTTCATGAATATTTGGGTAAAGAATAATTGTATGAATATTAATTAGTTATTCTTTTATAATGGCATTATGTACAAGGGAATTGTATATTGGCAGAAACTGTAGAATCAGATCCATTTTATTTCTTAAGCAAACAGAGCAGACCCTGCTATAGGAGCCGTCTGATGTCGATCTGCTGACTATTTTTAAAGGTGTATATATATGGAGTAAAGGGTTACACCCTGTTGGATATTCATGTAAGAAATAATATCATGAATATTTATTAGCTGAATTTTTATAATGGCATAATTATGTACATAGGATTTTTAGGTACTATATAATCAGGTCTATTATAATTTCAAAAGGAAACAGAGCAGAGCATGATCAGATGACTGCCATATCACTGTCACTGCAGAGAGGTAACTTACTGTACTTTGCTTTAAACAGACACTCAATCCCCCAGTTCAACTTGTGTTAAATAAGTCAATCTCGCACTGTTTTGAAAACTTTAAATGAAACTAATGAAGGAGCAAATAGAGCAGACCTTGATCCAACTGCTCTTTCAGGGGTGGTTTGATCTGGGTCTGCACTACTTGCCCCAGTATTGTGGTATATGCAGACAATGATGGTAAGTAACATTTATTTGCAATAATGTCTCCTCATCTGAATCTACACTAAAGCTGTTTTTCAAATTGCATTGAGTTAACCCTTTCCTGCATATAAACACATTTGCAAACAGAGTAGGCTCAGATCAGACAGCCCCTACAGGAGCTGTCTGACCAGGGTCTACTCTGTTTGCTTATAACATGATTTAGATCTGATCCAGTAGTTTTTGTCCAAAAAAAAACTTCCCTTGGAAATCTTACATTATAACAATTTAGAATAATAAATATTTATGTAATATTCAGCTATTACAAAAAAGTTGTACAATCACAGAAACTGTTAGCTCTAAATAACTCGGTGTCTCATCAGTATAGGATAGTTTGTTTGACATTCTCGCTGAGTTTATCCCTTTACTCCATGAACCAGAATGTAAGAAATAATGACATTAGGAATGTTGATTAGTTTAATTTTTATAATGACACATGAACAAAGGAATGTTTGGCAGTGACAGAAACTGTAGAATCATATCCATATCATTTCATAAGCAAACAGAGCAAACCCTGATCAGCCGGCTCCTATAGGAGCCATCTGATCTGGTCTACTCTGTTTGCAAATGCACTGAAAGGCGTATTTATGGAATAAAGGGTTAGAGAGAGAAATGAAGGAATTGTGACAGAGTGTAGCATGTTTTATTAAAAGAACAAACACTGAAACAGATGAAACATTGGAAGTTGACTTTTTAATCTTAAACCTTTCAGCAGAGAATTTTCAAACTGATTATTTCAACATTCAAACAAGTCAACTTTACTATGAATATTCAAGAAATTTTAAAGAAAGGTTAACATAACAAACAATGCAAACCCTGGTGAGAGGGCTCCTCTAGGAACCCCCTTTCTAGGTCTACACAATTTGCAAAGGAATTATTTAAGTGACTCCTTTCCCCCAACTGAAAGGGTAAACAATGCAGCAGGTGCAAACTTTGAAATAGACAAGAGAGTTGAATTATTTAAAGTGAAATATACCAGATAACAAACTTATCAAGAATTTGCTGAGTGAGGCGAAACATTTGACACAAAAAAAACTCTCTATAACATATGCCTGAGGATTTAAAATACAGACAATACACTCAAAGCAGAAACCATCACAATATTATCTCTTTGCATGCTTAGCTGCAAATTATTGACAGCCTATAACAGAGTCCTACCGGAAAGATGAGATGCATAATTTAAAAGATTTTCAAGAATTATTCTTTTATTTCTCAACCAAATCCAATTGTGACCATTGTTTAGAATGGTCAAGAAATGACAATATGATGTATTTGAATACACTCATTTATCTACTGCTCTGCTATAAGTATATAACAGTTTGCCATCAAGAGCCAAGTCATTTGACAACCTAATTGCATTTTTTTAACTCTTTCCTCCATAAATATGCCTTTCAGTTTCTACACCTCTGTAATAGTCACTTCTTGAAACCATTGTGATAAATAGAGCATTTGCTCCTATTGAGCAAATGCTCTATTTATCACAATGGTTTCAAAACTATACAATTCTAAAATTTTCCTTTTCTCTAGTAAATGCTCCTTTTGGGTAGATTTATTCAAAGAGGTTGTATCTAAAAATAGCCTATGAGGGAATGGGTTAAAGAAAAATGGAAGAATTTATTGTAAAAACAGTTTGGGCTACAAAGTTACTTAGCAGGCAAAGAGTTAAAGCTGATGGCAATTTTGATACAGAAAACACATGCCTTTGTCAGAGATGAGGTAAATCTATTTCATATTATGATAATTCATAAATAGTGATCAAATATGCATGAAGTAGAATACAGAGAAAAATGGTTTACGCAACATCTGCCGATACCTCTTTGTCACAGATAAAATCATAATGGACACACATTGTCCTAGTTTTTCTTTATACCTTTATGCAGATGATACAGTTCTAATCGAATAATGGTTTTTCTTTGTGGAGGGTATACTATTTCCATTACCGCCGATAATTATTTTTTTATTATGACTCAAAAGTAAGTGACATTAACATAACAGCTGCCTCTGATCATGTGTTGCGATTTTGAGCATAAAACAAAGTCTTTCCCCCAGTATATATTTCTTTTCACTTTCAAAAATCGCAGGCGTCACCAATCAAAATTAACATTTTTAATATCCTAGATATAATTTTGTTGACTTTAATGCTATCCATGTTGAATATTCATATTTAAGAAAAAATGGCATCAAAATATTTATTAGCTGAATTATTAAAATAGCATAGTTACGTACACTAGAGTTTTTGGTATTGGTAAAATCTGTAGAGTCAGATCTATTATAATGTAATAAGCAAACAGAGCAGAACCCAATCAGAGAACTCCTGTTAGAGCTGCCTTATCTGGATCTACTCTGTTTGCAAAGTGTAAAAAAGGTGTTTATATGAAGGAAAGGGATTATCCTTTACCTCATGAATATTCATGTAAAAATTTAGAAATAATGGCATCATGAATATTCATGTAAGAAATAATGGCATCATGAATATTGATGTCAGAAATAACTGCATCATGAATATTGATGTAAGAAATAACTGCATCATGAATATTGATGTAAGAAATAACTGCATCATGAATATTGATGTAAGAAATAACTGCATCATGAATATTAATATGGTACATGTAGATAAGTTTTTCAAACAGCTTATGAATAGAGGCATTTTTAGCCATGATAGAAAGTCTAGAATCACATCTATATTATAATGTAAACACAAATAGAACACCCTTATAAGTGAGCTCCTAAAGGAGCCATCTGACCTGGATGTATTGTTTCTATCAGGTAAAGGGTTAAAGCATTAGTTCACTGTGTAGACTTTGTATTTTAGCATCCATTACGAAATAAGCTTGACAACTGATACAAATCACTCTGGATGGCTTGGGTGGTGACTTATCATCCAAGGAAACTATCATAATTGGCAACAACTGAACCCTCTCACATAGTGCCTTAGATAGAAGAGACATCAACAAGTGGATGCGTTGGTGACAAGCAGATGGACTAATCACTATGCCACAATCAAGACACCCATGGAAGTGTTTGATAATGATGAATCTTCAATATCATTGCACAGTTCCCTTTTGTTTTGTTATTTGCACACAAATGCTAACATTTTGAGATAATTGTTTGAGCAGAAGATCAATGTTTTTGTTAATTACACAATTTCATCTAAAATTAAAGAGGCAAAAGGTATATTGCTCGAACAGAAAACACACATCCATTATTGTGAAAATTTCAGTACTTGAAAGATTTCATTTTCTTTTTTTATACCCCTGCAAACTTGTCCACATTTGAACATGGGTAGTTTGTGTCACAAACTCCTCCTTCAGTTTTAAATTTATTGAATTTATATTTGGTATACATGATAAACACAAATGGTATGTGTGCAAGATGCAATTTTCATGTGTATACTGCTGGGCATTGCAGAATTATCTCCCCTTGAACTTTATTTTAAGTATTTTTTGTCATTTTGGCATGAAACATGCTGAAATGGTGTTGCAAACTCCTCCTTCAATTTGAGAGTTATTCAGTTTATGTGTGGTATACATAATAACCATAAATAGCAGATGGGCAAGACGCAATTTTGATGTGTTTAACGCTGGGCATTGCAGAATTATCTCCCCTTGAATTTTGAGTATTTTTGTCATTTTGGCATGAAACATGGGGAGTTGGTGTCACAATTTCCTCCTTCAATTTGAAAGTTATTGAATTGATACTTGCCATACATAATAAACAGAATTGCAAGATGTGCAAGATGCAATTTTCATATGTTTAGTCACAGGCATTGCAGAATTATCTCTCCTTGAACTTCGAGTATACCGGTATATGTATTTGTCATTTGGTCCTATGGTGTCACAAACTTGGATTTGCAATCATTACTGCCATGCTGGGGTATTCATCACCTTTAGTGATAGAGATAGTTTGAATTAGTTTTTTAAAACACATGACTGGTGCTATTGGTGCCATAATTTGATGGGGGTAATTCTCAGTAATTTTAGAAAGCTAGATCCTGTTACCTGTACTCTGTTACATAAGTGTATGGTTTGGGTCCAAAGGGGCAAAGGTGCTAAAAGACACCTAATGAGGGAAAGGGTTAACAGAAATATGAGATTTCTGGTATCAAAATTTAGACCAACTTAAATTTATGCACAATTTCAATTTCAGCAATTTTATTCTTGATCTATAACAAAATTTATGGTACATGACAAGTTTTCTAACTTTGAGACCAATACATTGAATGATTTAATCACAATCTTAAAATGTTATTTTTGCAATTCCATTTATGAACAATTCATGGTAAGTCTCCTTTAACCCTTTCCTTCATACATGTACAGTATAAACGCCTTTTCATGTCATGCATTTGCAAACAAGTAAGACCCAGATCAGATGGCCCCTGTAATAGACATTTAAGAGAATTTGATAGATCTGTTTCTTTAGTTTCTAATATGGCTACACTGTTCCTCCTTCCATACTATTTTGTCCATGAATATTCAGTAGTTATTGATAGTTGAACTAAATATAGAACAGGGAAAGGGAACATTGAACTAAATAATATTATAGAAACTGGGAAAGTAAATATAGAAAAGGGAAAGGGTTAAATTTTCCAAGTTAGCGGTTTGTCAAGATGTAATGATTTGTAACAAAAACTGAGGAAAACAACAAATGGTTTTCATTTACTTTTTTAATGGCCGGTTCTATTGACACTTCGAAAAGTGTCGCTAGCAAGGCTTGCTAGTGCCACTTCGCACATAATAATCAACTTTTCGTGAGAATCACCCCAACCCAAGAAAGTTTCCACCCTATATTTACAGAAAGTCTAGTTATGTAAAAAAAAAAAAATATGTTAAGATTATATTATGATTTTAAAGTATGAATTAATAAAAATAAGGTAAGTTAGTATATAAAATGCGAAAAATGGAGAATATTTGGACAATAATTGAGTGTTGTGTTAATGTCACGTAATTAGAGCTAGACCTTGCTAGTGCCACTTGTTTACATTGAGACCTGATTTTATACAGTTTTGCTTCAGATTTCCTAACTAACTGAGTTGTATTTTAAACCCATATATATGAACAAGATGTTACAATGAAAAACATACTGATAAGTTTGAAAATACGGGAGAAATCACAGTAAGAGGCAGCAAAGGATCGATAATCTACCATGATCTCATAGAATATGTCCCTTTGTTTCACTTGCTAGTGACACTTGTTTTCTTTGACAACGCATTTGATACCATTTTGCTCTAGATTTCCTAAAAAACTAATTAGTATTTGAAACCCTAATATATGCACAATATTTTACAATGAAAAATATACTGATAAGTCTGAAAATAAGGGATAAATCACAGAAAGTGGCAGCAAAGGAACGATAACCTACTCCGACATAATAGAAGTTTCAGCGATCATCTCCCTTTGGAGAACTTGCTAGTGACACTTTTTTTTGTTTTACAACACATTTGATACCATTTAGCTCCAGATTGTCGAACAAACTACATTTTATTTTAAACCCTAATATATGAATAAGATTTTACAATTTAATGATAAATATTAAAATATGGGAGAAATCACAGAAAGTAGCAGCAAATGTAACCATCTCTACAGTATATAAGACTATTTAGCCTAGATACCAGTTAAATGTTTAAGATACAATGGCATAATGACTTTCTTTCGTTGTTTCAATTTATCATATTGATCATCCTTTAACCCCTCATATTAACGCGTTTTCACGCATCTGCAAACAGAGTAGACCCTGATCAGACGGCTCCACTAGGAGCAGTCTGATCTGGGTCTTCTCTGTTTGCTAACAGAATTTCAAAGACCTGTCTTTACTTTCTAAAATGGCTACAATGCTCCACCTTCCATATTTCATAAACCTTTTTGTCCATGAATATTCAGTAGGTATTGAAATTTGTAATAAACATAGAACAGGGAACAATAGAACATTCCTCAACTCGAACTATATCGACCTTGTGTGTAACTTATATAAAAACGTATATAATAAAATATTTATTATTATTATGTAGACATATGCCAAATATGACTGCAGCCAGTGCTTCAGAAGAATAGTTTTTGTATCGTGAGAAACAGAATATTCGATGAAATTCGATTTCTTTGCAGCTTATATAGGTACATGCATCTGTCAATCGGCTTGGTCAAAATTTGCTCCATAGTAAGCTAGCTTGTTGTTAGATGTTTAAAGGTGTGAATGAGTAACACCAATTAATGTGTTTGTCCGCTTACCAACGCTCCCAGACACAAGTCAACTGTCGCACGCGTGCTGTTTGGTGTTTGTATTGCAAACAACTCGTAATAACCGACTCTGAAGTTTGTGTATCAAAGCTGACATTAACTCGGCTTGCACTCTGAGTTTTCAATCCACTCTGAATCTGATATTCTATTCAATATTTCATGGATATTTTGGGAAAGCGCTCGCATGTGATATACGAGGGATATTTTAATATTCGTGAAATATATATTTGGATTTATGTGAATGTATAATTTCTTATTAGTTGTTATTTGGATTAATTACATACAGATCAACAATGAGGTGGGTCATTTGTTTTGTTATTAATTTCAATTTACATTTTACTATCTACACCACGTATAATTCTACTTTTATCTCCGGCAATATTCTTTCATTATTTTTCTTTCATCTTTATTCCATATATAAAGTTATCTCTATAGAGACTGTTCAGACTAATTACTTTTCATATAATGAACAAATTTGATTATATATTAATGTCTTCATACATTCATCCTTCATAAAACATTGTCCAATATCTATTTAACTTGTACAATTGCTTCATTCATCAATTTCAAGGGTTTCCGGGATGACGGTAGTCTACTATCGGAATTATGGCCATATTGTGTAATTCTCACGATGCGTGTGATTTTTACCCTTGCACCGGTTTAGAAAAAAGTGGCAATAGACACTCCGTTTTTTAATCCTCTTGTTAGATCCAAACTGATTGCCTGATTGCATGAAAAATGAACTGACTCCGGGGGAGACGTGAAAATCTCAATGCTTTCAAAGTGGAATGGTACATCATTGTTAACCCAAAATTCCCCGTTCTGTACTTAGGCCAAATTTCAATACCTACTGAATATTCATTAACAAAGTAGTTATGGAAGATATATGGAAGGTGGAACATTGTAGACATTTTAGAAAGTGAAGACACTGATCTTTCAAATTCTATTAGCAAACAGAGTAGACCCTAATCAGACGGCTCCTCTAGGAGCCGTCTGATCTGGGTCTACTCTGCTTGCAAATGCGTGAAAACACGTTTATATCAGGGAAAGAGTTAAACAATACAATCCACCCATTATGATGTGATTGTGATGACAAACAGTGAAGACCCTCATAAGAAGGCTTCATTCTCAGTGTTGTTATACCTTCTGATCCTTCGAGATCATGAATTTCAGTACTTCTTGTTCTGAAAATTGAATACCGCTTAAGCCGATGCTAGGGGGCGTGAGCAGTGTTGCACTTTCAATTACTGTTCATGAACAGACTCAATAAAACTGAGTCTGCAATTTTCTCTTTTTGTGTTGTTGCTCTCGGGGGATCACCCCCTTTCAGAATTTATTCTCTAGAAGATCTCTGCATAGTCTTGGTCTACACTATTTCTTGCATTCAAAGAGTTAATTAAGACTGTGAACACACAAGCACTGCCATTGAATCAGGTGACAGGAAGTGAAATGTAGAATTATGGGAAGTTAGAGCAATTTCATTTTACCATGAGTATCATATTTAGTAGTTATTGATAAATTTAAAGCCAAATAAATTTGAGCTCAATGTTAGAAGTAGTATTTGATTTCTTATTTCAACTCAACTATTTGCTTTCACTAAGTAACTGTCTTCTGCTAAAACTTGCCATTAGCTAGTTAAGTCAAATTATCTCCCAGTTCTATTAAAATGTATCCAGAGTGATAAATCGTTTGGATGCTGAGTTACCCAATGTCTCATCAGGATCCAGACAGTTTGCATTGATTATAATAAAGTCATGTAGTATAAAACCTCATTAATATTCATTAATGACATCATGATTATTTATTTGTTGATTTTCAAAACAGCATAATGTTATGAACACAGTTTTTTATATACATGTACATGTATTAGAGCTAAATGTAAATATATATAACAGAGCTAAATGTAAATACATATAACGGAGTTAAATGTAAATATATATAACAGAGCTAAATGTAAATATATATAACAGAGCTAAATGTAAATACATATAACAGAGTTAAATGTAAATATAGATAACAGAGCTAAAGGTAAATATATATATATATAACAGAGCTAAATGTAAATACATATAACAGAGTTAAATGTAAATATATATAACAGAGCTAAAGGTAAATATATATAACAGAGCTAAATGTAAATATATATAACAGAGCTAAATGTAAATATATATAACAGAGCTAAATGTAAATATATATAACAGAGCTAAATGTAAATATATATAACAGAGCTAAATGTAAATATATCTAACAGAGCTAAATGTAAATATATCTAACAGAGCTAAATGTAAATACATATAACAGAGTTAAATGTAAATATAGATAACAGAGCTAAAGGTAAATATATATATAACAGCGCTAAATGTAAATACATATAACAGAGCTAAAGGTAAATGTATAATTATAACAGAGCTAAATGTAAATACATATAACAGAGTTAAATGTAAATATATATAACAGAGTTAAAGGTAAATATATATAACAGAGCTAAAGGTAAATATATATAACAGAGCTAAATGTAAATATATATAACAGAGTTAAATGTAAATATATATAACAGAGCTAAAGGTAAATATATATAACAGAGCTAAAGGTAAATATATATAACAGAGCTAAATGTAAATATATAAAACAGAGTTAAATGTAAATATATATAACAGAGCTAAAGGTAAATATATATAACAGAGCTAAAGGTAAATATATATAACAGAGCTAAATGTAAATATATATAACAGAGTTAAATGTAAATATATATAACAGAGCTAAAGGTAAATATATATAACAGAGCTAAAGGTAAATATATATAACAGAGATTATCAAATTCCCTTTATGGAATGTGATGGTTTTCATTTTAGAATTTGTATGAAACTGAAGCTGCACATCAAGTCATTGGGACTGTGATCCATTGCTATAAGTTTCTGTACTTGTTCTGTGTCTGATTTGGATCCAAATTATTTTGACTGCTAATTATTCAATAAAGAAAGGCTTTCACACACCATATTTCCTCTGCTTGAATTATACTAAATACTTTTGGTATTGCTTGCTCTGGGCTTTGTAAAACTGTCAAAAGAAATTCTACCTCCCATTTCCTGTTTTTGTGGCCCCTTAACCATTTACACGCTACGGGCGACTTGGATGTAACCTCTATAAACTGTTTGGATCGAGATGAGATGCCAAATATTTCTGCATTTCAACAGAATCCAAATGATTTGACATTTATGAAAAACTATATGTAACATACTTTTAAATGCATTGTCTTTTTTAACAGAACAAATTTCGTGCAGGCCAAACTTACCCAGCTGGCAAAAGGCTAGGGGTCTCAGTTACCGGTCTGTCTGGAGTTGTCTCATAAAACTTTTTTTCCCAAGGTATCAAAAGTTTTTGATATTCTGCAATCTTTTGGAGTTATTTACAGTGTAGACCTTGCAAACCATGCAGTTCTATAGCCAAGCCTTCCAATCCAGGGCCAATATAAAACTTCAGCTAATAAACATTATTTACATGAATATTCAACAGGGAAAGGGTTAACCCTCTACCCTATAAATACGCTTTTTATATTCATGATTTCATTATTTCGTTCATGAATATTCATGAAGTAACTGGTTAAAGCAGTGCCACTCAGTGTACACATGTCCTGCATTAAGGTTTGAACTTTGAAAACAGTCAAGAACCAGATCAGTCATAATTTGACACTCTTTTCAGGACTTATGAATATAGAAAGAACACTAGGAAAGAGGGCCTTGCAGATGATCTTTTGTTGAATATGGCATTTTTGATAAATCAAGGGCAGATAACTCTGGACATGGTGATCTCATTCAAGCCAAAAACTATAGGTGTCTTCCTCTTATAATACTAAGCATATGCCCTTAATATGAAACCAATATGTCATGTACTGTTTGAGTTATCACATCACATCAAAAGTGTTGACAAAAGTTGATGGCATTTTTTATGAATCAAGGGCAGATTACTCCAGACATAGTGATCTGATTCAACCCCAAAACTATAGGTGTTTTCCTCTGATGATACAAAGCATATGCCCTTAACATGAAACCAATATGTGAAGTACTGTTTGAGTTATCTCGTCGCATCAAAAGTGTTGACGGACGGACACACTGACAGACAGATGGACAGACAGACAATGTGATTCCTATAGGGCTCCTGCATTTTCAATGCAGGGCCCTAATAACTTACAACTGGATATGATAAGAAGGGCATGTCAGAGTATGTAATATATAGATACATTGACTGTTGAATAATCAAGGCTGTAACTCTAATACCCACTACGCTTCAAAATTTTGGTAAAAACGCCGCGAATCATAGTAGGAACAGCAACAGCGCAGTAGAAAAGCCCTGATCACAGTAGAAGCGTAACAGAAGCTTCTTGATCGCCACTTCACGGTGATAGTTTTGACCATGCTCAAAACAATCGTAGCGGCATCGTCGTGGACTCGAATCGCCGTAAAAGCGTAGTAAGAAATTCATGAATGTAGCAGTATCGTAGCCGCAGTGTGAGTAACGTAGCGCAATCCCAAGTGCATCGCAACAAAAGCGTCAAGATATTTGTCCGTATATAAATGCTTTTTCACACATTTGCAAACAGAGTAGACCCAGATCAGACAGCTCCTATTGGAGCCCTCTGATCAGGGTCTGTTCTGTTTGCTTATAACATGATATAGATATAATTCTACAGTTTTTGTCAAAGCAAAAACAGTTCTTAAAAAGGTTAAATTTTAAAAATGCAGCTAATAAATATTCATAAAATCATTATTTCTTACATGGATATTGAACAAGGAAAAGGTTCATGCTTGAGTCGCCCCATAGGAAGACTTAGCAAAAAGAAGACCTAGACCAGGCCCAACACTGTGTTTTTCTTGATCTTGGTCTTCAAAACAATCTGATCCATTTTCTTCGAAGGATGATGGTCAACTGCTTCGAAAGCAGTTTAATCACCTATTTTATATAGAAACATTCCAAAAGCGCAACAGAAGCGAAGCTCCCGTGCTTATGTCGAAGCAAGGTCGTAACAGCAACGTAGTAAGCGTAGACGAAGCGTAGCCTGAAATCTTGTATCATGGTAGTAGAAGCGTCATGGAGAGACCCCAAGCGCCGTAGAAGCACAGCAACATCTCGACAGCATTGTAAACAGCGCAGCGAGATCGTTATTGAAGCGTACCACAAGTATAAGCGTACTGGAAATGCCCAAGTCCCAAAATTAGACACATGACAGCACTTCTGCGGCGATTTGGAAGAATTTGGAGAATGGCTATGAGCGCAGTTGAACCGTCGTCCAGTGGAATGGGGGTATTACCAAACATCCGCCCAGCACACTCTACTTTCATTGAAATACTGTCAGTAGTTGCTGATCAGCTGACTGACCGACTTATTGACATCCTAGATACTCAAACCTAAACTTCATTTGTGAGAATATAGAAAAAGATATTTTGTAGACACTTTAAAGATGAACAGATGGATGGATGAATGGATGGACAGATTGATGGATGGACAGACACAGACAAACAGACAGACAGATGGACGGGCCGGCCGGACGGATGGACGGACTGGGATGGACGGACGGACAGACGGATGGGTGGGCGGGCAGGCAGGCAGACAGACAGACAGACAGACAGGCAGGCAGACAAAAACTGTTGACATATATCTATATTATTACTTAAGCAAACTGAGTAGATACTTATCAGACGGCTCCTATAGGAGCCATCTGATCTGGGTCTGCTTTGTTTCCAAAAACGTAATAAAGGCATATGGAGTAAAGGGTTAACACTTTATTGATACTGGATAGACACCTTTCAGTGCCTCTGCAAATCCCCGGTAGTCTCAGCAGACCTGGATAATGATTGTAGGAACTGTATGATCTGAGTCTGTGTTCAAATATATGTATAAAGACTCAGTAAATATTCATGATATTGTGAATGGTAAAGTAGCTGCCTAATCTTGAACTGCACTGTTTGCCACTGAACACTAACCAAGCATGGACCAATTATGGATAGACAACAGTGATTATTTATAAGCACTAGAAAGGAAAAAAAACTTATGTTAAATTGACCATAAACTATAATAATACTTACTGTGGAATGTCACAATGGTCAAACTTTCCAGACAATCTGTCTCCCTTTCTACATTAACCCTTGAGACATTAGGTAACTTTCAGCTACTGAATTTATTTTCTGCTTTAACCTTTCGACTGCGGGAAATAACAGCCACAGTACTGAGTCTACTGACAATTTTGCAAACAGTGTAGACCCAGATCAGAGGATCCCTTGATGTTATTTAACATTCTCTCATAAACTGAATAGACTTCATTATAAAACAATGATGGGCCATTACACTTTGAAACTTCAGCATTCAAAGGGTTAACCCTTTCACTTCATAAATATTCATTTAATTAGCTGATCTTTTTATACGGGCATTAACACTGGAATTTTTGGCAATAGCAGAACATGTCAAATCAGATCTTCATTATTTCATAAGTAAACAAAGCAAACCCTGGTAAGACATCTCCCACTCGAGCTGTCTGATCTGGGTCTACTCTGCTTAAATGTCAAATTTGTAAAGATCTGACAATGAGAATTAGGTATTTACTTTACAAAGAGACAATATTATATGTCACACTGTAAAGTAGAGGGTTAATTCTCATATAGCACAGCAATCTTAAATTATGTTTCAATTCAGAAATACTTGCTTATCGGCCTTTCCCTGTTCTATGTTTATTCCAAATTTCAATACCTACTGAATAATCATGGACAAAATATTGATACATGTAATAAAATATGGAAGGTGGAACACTTTGAGGGAAAGGGTTAAGAGGATTTTGAATAACCAACAGTGCAGACCCTGATCAGAGGGCTCATCTAGGAGTCCTCTGATCTGGGTCTACACTGTTTGCAAATGGCAGTGCATGTGTCTCTTGGATTGAAATAGTAAATGTAAGAAATAATGACATCATGAATATTATCCGCTGAAGTTTTATAATGGCATGTATCATCATTTGCAAACAGTGCAGACCCAGATTAGAGGGTTGTAGAGCAGTCATCTGATCAGGATCTGCACAGTGTACAAGATACAAAAAGAGTTGGCTATGTAAAACATAATAACGTTGGCTTTGTAGCTATTTTCCGAATGTTACTCAAAACCCGCTAGCGAAGTATAAGCCTTCCATACTGAGTGGACTCCATAGTTTATCCTTTACGAATATTCATGCTGGAAACAATTACATCATAAATATTAATTAGATTAGTATTAACGACAGAACATGGCAGAAACCCTAGAATCATATCTATATGTATATTATATCATAAGCAAACTGAGCAGACCCTGAACCAGATAAGACACAGAGTGATTCCACATTTCATCAGGATTCAAGTTGTTTGACACTGTCTTGGTCAATAATTTGTCAAAAGCTTGAACAAAGTACAAATTGTTTGAGGCCAGACTTTAAGCAGATATAAATGTTCAAGTATGGTAACTGTTTAATCCTTAAAGCTGATACATTTTGGCACTAGATCCAGACTTTTGGGCTTCTGTGTATTCATGATTGAAGACTCCAATTAGAGAAAGTTTCCAATGTCTGCTAATACCTTTGCAAACAGTTTTGATCCAGATGAGATAATTTGGAATTACATCAGGATCTAAACTGCCTGACTCTCTGATCCATGTGTTTAACAGGAAAATGAAGACAAATATATACTTTGGAGAATTAAAACAGACAGCATTTTTTTGTATATGACACAAAATAATTGAATTAATGGGCAAAGAGGTACAGTCTATTGATTTAACCCATTCTCTCCTACTGACACCTTTTTGCACCTCTGTAAAACTCATTCTTTGAAACCATTGTGATAAATATGGAGCTATTGCTCTATTTATCACAATGGTTTCAAAACTGTGCAATTCTAAAATTCTCATTTTCTACAGTTAATGCTACTTTCCTGCAGATTAATTCAAAGAGGTTGTGTCCAAAAATAGTCTAGGAGGGAATGAGTTAACCCTTAATTACTATCAGAATATTCATGTAAGAAATGTTGACATCATGAATAGTAATTATGTTTTTTAATTGCATATGAACACAAACGTTGTGGCGATGGCAGAAATTGCAGAATCAGGTGTATTTCATTCCAGCAGCGAATAGAGCAGACCCTGATCATAAGCTCATACAGGAGCGGTCTGATCTGGCTCTTCTCAGTTTCCAAAGGCATTAATGTGTATTTATTGAATAGAGTTAAACAACAGAACGTTGCTTAAGGCAAGTTGAAATTAATACAAAAAGCTCCTATAATTTCAGCCTGGTGAGCATTAAGCTGCCACATGCACCTTAAAGACTGGCAATGTTTTAATTCATTTTTAAAATGCTCTGCAAATAGAGACTTTCACTTTACTTCTACGACTGCCTGAAAGACATGGGCTTATAGAGTTATCTTCAACTCTTTCCCTGTTGCATATTTATGTAAGAAATAATGACATCATGAATATTTATTACATTAATGTTTATAATGGCATATGAACATAGGACATTTTATCTAAAGCAGAGACTATGGAATCAGATCTATATTATACATTATAAGCAAACAGAGCAGCCTCTCCTATAGCCATCTAATCTGGGTCTACTCTGTTTGCAAAGGAGTGAATATTATAAAGGAAAGGGTTCAAAGTCACATTAGACAGATTTTAGACTGCATTAGACCGGCATATTACCACAAGTGGTTACAAAATATGACCAACTTAATCTAGGTGATAACTGTTATCGAACTGTTATCTGTAACTCAGTTATCTTTTCTTCCTCTTTTCTTACATTATCTACAGTCACCTTTGAATAGTTCTTGTTCTTAACTCCTTGTCATAACATAAAAACTGTAAAATTCACAAATATTTGCCTCTTTAACATTAATTTCTTGTATATGTACATGTTTTCTGAAGTACATCTGCAATCTTGATGAGAGACAGGGTTACTCCATCATCTGGATCTAGACTGTTTGCAGGGAGGTTTTTACAAACTAAGCTGTACCTTGCTAGGACTATGTGGGACAAGAGTGTACTGCCTGCTGTAAACAGTGTAGACCAGGATCAGAGGCGTCCTACAGCACTGTGCATGAATTCAAAATCCTCTTGTAAATAATACTCTTTCATACGGAAACAAGGATGGACCATTCCATTTTGAAAATTTAGCATATAAACTGCAACGAGAGAGCAGGCTAGCTGTCATTATTATCATTGTTTTGTGTTTCTATTCTTTGCACACTTGAAGTAACAGTTTTCTGCAACAAATGTTGCCAGAAATGTTTCAATTCTCAAAATTCATGTTTACTCTGCATCATCTCATCTTAATCCAAACTGTTCAAAACTTCACATCAAGCATGCACTACTAAGATAAAATTTAACCCTTTCCCTTCATACATCCTTTTCACGCCTCTGCAAACAGTAGACTCAGCCCAGATATCAGATGGTTCCTATAGCAGACATCTGATCAGGGTCTACTCTGTTTACTTATGGTATAATATAGATCTATGGTACAATATAGATCTATGTCAACAGTATCTGTCAAAATCAGTCCTCATTGCTTGCATGCCATTATAAAAATTAATTTTAATAATTTCAATGACTATATATCATACCCCTCATAACAAAGTTGCATGGGGTATATATATAGTTTTTGACCCATCTGTCTGTCAGTCAGTCAGTCATATCCTAATACATTGTTCCTCATCTAGAACTTTCATTTCATGACCAATTTTCTAAAATTTGCTTTAAAAATAGTCATGAATAAAAGCTTGGATGAGTTCGATTTTCTGAGGAATCTGTCATGCGGAACCACTTTTTTCTCTGACAATGTGGTAATGTGGGGTATGTGAGCTTAGTGCTCACTCAAGTTCTCTACTTATTTCTGACATGAATATTCAATAGGTAAAAGGTTAACATTTTGCACACTGACGAGAAATTAGTTATAACCTACACAGTTTAGATTCAGGTGTGGCACTAAGTAACTTGTTGCTTCATCAGGATCCAAACTGCTTTACACATTGGCTGTATTTTCTAAAAGACGAGAAATACAAAATTATCTGCTCTACAGCAGGGGCAAATTTTGCTGACAAAAATATATCTTAGAATGTGAAAAGCTGATAATAATACAGTTTTATCCAAACACTTTGGTCTCAAACACTTGTGTGAAATTTACTGTCTGTATTATGGCTTCTTTTTCCAACCTACGGCACAAACATCCAGCATTTTACCGTGTTTACCATGTTTTACAACAACCATAGGCTTTTTTAGACCCTGGTTAACTTCTTTGAATAAATCCACTGAAAAGGAGCATTTACTGCAAAGAAAGGACACTTTTTGAGTGGTGTACTTTTTAAACAATTGTGATAAATAGAGCATTTTGATCCTATGGAGGAAATGCTCTATTGATAACAATGGTTTCAAAAAAGAGGCATCAAAAGGCGTCAATATGAGGGAATGGGTTAAACATAGTACAACTGAAACTTAATCTGCTAGCTACAAACATTCTCTACTCAATTTTGTACTATAGGTTAGTAAGTGACTGTAATTTTTTTCTAGGCAAAAACATATTGAAAAGTGTCCGATCAATGAATAGGAAAATCTCAAACAATATACCAGTACCTGCAATAAGTATCAATCAATAAAGGTAACCATTTGAATACATGAGAGAAGTGGACTGGCATTTGCAAACAGTGTACATGTACACCCAGATCAGAAGGCTCTGTGCCGTTTGATTTTTATAATCTAGTAACTTAAAGCTATTCTTACTCAGTTCGACACTGACAGACCATTCCATTTTGTATATTAAGGTATCAAAGGACTAGTGTGTCTGCAATAAGAGTTATTTATAGCAGGCTACTACTGTATGAGGGATGTTTCATTATTGGATCGAAAAGTATACTATTGCATATTGCAGTGAATAAAAACAATCATCCATTTCTTATATTTTTTTACCCTTTTCTCAATTATAGATACACCATTTAATACTTTTGCAAACTCTTGTAGGAGCTATCTGATCAGGGTCTGCTCTGTTTGCTTATGGACTTAATTTGATTCCACAGTTTTAAATGTAGAGCCAAAACTTTTCTTATTCATATGTCATTATAAATATTAAGCTAATTGATATTTATACATACATTACTTCTTTCATGGTTATTTATAGAGTAAAGGATTAAGTAGGCTAACAGGGAAGAACTGAAGATGACAATTTTTGCATTCAAACATTTAGAGGTCATATGTCTGACAGAAGTACTTCATTACAAGAAAATGTACTTATTAGCCGGTCAGCTCATCTACCACACACATACACCATCATTATCTCAAGATTAATATAATTCATATGACCCATGCAGCAAAGCCATAGCCATATGTCACATAATGCTTTCTCGTTAGCCACCATCTTAACCCTTTGCTCCATTAATATGCCTTTTTACGCATTTCCCAGATCAGATGGCCCCTGTAGGATCGGGGTCTTCTGATCAGGATCTACTGTGTTTGCTAATTATGACATGTCTATGTCTAGTTCTACAGTTTCTGTTATGATATAAAATGCCCTTGATCATAGTGCTGTTATAAAAAATGATCTAATTAATATTCATGACATTATTTTTTATATGAATATTCATGGAATAATGGAAGAAAATAAATGAAAGCATTGGGGATGACCCCTTCTTTACTGACAAAAAATAGACCTTGATCGACGGCTCCTACAAGTGTCTTATGATATGGTTCCATTCTGTTTGCATTAAGATGTGAAAAGGCCTAATTACCTTTCCCTCATATTTTTAATACCTTTGCAAACAGAGTAGACCAAGATCAGATGGGTCTTGTAGGAAATTTGATCAGGGTCTGCTCTGTTTGCTGATGAAATTGTAACAGATCTGACTGAACAGTTTCTACGAATACCAAAAATGCTCTGTACATTATTAGTTACGCGGTTATTTGGCAGGGTGTACGGGCTGGTATGACCGGGTTAGATCCCGTATTTCCTGAGGCATTAGCCGAAGGAAATACGTGGTCTAACCCGGTCATACCAGCCCATACACCCTGCCAAATTACCATGTAACAAATTTATTACCAGTCAGAGATCCGATTTACCTAATTAAGAAACGAACAACTCTTATTTTTGCTGACATTACTTGTTCACTTGTTCACATTTGAGTTTAAACTGTTACACGTTGTACTGAGAAGTTGATATTGTCAAATTGAGGAACGTATGAGGAACAGTTTTTCACGTTTATTATCGATTATTTGGTCGTAATCCGTCAAGAATTAATGGAGTAAGGACGATATGAAATTTCGAAGCGACACTAAAAACAAAAACAAAACGAATGACGTCATGCGTCAAATTTGAATTCTGTATTCTCCGTGGAAGCCGCCGAATACGGTTCTGTACACCCGGCAGTTCTTGGCAAACTGACCAATCAAATTCCAAGGATTTACTCTGACTGGTAATAAAATTACATGTTTGCAATTATAAAAATTCAGTTAAATTAAAACATATTGATGACATAATTATTATTTACATGAATATTCAACAAGAAATACCACGATTACCGCATGTACCCTCAACCCTTTCCTCCATGAATAAGAATTTTAAGAATTTATTACTGCATGAATAGTGATGGACTTATTTTTCACATAACAAGTTTTGGCTGTGTCAGCTTTAACACTTCAGGATCAGATCTACATGTACAAATGTACATGTATATTACATGACTGTATTCCATAAGTTAACAGAGCAAACCCTGATCAGGCATAAACATTTAAGGTGTATAGTAATTATTGAGTACAGGGTTAATATTCGGACACTCATTCCAAAGGTTTGTAAAGCTGAATAAGACAATCCAACGAAACTTTTGATAACTTAAAAAGGTTTGTAAAGCTGAATAAGACAATCCAACGAAACTTTTGATAACTTAAAATAAATCTAATGGACAGGCAAATAGTAAAGACCCTGATGAAACTGCTCCTGAAGCAGCAGTATGGCATAGGTCTACACTAGTTGCCTAAATTTATCTGGCCAACTATTTAGGATAATTACTGTATGTCATATGTTGATAAGGTAAGCCAGAATCTGAAACTGTACTAAAATGCCGTCTATTCCTTTACTTTATGAAATCTTGACATCATGAATATTAATTAGCTCAATTATATAATGGCATCAATAGCAAGGGGTTTTTTGACAATGAAAGAAGCTGGAGAATCAGACAGAGCAGAACCTGATCAGAGAGCTCCTACGAGAGCTGTCTGATCTCGGTCTATTCTGTTTGCAAAGGCACAAAAAGGCAACTTATTTATGGAGTAAAGGGTTAAACCTTTAAATGCAGTCAAATGGAATTGATGTAGGTCTATACTAGTTGCCTAAGTTTATCTGTCAGGATATTTAAGATAATTACAGAATGTCACATGTTGACAAGGTATAAGCCAGCATCTGTGCTGTTTATACCTTTGATTGCAATCAAATGGAATTCTGGTGTTGTTCAATAAGTCCATACCTGTGACAGCTGGTGATGTTAATTAAAACTTTAGCCCTTAACCTGCTGAATAATTAAAACTGGTCCATCCCTTTCTGAATATGAATTAACACTTCCCCTGATTTATACTCATATAAGGAATAATGACATCATGAATATTTATTAGCAGACTTTTTATGATGGTATAAATTATGTACACCGGATGTTTTGGCTCTGGCAGAATCTATATTATAGTACCATAAGCAAACAGAGCAGACCCAGATCAGCTTGCTCCTATGATAGGAGCCATCTGATCTGTGTCTGTCTGTCTAAACAGTGCCGACACTGACCAAAGGGCTTCTTCAGGAGTCTATACTGTTTTCTGATGTCTTATATACTTAGTTCCTACAACTTCAGGGTAAACATGCTTCACATAAGACATATTGTGGTTTATATAAAGTTTGGAACAAGATTTAAGTTTCCTAATAATTTGTTAGATCCAAGACTGGCTGAGACTATCAAACATCAGTTCTATCAAATAAATAATTATGTGGCACAAAGAATAAGCGTCAATAAATGAAAATATGTCTATCACAGATTAATGAGGCAAACCGTAACAAAACCAAAGTATAACGATTAATCAATAATACTGTTAATCGCACAATCTACATGCTGCAAGCATCCAGCAGATATGAATGAAAATAGCATCCAGCAGAACTGAAATGAAATGAAAATAGCATATCTACCAGTATATTACCTGTGCCTGTGCTGCTAGGAATGGGTTGATTTTTGAAATCCTACACTCTGTTTTAGTTTCTTCTTTTTAACTGTAGAGGCTCCAGTAAAATTATGAAAGACACTGATAAATAAACTGAATTTCAAAAGCGTTTTAAAAATTCTGTGCATTAGAATCCAGGACAGCAATAGGTTGTTGGAATAAATTCACTTTTATAATGTTTAATTCATAAAACAAAGTTTGTCTGATTATGTTTTCTTAGACTTGTGTCTATTAACTCTCTATGCAATTGTTATCCCCAAAATATTGCAGTCCACTGTTAAACCATTACTTCATGAATATCAAATGCAATAAGCTGTATTTTTAAAAAATGGCATATAAACATTGGATATTTTGGCCACAGCAGAAACTCTAGAATTAGATTTATATTATTCCATAAACAAACAGAGCAGACCCTGATCAGATGGCTCCTGTAAGAGCCATCTGATTTAGGTCTACTCTTTTTGCAAGGTGTTAATAGGCATATTTATTGAGTAAAGGGTAAAAGAAACTATGCTATAAGCTACACAAACTTGCCAACAGATTTATTTTTCATGCAGCTTCGAACACTCTCTTCGGCTGCTACTTTAAACAAATCAGCCAATCATCTGTGGCTTGGTATCTCTGTCATCTCTTTTTCTGGTATTGATGTTGTCATGGCAATTGAAACATTACCTAGCGAAATACATTCGACGTAATAATGCAGGTGACTTTGTCATTTATCTAGAAAATCAAATGCAGCATATCTTATTGCAAGTCTGAATAAATTATCCACCATTTGTGGGAATCTGTTTTCCACATGTGTCAAACTTTACATATTAAACCAATCATGTATCCCATATATTTACCGGCATTACTGGGGAGAGTATGAGAAACACTTATTTCACTGTAAGTTGACCATTCAGACAGTAGCAGACTAGATAGTATAACCTCTCTAAACTGGCATTCTCAAGTAGAGAAGAATTAAGGCAGATGGCGGCTTAATGCAGGGTGAAAGTCATGCAAAAAGCTCCTATAGGAGCTTTCTGCATGACTGTCACCCTGCAATAAGCTGCTATATGTCTCCAAGACAGATATTTATGTTAAATTTAACATGCGGTTTATAAGGGTTTTACTGTATAATAATTGTCTGCTGCTCAAATTAGCATCTACTGTGATCCCAATAAGTCTGGACACTTCACTTAACTCTCATATCTCATAATACCTAAAACATTCTAAAAAGATTTGTTCATTGCTTATTTCTGTTATTGTATTCTCATTGTATCATCCGTAATACCTATAACATGTATCTCAACTATCATGGAGGAAAGGGTTAAGATAAACTCGCCAATTTTGCATAACAAAATAACTGCAGAATTGGAAACTGTCGGACTTTAAACTAACTTCGTACTAAAGCACATGGTAAGGAATAGTTGTTTGTTTAAAAAAAAGATAATTTTTATTACCTCGGAAACTAACTGAAAAACATCTGCCATACAGACAGATTCATATATCTGCCATGCCTGACAGATTCCATATATGGCTTCAAAATCAGTTATATATATGTGTATGGGACATACTCTATGGACATCTTGGAAATGTATTACACAGTAGACATTCTCTTTTCGAATTTTTCCTTTTTTGATTTACCCACTTTGGCCATTGTTGTGAAAACCAATTAGTTGATACGGTACTCATAGTGTTGTTCCGAAAGCAGAGACTGACCAAATGTTTCCGTTGATTTCCGTATAAGGAACAAAGTTTTGCATACATGTATATAAGTTGTTTCTAAGGATTTGCAGTATTCAGATACAATTAACCCTTCGCTTGCTATTCGCGTCAATATGCCTACCTGTAAATAGTGAAGACCCTGATGAGACAGCTCCTGCAGGAGCTGTCTCATCATGGTCTGCACTATTTACAAGTTGATTGTGTAACCAGTGCACCCCCACAGCAGTGATTACACAGCGAAATACGTGTACACAGAGAAGATATATGTAATTATACAACAGGGCATGGGTAAAGAAGGAGAACTGTATTTAAAATTCAGCAAGCGAAGGGTTAATATTTATCTGAATATAATTTATTATATAAATTGCTGGAAGATAGGCTGTAAGCATTATTTTAATGATATGAATATGTGCACAACTTTTGCTGTTGACTGAAATATGGTGTACAAAAAAATAGACAAAATATAACTTTAATGAATATTCATTAACGGAAGTTTTAAAATGGTCAATGAACAAGGGATATTTCTTTTTGCAATTTCGTATTATGCTTAAGTGTAATATGATGAACCTAACCCAGTCAATCTAGGCCCAAAACATATACGAAAAGGAAAGGGAGGTAATTCAACAACAGATTATGTTATTGTTATAATACAAAACACACTCAATTATAACTTGTAAATAAAATGTGTATACCAAGTCATACTGAAATCTGTCAATGCAAAATCAAAACAACTGGTCAAGAAAAAACAGACACATGTGCCAATATAATACTAACTGCTTTGTGTGAACTGACTGTAAATGGGCTTGACTGAAGCAATATTGATATATCAACGAACGATAGCGGCATAACAATAGTATTATGTACATGTATTACTATTGAAAATCCTGAGTATCAACAAACACAACACATATGGACATTTACATTACAGAAATTACTATAGCATATCAAATGTAAAGGAATCATACACATAGATATTCATGTTACAAACAATTGAAATCCTTAACCTTTCCCTGTTAAAAATTCATGTAAAAACTATTTATTAGCTGAATTGTTATAATATGTACAATTTAGGCCTATATATGAGGGAAAGGGTTAATAGCATACTATCAGTAAGCCTTTGAAAGCTGACTTTTCAAAACAGAATGGTTCATCATTGTTTAACACACAACAGAGTCCATTTTTTATGAAGGGTATAATTTGGGAGAGGATTTTGAATAACAAACAGTGCAGACCCTTACAGAGACAGGGGACAAACATCCCATGGCACTTGTCTGTTTGTCCTGTATGTGATTTGCTTGTCCTGCATGCAGGGCATGTGAGTTTTTTGTCTCTCTAATTTTTGTCTATATTGCAGGACGCATTACTTTTTTAAGAAATTTTGTCCCCTCATAGCCTCATGATAGGACTCTTGGGGCAAATATTCTGGAAAGGTCACCCAACCTGCAATATAGAAAGATTAAGCAGACAAGAAAACTCACATGCCCTGCATAAAGGATGCTGGAACAATGTGGTCAGGAGAGCATGGGCACCATAATCATGAGTCGACGTTGGCGGGGGATTGGTCAGGTCATTAGGAGAGAAGATGACTCTATTCCAAAAACAGCCCTACATTGGACACCAGAGGGAAGAAGAAAACATGGGAGGCCCAAGGACTATAGTGGTGGAGATGAAGGATCTGAACCACGGGCATAATGGGCAATAAGTAAGTAAGAGGACTCTTCTAGTCACCCTATGATCCGGGTCTACACTGTTTGCAAACACCAGTTTACTTGTTTCCAACATTCAAAGGGCTCATACCATAACAATTATTATGTTGTAACAACAAAAGAAAGCAACAGTTTCAACAGAAATTAAGTAAATATTAACTTCAGAACTACAGCAGACAGCACTTTTTGCAGACAAAATTTACTTAGCAATTAACAATTTTGGTTAAAGATGAATGCTGCGCAAATTTCTGCAAATTTTGAATTTCAAACTGACTTCAGAATCGGAATCTATGTACCTTAACACTTATTTAACACTAAACAGTACGGTTAGTAAATGGTTGTTTGTGTCGAAAAAAAGATTGTTATGGAAACAAACGGAACAGCGTTCGCCATTGGCCGGAATCTGTCGTAAGATTCAATATACATACCGGAAATAATCATTCGATGTATATGTAGGTCAACTACCAGTGTCAGCCATTGTATATGTACGTGATAACAACCTAATTAATATTCAAAGCATTGTTCTGAAACAGAATCGGAGTCATTCAGAACTTGGCCAAAGATGTCCGCTGATTTCCGTACAAATCCCCGTTCTAAAAAGGAGGCTCCTTTTTAATAATTTAGCAGTAATCGGAGAGCGATAATATTTAGCTGAACAAATATATCCTTTCGGAAAATTTAATCTATTTGTCACTGTGGTAATGTTTTTTAAAAGAAAAGGGCAGAAAATTAAACAATCTAAAATTGAAGCAGACGACAAATTTCACAGACTATTTTATAACAATTTTTGGCAGCAAAATAGTATATAATCAATGGTAACTCTATTATAATTATTGAATTAAGGGTATGTATACAATAATTGAAATGATGCCCTAAACGAGACTGTTGATAAAGTCATTTTTTGTCCCTAATGGTGCCATGAGGACAATTCATTATACCACTTATTGATTTTTACATTAAAGACTGCATTAACAGCATTTACAGCGTACTTGATGATTGGAAAATTAGAACTTCATTATCGCAATTTCTTTGCCATATCAAATGTCTCATAACAGTCTGTAGTTTATACATCCCAAGTGATTCAAACCTGCAGTAAACCTTTGACTGGCTGATTTTATTGATGAAATGAAAGTACCATCATTCATTACCCTTACTCTGATACTGGGAATGCTGTCTGCTCAATCTCTTATCTACTGTATTTTAACACTTCACCCTATGAATATTCATGTAAGAACTAATGACATAGTGACATATGGATACAGGAATGTTTGGCCATGGCAGAAACTGTAGAATCAGATCCATATCATTACATAAGCAAACAGAGCAAACCCTGATCAGACTGGCCCTGTGTGAACCATCAGATCTGGGTCTACCCTGTTAAAAGGCGTTAAGAGGGGTATCTATGGAGTTAAGGGTTAACCCTTTGAAAACTGAATATTCAAAGAGGAATGGTCTATCAGCATTTAGCTATATAAATTTGAGAATTTTAAGTGATAAACAGTGCAATCATCAGGTAATTCCTAGAAGAGCCCTCTGATCTGGGTCTACACTGTTTTCAAATGCAAGTACAGTTTTTTGCCTTAGTTTCACAGTTTTATTTGGTCCAGTGGCAAAAAGCTTCGATGCTGATGAGATGACAAGTCACTGTGTGTCTCATCTGGATCCCAGCTTTCTACAAGTGGCAGGTAACCATTAACCCTTTCCTCCATAGGCTATTTATAGATCCAACCTCTTTCAATGAATCTACCGAAAAGGAGCATTAACTAGAGAAAAGGAAAAATTGAGAATTTTGCAGTTCGAAACCATTGTGATAAATAGAGCATTTGCTCTATTTATCACGATGGTTTCAAGAAGTGACTATTACATGGAGGAAAGGATTAAACCTTTACACTGGGCATCTGAAAGAACCACAGAAACTCGCGCATCGCCCCCGGGGTTTTCTGTATCCACTCCCTGGGGAGTCAATAGTGAGCAAAAACAGACATTAATCAAAGCAAACAAACAAATTACTCAATGAATATTCATCTAGGTAATAATGACATCATGAATATTAATTAGGTGAATTTTAACCCTTTCCTAAAGAACTGATCAGGATTATTCAAACTGTTCTGATCCTTATGGAATTCTCATCTTGGTCAACACTGTTTGCAGACAAAATCAATAATTTGCTTATTATTAAAGGGCTAAAGGTTAACCCTTTACATGTGGGAACATGTGTACTGGAGTTTGCAAACACTGTAGACAAAGATAAGAGTGTTGCTAGGAGAGCATTCTGATCTGAGCCTGCACTGCTTGTCATTCAAATCCTCTAGGGAATACATTGTATTAGCCTTTCATACTAAATGGACTCTGTCAGTAAACACTGATAGGCTGGGTAACCATTTAAAGGGTCAAGTCCTTATCACTGCCAGTAAGTAACTTTTACCTGCAAAAACTATTTTCTGCCACATTTCTCCAAAGTATATTTTCTATCAATTTCTTGTCAAAACCAGTGTCTGAGTGTGGAACAGTCACAGAGTTATACAGTGTCTCATCTGGATCCCAACTGTTTGTATAGGTCATGATCATAAAGTGTGGAGAGAGTTAATAAAATAGATTTACAACATCCTTGCCTCGATATGGCTATAAACTGCAACCTGTCATGCTGTTTTCCATTATAACATTATAAAACATGCCTTGAAGTATGATGAGAAATCAACATGGTCTTCAAAAGTTTGGCCCCATTGAAATTATGTCTGCTCAAACGCTGATCTGTTTCCTTACTTCAGATTCATTCTTGAGAATCTTAACTGACAGAATGTCAAACAGGTTGAATCCTGATGGGACCTTGAGTAAATCGTCATCTCTTCTGTATCTCAGTTGTTTGTATATACCGGTACCAGACATATCGGTTTAGCAGGATAAAGATTAAGATAACTTTTATTGCTGTTTCTTTTAGGTCTGTAATATGCCATGGCTAACTATTGTCAGATAACCCTTTCCTCCATAAATACACCTTTCTACGCCTCTGTAAAAGTCACTCTCTGAAACCATTGTGATAAATAGAGCATTTGCTCCTAGAGGAACAAATGCTCTATTTATCACAATGGTTTCAAACTACAAAATTCTAAAATTTTACTTTCCTCTAGTTAATGCTCCTTTTGGGTAGATTAACCCATTACCTCATAGGCTATTTTTAGATACAACTATTTTTAGATACAACCTCTTTGAATAAAGCTACCGAAAAGGAGCATTAACTAGAGAAAAGGAAAATTTTAGAATTTTGTATTTTGAAACCATTGTGATAAATAGAGTATTAAATTTTGCTCCTATAGGAGCAAATGCTCTATTTATCACAATGGTTTCACAAAGTGACTTTTACGGAGTCATCAAAAGTCGTCAATATGAGAGATTGGTTAATTCAAAGAGGTTGGGTCTAAAAATAGCCTATGGAGGAAAGGGGTAATATTGAAAATAAATTAAATAATGGATTCAGACGAAACATTTTTTCCAACGGAAATTAAGAATAAATTCAAGATACAATATAATCCCTTTGTTGTGACCACCAAAAAAATGTCTAATTCTGGGTCTCAAAAGCAGGTGGTAGCTTAATGCAATATGAAAGTAATGCAGGAAGCTCCTGCAGGAGCTTTCTGCATTACTTCCATCCTGCATTAAACAAACCAGCTGTTTTTATGGACAGTTTTATGTTTATTCATAAATTGGTCACTTTAGAGGGGTTTTACTGTATTCTCTTTGAAGTGAGTTCTAAGTACAAATCCAGACTGTTTGGTACTCTATTTATGTCTTTGAAAGGAAATGTTGTGAAAAAAATACTATTTGCTTTGAGAATTCACCATCAATTACCTGAGAGAAACAGTTTTTGAAACATATGCAAACTGAGAAGTCCCCTATCAGACAGTTTCTGCAGGAGCCTTCTGAAATACAGTTTACATGTGTACTTATGTAATTATTCAGATCTTATTCTTGAGTTTCTGTTGACGTAAAATATCTTGTGTTAATATACATGTACCTATAACAATTCAGATAGAAGACATTCAAGATGTCACTATAACCCTTGTTTTGAATGTAGGAAATGCTTGCATTTGCAAACAGTGTAAACCCAGATCCTAAAGGTACCCTCTGATCAGGGTGTGCACTGTTTGTCATTCTCTAGCAAGTTTCAATTCCTTTCATTACGGAGTGGATTCTAGTTGAACACTGATGGCTATTCAACGCAGTGTTGAAATGGTTAACATGCCCATTATAGAGAACTATGTGAGCTGAATGCAGGGTGAAAGTCATGAAGAAAGCTCCTCTGGGAGCTTTCTGCACAACTTTCATCCTGCATTAAGCAGCCACCTGTCTAAAAAGTTATCATTTCTTCTTCACTAAAAGTTTGGCTTAGAGATTTTTTATTGTTTGAACACTAACCTTTGCAAACAATGTAGGATGAGATTATTCTCAGCCTTTATAACATAGGATCTGATCACAGGTTTTACTCTATTTATCACACACAACAGCAAGACATGAATAGACTCTGCTGAATGGCAAACACAATTCAGAACCTGATCAGACACTGTGTTTTAAATGTTTTAAATGTTTGAAAAGACTACAGGTTGGTTTTCGTATAGTGGGGAGTGGGGATCATATGTAACAAACTGAGTGGAATAATCACATTCTCCTTAGTCACAATCTCCTGTACCACTGAATCTACTTTGTTTGCAAAAGAAATAAAAGGTTGTCTGTGGAGAGAAGGGTTAACCATTTACCGGTAATCCATAGATCTATGCACTTTTTTTATACCTTTGCAAACACAATAGACACAGATCAGATAACTCCTGCAGAAGCTGTCTAATCAGGGTCTGATATGTTTGCTTATGAAATAAAATACCATTTAGAACTACAGTTCCTGTCCTTATAAAATATTCCCTTGTTCATAGTGCTATTCTAAATATTCAGTTTATCAATATTCACGATGTCATTATGTCTTATATGAAAGGGCCTTAATGCATAAGGGTTAAAGACCCCTTTGTTTTTCCATAATTTGTCTTTTTCAGAGGTCCTACTTTTTATCTGAACAGAGGCCTCAAATTTCTTTGAAGCTCTTTTTCAGTTGACAAAAACATTAATTCTAGAAATACATTAACCGAAGTACACTCGCTTTTGGAGACAATGTGAGTGTACTTTTTACAAAAAAGGAGAAATAATGGAAAAATGACATGTGCTGCATTAATTATTCAAACTTTATAATCCATACTAATTCCTTAACCCTTTAGAGGACTGACCATGAATATTCATGTAAGAAATAATGACACCATGAATATCAATTAGATTAATTGGTACAATATCACTCCGATACAGGACTTTTTTACCATGGCAGAAACTGGATTAACAAATGAAAATCTATTATGACTCTGTGAATAAGGGAAATTGTAATCATGACTGTAGAGACTGTAGAATAAGATCTATATAAACAAACAAACAAACAGATCTGCATAAACAAACAGAGCACACCTTGATCAAATGGCTCCTACAGTATACAGGAGTCTTCTAATCTGAGTCTACTCTGTTTGCAACGGTGCCAAAATATATAGAGCAATGGGTTAATGTCTACTTTGATAATTGCGTTGATAAAATATTTGTTTCTCTTCCTTTTCATTCAAATATCTTTATCAGAGTATGAAACAGTTTAGAACTTGTTGAAAAGTAACTCTTCATTTTATAAGCAGCCAAAATATTTGCCAAGGATATCCTAACTTTAACCATAGGGTTGAACGTGTTAAGACTAGAGGAAATATTCACAGACTTCCATTAATATTTTATCATGGCTCCTGTTTTAAATTGATGTGTCTGCTCAATAATGTATAGGAATGAGACAAATTGACTTGTAACAATTTCTTTATCGATAATGTCCTGCTTTTTCCTGCTTTTAACTACAACATGTATTGAAACACTATTGAACAATGTGATAAAATGTAGACCCATATGAGATGCTACGTAACTATACTGTCTATACACTGTTTGATACTTGGACTGTATTGTCGATGAAGACATCAATGGAAGACATGGAAGAAAATACTTAATTTTAAGCATAGTTGCAGCAACGATTTTTTATAACTAAACATAGGATTCTATGATGAAACTGTAGAATAAGATCTATATAATTTCATAAGCAAACAGGGAACACGCTGATCAGACGGACCCAACAGGAGCTGTCTGATCTGGGTCTACTCTGTTTGCAGAGACATCAAAAGGAGTCTCTGTCAGGTATTGGGATACGGCTAAGATTTGAAAAATTAATGTTCAGCAGTGCAGAACCCAATTCATTATAGCACTTCTGAATTATATTCTTATAATATCAATTATTAACTTGTCTATAATAATATTTTCTAAAACTTTTGTTTGAATTCCAAACAAACCTCATAAATTCTGCATGTCACCACCATTTAGCTTTCATGATACATGTATTAATTATTAGTTATTAATTGATTATTAACTTTAAATTATCTTCCTCTACAATAACCACTATAGAGGTTTAGTGCTTTATTCTATGAACATTCATATAAGAAATAGTGACATTACGAATATTCATTAGATTTGTTTTTATAATGGCAAATGAACGTAAGCAATTTTGGCCTTGGTCGAAACTGCAGCATTTAATATCTGTATTATTTCATAAGCAAACAGAGCAGACCTATAGGAGCCATGTGATTTGGATCTACTCACAGGGGTCTGGACCGCTTCATGGGGGTCTATATGTACTATATAATAAGTTATTATATAGTACATATAGACCCCCATGAAGCGGTCCAGACCCCTGTGGATCTACTCTGATTTCAAAAGCATTAAAAGGTGTATCTATGGAGTACTGGGTTAACCCTTTCCCTATTCTGTGTTTATTCCAAATTTTAATACCTACTGAATATTTATGGACAAAATAGTTATTTGGAAGGTGGAACTTTGCAGCCATTTTAGAAAGTAAAGAAACAAATCTATTAAATTCCATTAGCAAACAGAGCAGACCCTAATCAGACGGCTCCTATATATAGGAGCCATCTGATCCAGGTCTACTTGTTTGCACTAAAAGCATGAAAAGGCAAGTTGTTAAGACAGGTAGTAGCTTAATGCAGAACAGAAGTTATGCAGAAAGCTTACTTTCTGCATTACATTTGTTCTTCATTAAGAGGTCATGTACTTTTAAAGTCAGCCATAATTATTCATTAACAGCCGCTAATTGCAATAGAGGGAGATTCTACTGTAATATAATTAGAATAATTTGTTAAATTCATCTCCTACCTCATATCACATATTTAATTGACCTGGAGGCTTACAAGTAAACAATCTGAGATATCCCCTTTTATTTATTTGTATTATAAGTCCCCTTGTCAAAATTGAGAGCCCTTCAGCAAACAACTTTAGCCCCTAACACCAGTTATACCCAGGAAGTTTGCCCCAAAACAAATCCTTTAAATCTTTTTAACAAACATCTTAACCCCTTTCTATCCCATTAGTTAGATTGTAAACAAATAAATTTTGGTGTAAATCAGATTTGATCGTTATGCAGAGAAGGAGTAAACTAAACATGCCACTTAACCCTTTCCCTCAGGAATTCATCCCTTAAGAATTCATGACTTCATGAATATTTATTTACTGAATTGTTATAATGGCCAATGAACAAAAGAATTTTTGGCAGAGGCAGAAACTTTAGCGCCATATCTATATCATTCCACTAGCAAGCAGATCAGACTCCTACAGGAGACATTAACCCTTTCCTCCATAAATACACCTTTCTACACCTCTGTAATAACCACTTCTTGAAACCATTGTGATAAATACAGCATTTGCTCCTATAGGAGCAAATGCTCTATTTATCACAATGGTTTCAAATTACAGATTCTAAAATTTTACTTTTCTCTAGTAAATGCTCCTTTTGGGTAGATTCATTCAAAGAGGTTTGGTCTAAAAATAGCCTATGGAGGAAAGGGTTAAAGGTAAAGGGTGAACTGTTTTCATGCTTGCAGCAAATTCATGATAACAGTTTATACCCTGATGAGACACTGGCTTACCAAGGCTTTCATCTGAATCCATACTGTTTGACACTGTCACTGTGTATTTAAAGAGAATTTGTGAAAACATAACTTTGGAAATAGTGGCAGGTGATAATATTTGGTAGACTGTTACTTGGGTGCAATGGTTTAAAGCTCCCTAGGGGACAGGAAGTCCCTGGTCATAAGTCAAGAGGCACATGTCACAAGTGACACAAATATCTCACTGTAGAAAGGTTTTCCATATTGCTATCTTGCTTAAGATTATCTTATCTTATTCTACTAAGGCAGAGCACTAGATATGGGAAGTATTTCAGGGATCTAACCCTTTACTCCATAATTATGATTTTGATTGGGGTTTTATGTCTTTGCAACAGAGTAGACCCAGTTCAGGATCTGCTCCGTTTGTTTAATAAATAAAACAATGTAGATGTGATTCTACAGTTTCTGTCATGACCAATTATTCCTGTGTTCATGTGTGATTATAAAAAATTAGCTAATTAATATTCATGATATCATTATTTCTCAACATGAATATTCAAGGAGTAAAGGGTTATGGCAGAACTCTAGATAAGGGAAGCAATTCTGCACCTTTGCAAAGAGAAAAGACCCAAATTAGACAGCTTTATAGGAGCAGAATCAGATTGCTCTGTAGGAGTCATCTGATCAGGGTCTGCTCTGTTTGCTTATGATATTCTACAGTTCTGTGATGGGTAAAAATGCACCATGTGCTATATTAACAGGTAATCTAATTAATACTCACAATCACAATTTTTCTCCATAGGAGCAAATACTATATTTATCACAACGGTTTAAAAACTAAACAATTCTAAAATTTTCCTTTTCTCTAGCAAATGCTCCTTTTTGGCAGATTTATTGAAACACGTTGGGTCTGGAGGGAATGGAACTTCAGGAGCAGGGTGAATTGGGTCTGCACTAATAGCTAGTATATTTGTCTATGTTTGTCTGTCCAAATACTTACAGAAAGTAGGGTACACAAATCTTTTCTTCAAGGATCAGTTCAGTTTATATTTTTCATCGATCATAATTATGGTCCAATTCAATATCGTTTACAAATATGTTTTATGTGCAAGAATATAGCCATCTCTATATTGACAAAATGAATCAAAATAAATCAAGTGAAACTCATTGCTCAAGAGTGTGTGACATGTTTTCTAAATGTAGAATAGCTGTAACTACAATAACGATTTATTGAAATGTCACATGTAATAAAATAACACATTACATGCATCATATTGTTCAAATGATTGTCATTCTTTGAAGTACAATTTTTGATTCCTGCAATTTCATGATTGGATTGTTAACCTTTATTGTGTAACAAATGATTAGTGATATCTAATAGTCATTTGCAAACAGTCTGGCTGTTAATGAGATGCAGGTATACCCGCTCCCTGTTCAATATTCATGTCAGAAATAATGACATCATGAATATTTATTTGCTGAATTTTTATGATGTAAGATTTCTGTAGGCAGTTTTTGCTTTGTCAAAAACTGTAGAATCAGGTCTATATTATATCAAAAGCAAACACAGCAGATCCTGATCAGACGGCTCCTATAGGAGCTCTCTGATTTTGGTCTACTCTGTTTACCTATAAAATCATACTGATCTAATTCTACAGTTTCTACCAGCTGAGCCAAAACATGTTGTGTTCAGATACCATTGTGTGTGTCTTTATTTCATACATGGAGCTGTCTGACCGGTAACTTCCCATTTCGTCTACTTCCCATTTCGTCTACTTCCCATTTCGTCTACTATTTTGGCTTTTGTTCCCATTTCGTCTACTCCTAATTTTATAGCCTTTCCCATTTCGTCTACTGCTTATATATTTATGTCTACTGCTTATATTTTTATGTCTTTGATCAACAGTATATTATCTTCATGCATTTTAAACAGGACTTTTGAATATCAAGTTGTAATTTTTTTGGTTTATCTTGACGAAAACAATTGATCTAGTTCAAAACCCAAAAATGTTTTAAGATTTAACTTAGAAATTACCTGAAATCAAAACGCAATTTTAAAAAAACAAGAAACCACTTCAGCCAATCAAGGAAAATGATCATCATTTTAATTTTTGATCTTGGTCCAAACCCAACTGATGTAAGTCATGGTAATGCCTAAGAAAACTGTGAAAACATGATTATGCAATGGCCCAACTGATATAAGTCATGGTAATACTTAAGAAAACATGATTATGCAATTGCCCCCCTAACAATGATAGGTGTCAAAATTACCACTGTGGATTAGTCTGCTGCCCAAAAAAGCATTTTAAATATTAAAAAAATATATAAAAATTTATGACAGCACATTCAAAAGTCCTAAAATGTCTGAATCTTGTATGATATTAGCAAAATAACTAAGTAAATATAACTTATTTATAACAGTAGACGAAATGGGAACAGGGTAAAATTTTAGAGTAGACGAAATGGGAATGAAATACAGTAGACGAAATGGGAAGTAGACGAAATGGGAATAAACCGTCTGACCTAAGTCTACTCTGTTTGCATTTAACCCATTACCTCATAGACTGCCGAAAAGGAGCATTTACTAGAGAAAAGGAAAAACTTAGAATTGTGTACTGTAGTATTAAAACCATTGTGATAAATAGGAGCAAATGCTATATCAAAAAGTGACTTTAACAGAGGGGTCAACAGGTGTCAATGTGAGGGAATGGGTCAAAAGGCATCAATATGAGGGAACGGGTCAAAAGGTGTCAATATCAGGGAATGGATTAAAAGGTGTCAATATGAGGGAATGGGTCAAAAGGCGTCAGTATGAGGGAATGGGTCAAAATGCGTCAATATGAGGGAATGGGTAAAAAAGCATCAATAATTATGAGGGAATGGGTCAAAAGGCATCAATATGAGGGAATGGGTCAAAAGGCATCAATATGAGGGAATGGGTTAAAAGGCATCAATATGAGGGAATGGGCCAAAAGGTGTCAATATGAGGGAATGGGTCAAAAGGCGTCAATATGAGGGAATGGGTCAAGAAGCGCATCTTAACCCTTCCCATACTTAGCCTATTTTGACTAGCATTTGCAAACAGCTTGGTTCAAGATAGGATGCCAAGTAACTCAGGGTCTCATCAGGATCCAAGCTGTTTGCCACTTGGTCAATAATTTCTCAAACTTTCAGCTAACTGGCTAACTTTTAGAAATGATTGAAAAATTAAAATTTCAGACATTATTTTTAGATAGCATGAGATAAAGGGATAATTAACTAATATAATACCCAGCAATATAAAAATCATATCAAGAAGAGAATGTCAGACATTCAATTAACTCTTTAAGTGTGGGAAACAAGACACCAATGTCCTTTGAAAAACAGTGTAGACTCAGATGGGAGGTCTGTATTGTTTGTCATGTTACAAGATCTGTACTGTCTGTCATGTTACAAGGTCTGCTGTACTGTTTGTCATGTTACAAGGTCTGCTGTACTGTTTGTTATGTTACAAGGTCTGTACTGTTTGTCATGTTACAAGGTCTGTACTGTTTGACGATTGTTACAAGGTTTGTACTGTTTATCATGTTACAAGGTCTGTATTGTTTGTCATGTTACACGACCTGTACTGTTTGTCATGTTACACGATCTGTACTGTTTGTCATGTTACAAGGTCTGTACTGTTTGTCATGTTGGATCTAAGCTGTTAGCAAAGACCAGTCAGGTCCCACTGAGCACAATGTTAGCTTGGTCCGCCTTTAGCATGCTATATGCTACTCCATGAATATTCATGTTAGAAATAATAACTGAGTGAATATCAATTAGCTACAGGAGCCATCTTATCTGCGTCTACTCTGTTTGCAAATACATGTATGCCAAAAGACATTCCTATGGTGTAAAGGTATAAATTGCTCACAGTGTGAATCCAGAATTCTACATCTCAGTTTGATATAACTTACTGCTGATTCACACTAGATTTTGTTAATTAGATGGAAATGCATCTTACATGCCTTTGTGGTAGATGACAGTTGCCCAGCATGCCAATAATTAATACAATTACAACCAGAGCCAGGGGCAGTTTCATCAATACTGTTCCAATAAACATTTCAGAATCCTGTAGTCAAGATACTTTATATTTGTTCTTCCTTTTGTCTCAAATTAATACCCTTACAGTGTTTTATTACAAACTGCTTAGATCCAGATTAATTATCATATAAGTATCTAACTGATCAGGATCCAAATGTTCAGTTTTCTTTAAAAAAAAAAAATAAAAAAAAAAGAATTTAAAAAATATGACAAACAAAACTTTTGAGGGCGAAACTATTATATCATGCTAATAATTTGTATTTATATTGCTATTTTAGGAAAACCCATATTAATGCAAATAGGTCATATGGCTTACCTGAGAAACCTGATTACTTCATAAACTCTTTTACAGAGTATTTCAATGCTGAAATGACTGGAATAGCCCATTAGTTTTTATACAATCCACTCAGCGTGAAGGGCTTAAACTAGCTAGAGGACTGAATGACAAACAGTGCAGACCCTGATCAACAGGCTCCTCTAGGAGCCCTCTGATCTGGATCTACAACTGTTTGCAAATGACAATGCATGTGTGTCCTGCAATTAAAGGGTGAAAAGTGGTTTACCTGGATGTCACATGAATCTGAATGAATAAGCAATGTTTACATAATACAAGGACAAGTAGAACCTTTATAGCTCATCACCTGATGAATATTTATGCTGTCATTATTTCTTACTTCATGTGAATTTTTTGCCTAAGCAAAAGTTGTAGAATTAAATCTTTATAATTCTGTAAGCAAACAGAGCAGAAGACTTTAGATGATCAGACAGCTCATACAGGGGCCGTCTCTCTGGGTATACTCTGTTTGCAAGGGTTTATCAGACAGCTCATACAGGGGCCGTCTCTCTGGGTATACTCTGTTTGCAAGGGTTTATCAGACAACTCATACAGGAGCCGTCTCTCTGGGTATACTCTGTTTGCAAGGGTTTATCAGACAGCTCATACAGGGGCCGTCTCTCTGGGTATACTCTGTTTGCAAGGGTTTATCAGACAGCTCATACAGGAGCCGTCTCTCTGGGTATACTCTGTTTGCAAGGGTTTATCAGACAGCTCATACAGGGGCCGTCTCTCTGGGTATACTCTGTTTGCAAGGGTTTATCAGACAACTCATACAGGAGCCGTCTCTCTGGGTATACTCTGTTTGCAAGGGTTTATCAGACAGCTCATACAGGGGCCGTCTCTCTGGGTATACTCTGTTTGCAAGGGTTTATCAGACAGCTCATACAGGGGCCGTCTCTCTGGGACTATACTCTGTTTGCAAAGGTTCATCCTTTACCAGATGAAAATTCATGACAGACTCCATGCATTATGAATATTAATAATTATATTAAAGTTATATTCTTTCCATTTCTGTCCATTTTTTGTTTAAATCAATTAACAACAGATATACACATGCATATTCATATCTTTAAAGAAATGCTCACAGCCCATTTTCCAACTGTTTATATACATTGTATATTCAGATAAATATTAACAGTATCTGAATATTACTAAATTCTTTGCAAACTGCTGACTTTTTTAAAAGATTGTAAACATCAACAATAACGTTGAAACAACGGACACGTTTAGTTAATCTCTGATTTCCGAATGACATAATGAATATTGATTGGGTTTTCAAAACAGTTGCTGATATGTGTCAGTCAAAAGAGTAAACATGCGAAAAGGAAAATGTCTACCATTTAATACTTTACCAACTTGCAAATCGTGTACAATCATGTGGTGCACATAACTGAGTTTTTACCAAAGATCCCATGTATGGCAAACATGTTCCAATTGGTTTCAGAGGTAATAAAATATTCTCTCCTTTCTGATACTAACAACACATACTTTTCCATGACTTTGCGCTTTAGCACTAAGGTAAGTTTCAAGTCACATAGAGTCTGGTTCTGAAGTTATTTTGTTACACAAAATTGGTGAATATATGAACAGAGTGCATCTTGAAATAAGAGAATCATAACATTGCTTTGACAAATAGTATAGAATCAGATCTATAAGATATTCTGTAAGCAAACACAGAAGCTCAATGCCTGATCTGGGTCTATTCTGTTTGTAAACACATGAAAAGGTAAAGAGTTAAAGCAGGTGACTGTTTAACTCTTTTGGCGCCAAATTTAAAAGTGTCGTCTGCAAAAATAATTTCATATTAAATATAGTTCTAAACTGAATAATAAAGGTATAGTAGTAAAACATTTGTTTTTAAAAAAACTGTATGCTTGAGCTAAAATGATACAGAAAACAGTGAAGTCCCAGGTCAGATGCTGCTTTGATAAGGCAGCATTTGACCTGGGACTGCACTGGTTTCAATGGTGCCAACAGGTGACATTGGCGCCGAAAGAGTTAATGCAAAATGAAGAAAATGCTGGAAGCTCCTTTCCATTCAAGAAACAAAGTAACTGATACTAGCAAAACAGTATAGATCCAGACCACAACACTCATTGAGGGGATTTCAAATGATAGTCTGCATTGTTAATTTCTCCCAGATTTCTAGTCACATTTAATCCTTCCATTATTATGGACTCTGCTATGTATTTTGATAGACCCTTCCATTTGAAAATTCAATACATGTATAACAAGGATTAGAGCAAAACTTCCTGCCAACTGTCACCTGGCTTTCATTTGAAAAGTAACTTGGCATCTCATCAGGATCCAAGCTGTTTGACACTTGGTCAATAGTTTGTTAAAAGCTTGAATAAATTGTAAGTCAGTAAAACTGCAAATTCTCAGATTTTAAGCATGCCTGACAGGATAAGGGTTAAAATACCATCCCTGAGGTTGGCAAATAGCAAATACAGTATGAGTGTAAATCTATCAGAGCAAATAAAAAGTGTTCATACAAAGTCTTGTGTTATATAGTAGAGTCTCACTAATGTAACCACAATTTATTAATATAGAAGTTTGTAAAAACAGGTGGTTAAAATTGATGCTTAATGCATGAAAAGAGTAATGCAGAAAGCTCTTATGGGAGCTCTTATGGGAGCTTTCTGCACAACTTTTGTCCCACATTAAGCTACTACCTGTTTTAATAATCCAGAATTAGACTTCTTATGAGTGATTGTATTAGCCAGACTTTACTGTATATATCTTTGCAGGCTAAGTTTTTGTCGTCTGCACAATTGTTGTCTGCCACCATTTTTTCTCTCTCATTTCTCTTTAAAAATCTAGTCAAAGTGTCAGACTGTTTAGATCCTGATGAGATCTCACATTTACTCAACATCTCGTCTGGATCCAGACTGTTTAGATCCTGATGAGATCCAACATTTACTCAATATCTCATCTGGATCCAGACTGTTTAGATCCTGATGAGATCCAACATGACTCAACATCTCATCTGGATGCAGACTGTTTGTACAGGTAATCACAAGCTCACCTCTAGCATGGCACATAGCGATATGTATTACAGAGGATGTAACTTCCGCTGACAATCCCACCTAGATGAGACATCAAAACAAAGTCAACAAGCCCTGTCCATGCTGTCAATAGATCTAGTTTTACCACACTTGAATGGTCAAATGTGTAATAACCTTTGCAAATAGTTTGGATCCACATCAGATATTAAATTACCCCAGATCTCATCAGGACCCAAACTTTGGTAAAATCTGACATTAGTTTTAACCCTTTCTCCCATTTATATTAATTAAAAAAATTACTCTATGAATATTCATGGACTGAATTTTTATAATTACACATTAACCCTTTCCTCCATAAATACGCCTTTCTACGCCTATGTAATAACCACTTCTTGAAACCATTGTGATAAATAGAGAATTTGCTCTATTTATCACAATGGTTTCAAACTACATTGTACAAAATTCTAAAATTGTACTTTTCTCTAGCTATTACTCCTTTTAGGTAGATTCATTCAAAGAGGTTGTGTCTAAAAATAGCCTATGAGGTTATGGGCTAACAGGGCAATGTTTGACTTCGACAGACACTTCAGAATCAGATCTATACTATTCCATAAACAAACACAGCAAACCCTCATCAGACCACTCCTACAGAAGATGTTTGATCTTGATCTACAATGTTTGCCAAGGTGCAGAAAGTCATTTGTATGAGGGAAAACCGTTTATCTCATGAATATTTGTATAAGAAATAATAATACCATGGATATTAATTAGATAAAATTTCATAATGGCATATAAACACAGGCCGTGGCAGAAACTGTAGAATCAAATCTATACAGATGGGATGCTGCATAATCCAACCTATTTGAGACTTTGACCGTAATTTTGCAAGAAATAAGAGAAATTTTATTTTAAGAAATGAAGCAGACGACAATTGTTGCAGACGAAAAATTTCTTAGTATTTAAAGAGTTAAACTTACAATCTACACTGTATTTTGTTATTCAGCCATTTGCTTAAGAATTCAATCAAAAAGACTACGGGACAATAGAGATTTCGATATAAAGTCAAAGAATACAATACTCCTTTACAGACTTGTCATATTTGGATTATTCAAAATATATCTAAATTATTTAATGTTAAGAACTAGTGATTTTCCCATTAATTATATCAAAAGTCATTGTGTAAACAGCTTTCTTAAACATTCATTCATTTTAACACAGTCTTGGAGACTTATGAAAACATGCCACCTGTTAAATTATATATCAGGGATGATTATAATTAAATATTCAATGCATAACTTGATGCTTAACCTTATTGTCAAATAAATAACTTCTACTGAAATTTGGACCTGGTGCAGTTTTGATGACTTCCAATTCAAACAAGGTTTTGAGTGATGCTTGACTAAGTGTGACACAGCTTGGACACTGATTAGACACTAAGTTACTCTGCATCTCATCTGGATCCAAGCTATTTGCCATTGTGAGTCAGGTCATGACCAGTCCAATAAGGGGTTAATAATTCAATAAGCAAATAAAGACCCTTTTTCATAGTACCATATTTTTCAGTCGCTATTTCAATACAACTGATTTCAATTTACAAACTTTTCAAACTGATATGTTTTAATATACGGTACATGTACAGTAGAAACTGTCTTAAGCAATGAAGAAAGCTCCTGTATTGAGCAACCACTTGCTTTTTAAGATTCCTGTGTCCAATCAATATCAGGTCACTTGAGACAGGTTCTTCTATAAGAAGTCTGTTTTTAATATCAGAACCAATCGCCATGAATTCTCCAAACAACTGTGTCTTTCATAAATTGTTTGCTGCATATTCTGATGTTCTGAGGATTATTTGAATGTAATCCATTAAACATGTACAGTTAACCCTTTCCTCCATAAATACACCTTTCTACACCTCTGTAATAACCACTTCTTGAAACCATGGTGATAAATAGAGCATTTGCTCCTATAGGAGCAAATGCTCTATTTATCACAAAGGTTTCAAACTACAAATTTCTAAAATTTTACTTTACTCTGGTAAATGCTCCTTTTTGGGTAGATTCATTCAAAGAGGTTTGGTCTAAAAATAGCCTATGGAGGAAAGGGTTAATAAATGAAATAAAACATACTCTCAGCAAACTGTGATGGTATGAAGAGGTAATGTGCTCAAACATATCAACCATTTATTCTAACATTAAAATGATACAAAAGTGTAGTTCTAAAATGAATTTCTAAGATAGAGAGACAATTATAGGAAGATGAAGAGATTGACAGATAAATAAATAAATGTATGAGTGTCTAGAAAGGAAAAAGATAATCGTTCAGTAATTGACAGATAGCCATTATTGAAGAAGAAGAAGAGAGACAGTGGTAGAGAAAGAGAGATACAGGGATAGACAGACAGGCAGACAGGGTGAGACAGACAGAGACAAACACAGCTAGAGAGACAGACACAGAGAGACAGAAAGACAGACAGAGACAAACAGACAGTAAGGCAGACAGAGAGACATAGACATATATAGATACAAGCATACAGACTGACAGACAGCCAAACAGAAAGAGAGGGAGTGGACGGTACAATGTGTGACTGAGTGGGGAACCATGAATTCGAGATCTCGAAAGGACGGACTGACTGTCTGACGGAAGAGAACGAGGGAATAAAGAGTGAGACACACAGGCACGAATAATGAAAATGGTTCTGAGAAACAAACCGACAATTTTCTGCGAGAAAACAGAGAAAGACAATGAAGGGGGCAATTTAACTGGAGTTGCAGGTGGGATTTGGTGCCCTCTTAATACTTTAAAGTAATATTTGACTTACACTTAGTATCAACAATTGTTATATTAACGTTTTTAGACATGGGGGCTACAATAAAGCAGAATAAATTCTATCAACGACGCTTAAGTAGGTCACTTCCTACTTTCGTTTTAGACTGCCACACCTATTTCCTTACCTGAGAAATTCTTGCAGACATATATCGCAATACCTATGACCACAGGACACAACTTGAACTGGGTCCCTCATAGGAAGTCGGCAAATGAAACAAATACATTTCTTCCGAAGTTTATCCACAAAATGATACGTAAATCCACTCATTTCTGTCCCATTTCACCAGCACGTCTGCTTTTTACCTGTGTTGATTTCACTTCTGAAACCCAAACTGACAGCGTGTGGGAAAATGACGTCATCCATGTTAAGAGGCCCAATATCGCTCAGCAGAAAGTAGGCCGACATGATCAGTTTAATCGGTGTCCAGGTGAGACAGCGAGTAACTCGGTGTATAATCAGGATCTACACAGGTTAACACTAGGACTGTATATATTAATTGAGAAATTAAAGAATAAGTCACTTTCAGAATTGCAGCAGATGACGATTTTGTGTACAGAAGGCAAGTATACTCAGCGTGCAAAGAGTTAACTTTCCATTGAATTATTAATTTCAAATAAAGGTGTGAAATACAACACTGTTAGATTTGTCTATCATTCAGAGAGAGAGAGAGAGAAAGGGGGAAAGATAGAAAAAGAGAGAGTGGGGATAGAGGAAGGAGAAAAGAGTGAGATAGAGAGAGAGAGAGAGAGAGAGAGAGAGAGAGTGGGGGGGGGATAAGTGTTGAATCGAATGTATTTATATACCGACATATACCATTGGACATGTTCAATGAACGACCCGTGCCCATTAACCCTTTCCCTGTTCTGTGTTTATTCCAAATTTCAATACCTACTGAATATTCATAGACAAAACAGTTAAAATGAAACATGGAAGGTAGGACATTATATATAGCCCTTTTAGAAAGCAAAGAAACATATCTATCAAATTATATTAGCAAACAGAGCAGACCTGATCAGACGGCTCCTCTAGGAGCTGTCTGATCTGGGTCTACTCTGTTTGCAAATGCGTGAAAACACGTTTATATGAGGGAAAGGGTTTAATAACCGGTATTGAAGAGTTAATCAAAATAAATTGCATCTTGATACCTCATAACTGGAAATGCACAGTCGCCCCGGTAAAAGGGAATGACAGAAAAAAAGACATAGGAGAAGTGTGTGTGTGTGTGTGGGGGGGGGGGGGGGGGGGGGGTTACTCATTGTTTTGTTTGGATCTCCATGTAACCTGGATATATTCATCCATAGAGTTCGTACATAGAGTTTTTCTTAATTCAGTTTTCAGATCAGCCTTACTTCCACTTCGTTTCCATTGTGTCAGACAGTTTAGATCCTCAGCCTCTCGTCTGGATACAAATGTATTCACACATTCGCCCGTTACGTGCTAAAGGACAACCCATTAATGCAGGAAATGGGCGTACTGGCATCTGCACACATTGTAAACCTAGATCAGAGGACTCTTAGAGGACTCCTCTGATTAGAATCTGCCCTGTTTTTATTCAAAATCATGTTACAAGTTTAAGCCTGTCTTAATGAATGTACTCTATCGTTAAACAGTGATGGACTATTCCATTTTAAATATTAATCATTCAAAGGATTTACACTTTCCTTCATATAAACCCCTCTTCACGCCTTTGCAAAGGAGGAGTAGACTCGGATCAGAAGACTCCTGTAGGAGCCATTTGATCAGGACCTTCCCTGTTTACTTACGGACTAATTGTAATAGATCTGACGGTACAGTTTCTATTCTAGATCTACTAATACCAAAAACACCCTGTGTACAGTATGCTACTAGTATTATAATATTCATGGTCTCATTATTCCAAAACAATGCCTGTTAAATTATATATACGTTGACTTGTTTCTTTATCTGTAGATGTTTTATCCACTCTGATAGTAAATCTGCTTTATTGTTGATTAACCCTTAGCCTGCAGTAAACACTGAGGTCTGCTTAAGCCCTGATTTGTTACAGGTATCACTTACTTTCGAGTAGCTCAAGCTTTACAGAAACTATTTACCGAGTGTCAAACAGCTTTGATCATGATAACACGTGGAGTTACTCGGGGTCTCGTCTGGGTCCAGGCTGTTTGTTAGTAGAGAGGGTCACGGAAAACAGGCAAAGGGTTAACTGCGATAAGAAATGTCGTCTGCAAATATTGTTGCTTGCGTCAATTCTATAAGTATAAATTTCGTCTATTCTTTTCGAACTTTATCAGAGTGCCAAACAGTTTATATCCAGTTGAAACGCCGAGTGACTCGGCGTTTGAACTGGTCTGGATCTAAACTGTTTTCAAAAGTTACCACAAATTCGCTAGTAGAGTACCTAAGGTTAAATTGTATCTCATAAAGTTATTGATTGTGTCATGAAAATATCTGAACAATTAACCCAATTCTCCCGCCTCTTTAATAGACCGGTTCACCATTTTTTCCCCGAACGTTTTGGAACACAAGTGTGAAATTGGTTTAAAAATATTTACGTTAATATCTGGGTACAGGTAGCAGAAAGACTGAATCGTTTGTTTTCCCAATCGATTGGAAACACGACGTTGTCCGTGAAAATTCCGTAGGAAATTATCGTCTGCTTTGAAAATTATACTGACACTAGATTGTAACTGATGCAAAGAAGACCCCCACCCCACCCTCACTAGAAAAAATAAAATTATTAATAATAATAATAAGTACTAACCCTATGAATGTGGGACACGACTTAAATGGCATTTGCAAACAGACTGAATGCCACCATTAAAGACTGATGGACTAGTCCACTTTTAAAAATGTAACATGTATTGAAACTATGTATGTCTGGGATTTTGCCCATAGCAGAACCTTAATAAAAACACAGGTGCATTTACAAAAAGCAAACAAGCAGGCGACTGTTGATAGTACTGCAGAAAGCTCGCTGTACTTAAACCTTTCAACACTTCCGTCTGCAAAAGTGTCATCTGTTACAATGACTTAACAATGAAACCAAAAATAACCGGCGTTTTTTTAGTTAAACAGATTGCGTCCTGAAGAATTACTCGGCATCTCATCTGGATCCAAAATTGGGCAGTAGTGGTAAAATGGTGTAGTGCTGGTAATAGTGCAAATCAATTATTAAAAATAATCCGATCCGCTTCACAAGCAAGGGTAGCAATTGTTCTACAGCGTAGACCCAAGCTATAGTCACTGTGTTAAAAACGCTGTACCTGACTAGAATCTACACTGTTTGAGATTCGTATTTATGCGTATGTACCTGATTAGAATCTACACTATTTGAGATTCGTATTTATGCGTATGTACCTGATTAGAATCTACACTGTTTGAGAGATTCGTATTTATACGTATGCCACATTTCATTCACCCTCTACTACGTATATTTTGCCTTTTCAGTCTTTGTAAACTGAGTAGACCCAAATCAGATGACTCCTGTAGGAGCCGTCTGATCAGGGTCTTCTCTGTTTACTTATGAAATAACATAAGTGTATAATACTTTATATATAATTTCTGTTATGGTAAAAAAATCGTGTCCATAATGCAATTATATTAAAAATCAGCTCATTATTTCTTAGTTAGGCCTAATAGTTACCAGATAAAGGGCAAACCGACGCGGTGAACAGTAAAGGTCCAGATGAGACGCCTCGCCTGGCTATCTGCAGCAGCAACAGGTCTCACATTACACTGTTTGCTGATCTTCTATACAACGACCGATCATAAATGACAAATTCTTGATTGTCTCTTTACTACTCCATGGATATTTATGTAAGAAGAGAATGACATCATCAATATTAATTAGAATTTTTTTAAAAGGAACATGAAACAAGAAATACTGGCCATGGCAGAAAACTCTAGAATCATAAAATATTATATCATAAGCAAACAGAGCAGACCCTGATCAGACGTTCCTACTGCGTTAAACGGTGTTTTTATTGAGTACAGAGTTATCCATACATCAGGCTGTAGAGTAGAACCTCTCCATGGCGACCACTAAATCAATAAACACAATGAAAGTAATGAAGAAAGCTCCACTGGGACATCTGTGTATCATTTTCCGTCTTGTGTTAAGCTACCAACAGTCAGAGTGAATCAGAACTATTTCTGTGTGGTCTTTATAGAGAGGTTTTACTATATTTACGAAAAACACGGAAATGTATATACGTATGTTCTAACTTCGCACATTATTCCCAATAAAAAATTAAAAACGCATTTGTTTTGTTGTTATTCATTTGAAATAGAAATCAAATCTAGTTTAAAATTAGAAAATGACACAATGACTCTTGAAATTAGGTCACTATAGATACATATGATGTAAGCATTCACCATATACATGGTATATATATATACTTATGCGTCGTAATCTTACTTTTTTGTGGCGCTTGACGAGGGCCGATTGATTTTCATAGGAGGTAATTCAAGTTGGTATCACGACTATATGGTAACTAGCCTGTAAGAATTGCCTCCCTTGAGATATTCGTATAGACATAAGAACCATACATTTACGATAAAGTTGATGACTAACATGAGCTATAATTCTGTCAAATATGGTCTCAGCTGTAAGTCTGTCTTTTATATGCATAAAGATTGTGAACCAAATCTCAGATAATGTGGAACACAATATCTTTATTCTACAATTTATACAATACATGTAAAGCTTTACCTGGTAGAGACGCACTTAAATAGAGTAGACGAGATCAGACAGCGTATCATCGATATCTATTCTGTTTGCTTATACATGTATAGTAACATTGATATGATTCAATTCATTTAAAGACTGAATTACATTTTGGTTGTGTTCATCGATGTATAAATCCAGACCTGATCACACACAACTTGCATGAATTCCGAAGGAATTCATGTAAAAAGTTGTGTGTGATCAGTTGTGCGTTCGACGGATAACAGAATCTTTAATCCACTCGTCTCCGTTCGCATGCGTTCCATGTCCGTTTCTCATTCGTCGTATGCGCTTCTTGTCCGACAAGGTCCGTTCAGTCTGGCAGGACTCCACCGGACAAAGACGCCCGCTGGACGTACGGTATCTATGCGCTTGCATGCGGTTTGTTTGGTACTCATGCGTTCCTTCTCCTGGACGTGCGTTCCTCCTACTGGACTTGTCCGGTTCGCATCCGTTGATTCCGGTTGACTTGATTCGCGGCCGGACTACCACCTGGCATGCAACGAGTCAACCGGAGGTGTTCCGGACAATGTCATTCGAAGAACGTATTGTCAGTTTCTCAAGCGTTGCACTTTCGTTTTACCCGGTACTTGTCCGTTAATCGTACGGTGATATCCGTTAACTGGCCGTTAATTTCCCTGTACTTGTCCGTAATCGTACGGTCACTGCGTTTTATGCGCTCCACACACCGATCGCGAGAGCCTCAAGCAGCAGTGGGGACACCTTTCATCACCTGGTAACTTTCTGTCGCAGTTTGACGTCCGTTTACGCCATCCGGTAAGGTGTGACAGGTACTTTAGTCTGTAAAGTAAATGTTCACCCGTTCCAAATACACTGCAGTACATCTATAAAATGTGGTTGGGTTTTTATCCTTAAAACTTCCAATTCAAGTCTCATCTTATCAAAACTATTTGCAGCTGTTATCACGAATTCGATACTTGACACGCATGCGCCGTTATAATTTGAAAACAGTGTAGACCCAGATCAGAGGGTTCATAGAGGAGCCTCTGATCAGCGTCTGCACTGGTTGTCATTCAAAATCTTCTAGCAAGTTTAATAAGCCTTTCGCAGATAATGAGTAGACTCTATATGAGGGTGAGATCAAAAATATTTGCAACCAATGCTGTAAAATGGCAACTAAAGATGGGAAAGCCGAATTTTTTAATTTCAGATTGGGGAACAAGAAATGGACACAGGAGGCTAGATCGAGAGAACAGGATGGGTGTTTTATAACATAGACCTCCTATTGTTTCAGGAAGGAAGTCACACTACCAGCCTTGTGACTCGAGGCCCGTCTTCGATCGACGATTTTGGTAGAATTTGACAAGCTTTCTTAGAACTTATTTATTATAAAGCCTTGCATTCGTTGACTTGCCTTTGGGTAAAGGGACCTGGATGGCTAGTCATTTAGTAGTGAAACATATGGCATACGCAACCCTTTTTCACACTTGCAGTCCTTTTGGCAAAGCAAGGCCCTCTTGCATCTTTGGTGAGCCATACTCGGTTACATATTTTTCGATGCGGTTCGTATAAATGTATTCAAGACTCACCACCTGTCACTACATTCGTGAATGTTTTCTGATCGTATCTTGGAAATCTTTTCAACAGTTTGCGCGTTATCCTAACACGCTTGTGTTTTTGCCCCTCGGTGAGCAAATGCGAGACCCACCTAGCATTTTTTTTTTCATTTTCAAAATATATCGCAGAATGGGCAACGCAGATGCTTTTGAAATTCCAACCATGTCCGCAATCTGCTGAGAAGTCTATCTTGCATCAGATCTTACTATTTGTTTGTTTTTTTCAACATCATTTTGGACTACATGTACTTGCAGATGTAGGTCGACCAGGTTTAGGAGCATTTGTAATGCCTAGGTCACACATTCACGGATCACCTCGCCGGTTCCACTACGGATTAAATCTCACGGTTGACCCCGGTTATGCCAATTTCCGTAGTGCGCTACGGATGCACACAATGGTGTGACAATTGACTTTGGCGGTCACACATTCTCTGAGCTGACGCCGGATTAGCAACGGATACTATCCGGCACCATTCGTGGCAATTTGTACTGGTCCGTAGCTTTCCGTATTTTAGCAGTAGTTATACGTAGTCATACGTAGCAGTACCTGTTTATCCTGACAATTTTTGAACATTTGAAATTTGACCACAGCTCATCCTTACTAAACCGTATAAAAACGTACTTATTCCGTATTAAACCGTGTCATTTCCGTAATAACCCGTGTCATTTCCGTATTAAATCGTGTCGTTCCGTAACAATCCGTATCCCTCGTGGACCATTCCTACATTTTCTTACCATAGGTAAGCCAAAACCCGTAGTAATATCGCTGTGTGCATCAATATCGGACTACGGAAGTTAGCATTTCCGGGGTCGTCCGTGAGATTTAATCCGTAGTGGAACCAGTGAGGTGATCCGTGAATGTGTTACCTAGGCATTAATACGGAACTGACACGTGTCAAGGCGTGTGCACTGCGGATGAACAACGGTTTGCTACGGTATAGTAAGAGTTAGTACGAATAGGAACGGTCTAATACGCAATAGCACGGATGCACTACGGTTGTTTGATCCGTGGTCAAATTTTGAACATGTTCAAAAATTGTCACGAATATATACAAGTACTACTACGTATGACTACGGCTAAAATACGGAAAGCTACGGATATACAAGTACTACTACGTATGACTACGGCTAAACTACGGAAAGCTACGGACCAATACAGATTGCCACGAATGATGCCGGATCGTATCCGTAGCTAATCCGGTGTCAAATCCGTGAATGTGTGACCTAGGCATAACAGACTACGCCTGCACTAAATATTCTAAACCATCTGCAAACTGTGGAAAAGGACATTAGATTACAATGTACGATCATACACAACATATATGTCAGCAAAATTGTCCTTTGAACCTCCGCCGAGTGAAGCTCGAACATTAATGTAAGCCCCGATTTCATTCGCATTTTTGACGCTTTATCCCACCATTTTGCCTAACCGCCTGAAGGTTTGACAAAAAGTAAATTTTGAGCGAGATATTGTGTCTGCATGTATAGTTTATACAGCGATTTAAACTTATGAAAATGGAGAACACGTGCAAAGCGTGGATTTGTACTCGCTCTAACCATAGCGGTGAACAGTAGCATGTTGCCTAACTTTTGACCCCACCCTCGTAGTTCACCCTCGTAGTTCACTGATCGACTATTCCACTCTGAAAACTGGGCGTTGAAAGGGTCAAACTGTTTTCACACTTTTTCATTAGAGTGAGTGAGTGAGTTGGGTTTTACGGCACTGCGACACTGAATAGGTCATATAGCGCCGATGAATGATGAGATGACATGATGAGGGATGATATCAGGAAGATGATTTCGGCTAATCTCACTCGTTGCAAAGCAGCGCATGGGATCAAAACCACCGACCTGCCTTCCTTTTAGTTCTTGGCAGAGGGGATAATCTCCGTCAAATAAACAATCACATCCCCTGTTAATTGAGTTAATTGGTATGGATGATATACGTGTTGATAAATCTGACGCTCTTTCATTTCATCCGTTTAGATAATGAAACTATAAATGTGTCCATAGGACACTTATACCCCCACTTCAGATTTTTGTGTCACAGAAAGTAAGGCCATAATCATCATTCAAGATGCACATAAAGGACAAACATCTGTGAATGTTTCATCAGGCAAGTGCTCCTAATAGTGGAGGAGTATGACACATACGACGTTTTGACTGAAACAGCTTCTAAAGTATTCAACGACTGGAGCGATTTACATGGCTATCAAACTTGACCAAGATATAATGGCTACAAACGTGTAAAATTTGGTGAGGATTGGACAAATACTTTCCAAGAAAGAGTCCGAACAAGATCTTTTTAAAGTCATTTTTGCAAATAATGGGCCGCAACTCCTAAACGACTTAAGCAATTTACATGGCTTTCGAACTTGACCAAGATATAATGACCACAGACGTGTGTAAAGTTTTGTGTGGACTGGACAAACACTTTCTAAGAAAGAGCTCGGGTAAAATCTTCTAGATCTGTGTACGGATTCGGAGTCGGAGTGTATGGGGTCGGACAAGGGCAACCCTATATGTCACCACTTTGTGGGAGCATGAAAATGTGCTTTGCGACGTTGAGGAAACAATTTTAGCAGATTAACGAGAGAACTGTTTGATCAAGGTCTACTGTGTTTGTAAAGGCCTAAAAGGTGGGATTATCATTTTTATAAAGTAAATGTTCAGCAACCCTATCTAAATATAATGTACTGGTATGGATAACATACACACACAATGTCAGTAGATTTTTATCATTTATTTACATTTTTTCTCTTTATCTTACACAAAAACACAGTGAAGATGAAATAAAACTGTAAGCATGGAAGCAGATAAAGCATTCATTTTTACTGAATATTATGTCTTATCATTGCCCGATCCTAACCTTATCCCTATAGCATTCTATTCTATTCATAATCCAACCAAACTAATTTCAGTAGACCCATCTAATGCGACCTAAAAAAGGCAGACAATAGCTTAATGCAGGACAAATGTTATGCAGAAATATCTGTATCACTTTTATTCTGCATTAAGCAACCCCCTGCTTTTACAGATTAATGAAATGGTCACTGTACTTATTTAATTGCAATCTTACCACTGAATGATATTTCAAGAGACACCATTTTTAACCTAATACTCCACATAATATTCAGCTAGGCAACTTGAGCAAACTCATGCAATGTATATCAAGATCAAACTGCCCCTGAATAAAGTTTGATCAGGTCTACACTATTCCTTACTCCGTGTTTCATTCAAAGATATCAACCCCTTCCCTATTGAATATTCATGAAAATAATAATAACATCATGAATATTTATTAGCCAAATTTTTGTATGGCACAGGACACAGGATTTAGTACGGATAGACACTGTAGTCCAATCTATTATAAATTCAAAATCAAATATGAACAGAGCAGACCCTGATCACATGGATCCTATAGGAGCCATCTGATCTGGGTCTACCCTGTTTGCAAAGGACTGAAAAAGCATGAAAAGCGTTTTCATGAGGGAAAAGATTAAACGTATTAAAATGGTGTCAAACTGATTTATTCAGCTTTATAAAGCCATGGAGAGAGGAGATTGGATGACTATGTTTACGATAAATACAGTAGTAGGCTCTCAGTTGGTTTTTGGTTAGTTTATACATCAAACGGATGCAAAGAGTGGCACAATGAGGTAACACTTTGTGCTTCTATTTGAATGCTAGAGACATAAAAAATATTACAAAGAACACAATTACACAGAAAACAAATGAAAAGTTAGTAATTCAGTGGAAAGAAACGTGCAAAATAGCACTGTGACAGGAAAATCTGCCTTAAGCAACCATTAAAAGAAGTCTATTTCTCATTATCTAAGGTAGGTGATGCATGACTAATGCATGACTAAGTTAATGCAGAAAGCTCCCCAAGGAGCTTTCTGAAATACTTTTGCTCTACATTAAGCACTCATCAGCTTTTTAGGACTCACATTTTCTTAAATTAGTGATCGCTTAAAACAGATTTTACTGTACATAAGAAATAATTACATCATTTTAATAAATAAAATTCCTTGTATCAGTAATTACAAGCTACTGTCCCCACCCACCCACACCAATTCATTCGTAACGATTTACACTGCACCATCAGTAACAATCAGATCCAGGTCTACACTGTTGACAACTGTTACTGCTCTTGTTTCTTGGAAGTTGGTACATGGTAGCTTATCTATACCCTTTCCCTGTCGAATATTCATGTAATAAATAATAACATCAAGAATATTTATTTATATATTAGCTTATTTTTATAGTGGGACATGAACAAAGATTTTTTTGGTACTGGTAGAAATGTAAATCAGATCTGTATATAATATCATAAGCCAACAGAGCAGACCTTGATGAGACAGCTCCTACAGGCGCTATCGGATGTGGGTCTACCCTGTTTGCAAAGGCATAGACAGGTGTTTATATGACAGACTGGATGAACTCTTGTCACTGCATTGATAACCTTTGTAAACAATTGGAATTCAGAGAAGATGGAGAGTAGCTCAACATCCCAGCGTGATCCAAAATGCTCACATCCAGATAAGGTGTTGTGTTACTTAGCGTCCAGGATCACATTAATCCTTTGTCATAGAAACAACTTTTCGCCCTTTGCAAACAGAGTATACCTAGATCAGACAGCTCCCTTTGTTTATGGAATTATAGCAATCCTACTCCAGTTTCTGCTAAAGCCAAAATGTCCTGTGTTCATATGCCATATAAAAAGTATGGAGTCACATTTCTTACATGAATATTCATGAGGTAAAGGCTAAATAAATCACACTTCTCAGTCATTCATCACTATTCAACAACTGATTACTAACTACATAGGCACACTCACAAAAAGATACACACCATCAAGTAATGTGGAACAAATCAACAAATGGAATACACTTGAAATATGATCTCTGAGGGTACAACTCTCCAACAACTTCTTGAACATATAAACTATCAGTACACCCTGGCAATGTACATGACAAATGGTGCTCTAAAAATCTGACCGTATTTTCACTGTACTATGTGTTAAATCCTTTAACCCTTTCCCAGTTCATTATTCATGCATATTTATTAAATGAATTTTGTAATGGTACATGAACACAGTTTTTTCATCTCGGTGAAACTGTAGAATCAGACCTGTATAATTCCACAAGAAAACAGAGCAGACCCAGATCTGGGTCTGCCTCTACTTGTAAAGGTGTGAAAAGGCGTTATACAAGGGAAAAGGTTAAAGGGTTTTATATTCTTTATTTCTATAACTGCTGGTTCATCATTTTGAAGCTATATATAGGTCCAAATTGACATGTCTTTGAGCTTGTCAGTTTTTCTACTTAAATGCATTTTCTTCTAATTAAATCAAACCATTTACAGGAAATGAAATGGAAGAGAATATCTCATAACTCTTAGTTTGCTGTAAAAATAATGTCTACTTTCTGCTATAATTTTCACTTACTTCCAATTGAAAAAGTATTGACTCGGTATCAAACAACTTGATGAGACGTGGAGTTGCTTAGTTTCTAATCTGGATCCAAGCTGTTTATAAATGCAAGTCAAACTGCGCTCAACAGATGGCAGATTCATAAAATAAAGGTCATACAGTAGGCAGCTTTTATCTCTGAAATACAATTTTTAAGAATACGTTTATTTTTCAGAAAATCAAATCTTTGTCCTGATAATGTAGTGAGTGAAGAGCAGTAAATGAGCATGATACATATGTAAACAACAGATCTAATTCACTCTATCTTCAAACATGAAGGCACTGTTTATCTATAATTAAGTCCAGAAAAAAATCTCAAAAGCAACCATTCAAAAGAAGCACAACTGTCAGTCTTCAAAACAGGTGGTAGCCCACTGAAGCAAAATAACAGTAAAACAAGTTTCCATAAGGTTTTTTGTTAGTGCATTAAGCTGCCACTTGCAATTAAAGACACTTTTCTACAAACTCCCCGTCGCTTTAAAGAGATTCTACTGTTTGCATTTTTGCCAGATCCCCAAATCAAAATTCTTCTACCAGTTTTACGTATTGAAGATGAAAGGTTTTCTGACAATGCATTATACAGCAAATATAAAATATTGGAAACAATTCAAAAGTGGACCTTGGAAACGATCTGATAATTTACTTAGTATATAATTGCAAATAATTTGCTGTAAATACAGTAAAACCATGATAGTTCTCAAACTTTTAGTAAAGAAGAACAGAGAGCTTAGGTGTGTGCTTAATGTAGGGTGAGTCAGGCAGAAAGCTCAAAGAGCATCATTCTCCCTGAATTACACCCTGCAGCAAGCAACCAGCTGTCTTAACCCTTTCCCTGTTGCATATTCTTTTAAAAAATAATGACATCATGAATATTTATTAGCTCAATTTTTATAAGTAAAATTTTCAAGGGACAGTTTTTGCTTTGACAAAAACTGGAATCAGAGCTACTATCATGTCATCAGCAAACAGAACAGGCCCTGATGAAGATTGCTGCTACAGGACTGAGGAGCAGTCTGATCTGGATCTACTTTGTTTGCAAAGGCGTGAAAAATGTATTTATATGAGGGAAAGCGTTTAAATTGATCAATATACTTATTTCAGTGGTGGAATTGGTAAAAAATCCATCTTTTGAGCCTATGTTATTTACATGTTTATGCATGCTCTTTATGAATGATTCCTGAAATCAACAGACTGTTTATCAAGTTGAATGCTCCTTTCATTTGATAATGTATGATTTTACTGTTGTTAATTTCCTGTGTAATTAATTGTAAAGGTCGCAATAGCAAATTAAATATTTAGTCCACATTTTGCAAAAATCATATCCATTGTTTGTACAGAAAAACTGTGGTGACTGACCTTCATAATGTCAGTTCATTGACTAGATCAAAGTATACAGTGCTTAGTTACTTCCCTTAGATGCGCAAAATTCTATCACAAGGCAGAGATACTGTACACAAAGGTTAATCAATTTCATTGTCTTTAACCTTTTCTTCATAGATACCCTTTTTCCAACCTTTGCAAACACAGCAGACACAGACCAGATAACTCCTGTAGGAGCTGTCTGATTTGGGACTGCCCTGTTTGCTTATGGAATAATATAAATCTGATTCTACAATTTCTACATTGGCCAAAATTTCCTGTGGTCATGTTCCATTATAAGAATTAATCTTACTTATCATGGCATTATTTTTTACATGAATATTTATGGAGTAAAGGTTTAAGGTGTACAGGTATTACCCCCATTTTTTATATGAGATATGATATTATACAATGTACATATCAGGCTCCAGACAAGGGGAGTACCGATAGGATACATAATATGCAACACAATCTTTTTCATTTCTCAAACAAAACAATACTTGTTACTACTCACTAGAATTGTATCTGGGAGACTACTCCAATGAGAAGTAATAAATTAGCGTTTGGTTAAGAAATAAAATAAACCCTTTAAAATACATCCCCTTCTTTGAAGCTCTTAAATTTCGCAATTTTTATCTATGACACAGCTGAATGAACACGTTTGTTATATTTCCCACTCTATGGCAACAATTGTGAATATCTTTAAATACAGTGTGGATCCAGATCAGAAAACGATATGGAATAAATTCAATCTAGATCTACACTGTTTGTCACTCTCATCATCTTTCAGCTTTATCCATGTGAAATACACCCCTTTACCAGTATCTATGGCTGCGGAAAAATCCAATATTGTATATATTGAAACAATGCAGCTTCCCAGAATGTAATTCACTGTTTTAACCCTCCCTTTCCCTGTTGAGTATTCATGTCAGAAATAATGACATCATGAATATCTATTAGCTAAACATTTATAATGGTATACGTACACATAAATTTTTAGTATTGGTAGAAACTGTAATCAGAACTGTTATAATTTAGCAGAACCTGACCAGATTGTTCCTATAGGAGCTGTCTGATCTGGGTCTACTCTGTTTGCAAATGCATGAAAAAGCTTTTACATGTATATAAGCGGGAAAGGGTCAAAATGTAATCAGTATGACAGTTTGTGTCCTGATGAAACAAATGTATCGTTTTATCTGCACCCCAACTGTGGTGCATATTCTATCACAAATTCACTGATAGAGTAGTGTTAGCCCTTTGATTGTGGGAAACATGTCAGCTGTCATTTGAAAACAGTGTACACCCAGATCAGAGGGCCCCTACCGGAGCACTCTTATCTCTGTCTGCACTGTTTACCATTTAAAATCCTCTAGCAAAGTTAAGCCTTTCATATTGAATGGACTCTGTAGTTAAACACTGATGGGCTATTTGAATGTTGCAGCATTCAAAGTGTTAAAACCCTGTTCTTGCCTGAACACTTGAGCAGCTCAATTCACTTGTATCATTACAAAAAATTCAAATCCTTTTCTCTATTCCAGGAGTCCAGTTCTTACAAGCAGACATTTTCTGAATTATTTTTTTCTGTACCTAAAGCACTGTTTTCTATTCAACTCGGTGTATTCCATGTGGAAGAACTAACATTTGCATTCTTCGTTGATCTAAAGTCTTGCCAATAATTCCTTCAAAGATTTTAAAATTTATTAAAACTGTTCCTAGAGTTGATGGGTTGTGTTATACCACTCGCCGCACTTCAAAGAATCTCTTGAGGTAATAAACTTGTCCTAGAGTCATAGCGACCAGCACCAATGCCTCGAAGAATGACCACAGCACAACACGCGAGTTAGTGTTGTCATTGACTGAAATGGACAACAATTAAGTATGTTCAGATTTCCGCTAAAAACTGAAAACTAATGAAAACCTGAACAAGCTAAACTTAGATGAACCCTTCACTCCATGAATAGCATTATAAATAAAAGAAAGTGTGTTACAGACAGACAGACGACGGGAAAGTGATCCCTATGTGACAAACTGCCTCTGGGCAGGTGAAACAAAAAAGACATCCTGAATATCAATTACATTGTGCATTACTTTTTACAATGACACATGAACACAGGGAATTTTGCACAGGCCAGAAACTAGAATCATATCTATAGTTTGCATAAGCAAACAGAACAGACCCTGATCAGACGGCTCCTACAGGAGCCATCTGATCTGGGTCTACTCTGTGTAAAGGCATTAAAGGTGTATTAAGGGAGTAAAGAGTTAAGTGCTGATGTATGAAGATATATCGTGAATTCCTATGGATTCGTGTTACCCTGTCGATTCGTGCATTGTGTAATCACGTAGTTTTCTCAGCACAGAGTTTATTTCCGTGACCTAGTTTTTGTCAATAGCCTCTATGAAAAGGGCTCGTTAATATATGGACCTTTCTGTAGACCCTTTCATGGACCTTTATGGGGCCATTTATCAAAACATTAAATTGGATGCTATTTGTCCGCCATTTTGGAAAAAGCCATTACGTCAGCAATGGTCATATTTAGTTTTCTTCAACTGCGCTGTATAATCATAATTTTCAAAATAATCATTGTTACAAATTTTTATCGGACTGAATTTAGTCCCGCAAAAAATTCCGCAACATGAATTTTCTTGCCCGGAAATGCTGTTTTGATACTGACCAATTAGAGAGCACGAATCAATAGGACGTAGGTCAAAATTTCTTAGCAGTCGACTCGATCTATTTAGCAAGTAAAATTTACACTTTTGATGATTTTCTTCTGAAAATTTATTATTTCAAGATGAATAAATGTTTTAAAATATTACTATACAACTAAAAAAGACTTGGACCGCACAACTGTCATACACATAATATAATTTAAACTTTAAGGAACACGAATCGCCAGGAATAGAGCATAGAACAGAGTAATACTTCATAACTATACTTTCAATATCCCTTACAGTATGGGTACAACTAACTGAACCCTTTACTTGGCACCTTTGCAAAAAAGAGTAGACCAAGATCAGATGGTTCCTGTAGAAGCTGTCTGATCAGGGTGTGCTTATGACATTTCTACAGTTTCTGCCCTTGTAACAACTCCCTTGTTCATGATGCCATTTTAAAAGTTCAGCTAAGTAATGTTCATACAGTCATTATGTCCGAGTATGATGATACATACATGTAGGACTGGAGTAAAGGGTTCATATGAATGACATATAAACAAAAACATCCGCTTCTATACAAATTAGTCCACTTGAGAAAATCTACAACAAATAATTCTAACCAATAACTATGAGAAATTTAAGGATTTTTTTTACCAAAATGTAACCAAGCAAGAAATGTGTCACAGTATAATAATAATAATAATGACTTTATTTAACGAGGCTACACATTTAGGTAAGCCTTATCTTCCATGTGGGCCTCAATACATAATTTATCATGCAATGTCACCAAATATAGCCACTTCCTACAAGCATAATATTTTCCACGTCGACGCTGTATTTTGTGAGGTATAGTGCATGTGTCCTGACCTCACTGGGATGCAAGTTTGGTTCAGTCAATAGGAGGAAAACAGAAGGACGAAAAAGGCATAATTAAACATAAACATCAAATTTAACACATTTGCTCATCTTTGTCTCAACTATTTGTCCATATAAAAGGATTAAATCAAGTTTGTTTATGTTGTAAAAGTCGATGACGTCACTGCACGCCAATATGACGTCACGTATATTGCACTTACATGTATTTTCATTCAGGGGACGAAACTGCTTGAGCACACTTTCTTTTTCTTTATTTTCTGCATTATTTCTTGGTGTTGCATGATAAAAGAATTACTACGCTAGTAGTTCTGAAGTTCAGCTGTATTTTGGCTCGTCAGAAAGTAGTTAAATACTCGCCAAGGCTCGCATTTAACAACTTTTCTAACTCACCAAAATACAGCTGAACTTCAAAACTACTAGCATGGTAATTCTAATATATTTACATAGAAGAACAAGAGTTTAGAAATTATACACAGAATAGCAACAGTATATGACAAATGCCCCAAAACCAAGCGATGACATTGAAATGTGTGTTGCACAGAGTGAAATGAATTCCCAAGATATACTCACACACCAAATTTGGCATTCTCACCTATTTATATAGATCTACGCTCCAAACAACGGTTTTCTATAACTGAGATCAGCGGTCACGGTCACAGAGACCTTAAAACTCTACACGATACTCCTATATCCTTAGATCTACTCAAACACCAAACTTAGCATTCCTATCTCAAGAATGTAGGAGATATGCTCAGGACAAGGGTTTTCTATAGTTCAGGTCAGCGCTCAAGGTCACAGAGACCTGAAAATGCTATGCAACACTCCACCGTCTTATGATGTACTCACACAATATTACTTGGCAATCTTACTCCATGTAATACAGGAGATACTCCAAAGGTTTTTCTACTTTAGGTCAGCAGTCAAGGTCAAAGTGACCTGAAAAACTGTATGTGACATTCTGCCATCACAAGATGTACTCAAACACCAAATTTGGCATTCTTATCTCAAGCAATATAGGAGATATGTTCAGGACAAGGTTTTTCTATAACTGAGGTCAGGGGTCAAAGTGACCTGAAAACTGTATGTGAGACTCCGCTATCCCAAGATGTACTTACAGACCCAATTTTGTATTCCTATCTATTAGAGATACACTTCGGACAAGGTGAACACGGACTCGCGGATACACGCTGGGAGTAGAGAAAGGGGAGGGGTATTTTTTAGGAAAAATATGATAATGCAAATACTATTACATACTGTCAGATTCCATTAAGACGGAAAATCCACTTTGAAGTTATGTTCATTTTTCAAAGTCTACCATATTATCAATTGCAACAAATTTATTTTGACCAGATCAAATGCCATCACTATTAATTTACAGCTAATTTGGATTTACATGGATTGTAAAATGACATAAGCTTTTCTCCTGCAGCTTCAGATGAGCAAGTACTTACTAGCTCTGTGTATTCTCTCTCTCACTTCCATGTATTCCTGTTCATGTTTTACACCTGTCAGTGCCGTGGACAGCTCATTGATCATCTCTGCTAATTTATTCTGGTGTTCTACAAACATAAATAAAATCCATCATTTATTCCATTTCCAATATAAAATCATTTTTTCTCCAGCAAACCCTATGTTGTGAACACTCTTTAGAATGGTCTCAAAGAGGTCACAACATGGGCTTCAGTTGAGAAAAAAAGAAGCTATTCATAAAATGTTTTAGCTACATGTCAAATATTAATATCATCACTTCTCTATCAAAGTCCAAGTTGTGACACTTTTTAGAATTGTTTCTTCGAGTGGTCACAACATGGGGTTTAATGCAGAAATAAAAGGGATATTCTTAAAATGTTCACTTTTTAATTTACAGGTCTTATTTATTCCTCTGCTAAGGATCCACACTCCCATTTGACTCAAGGTTTGTATTTGTCACTTTATCAGGATTATGTCTTCCTGGATACGACAAAACATATTTACTGTATCATATCAGCATATTAGAAATGCAAGGGAATACTAATAACATTTTCAATCAGTTTTGAGCAAACAGAACAGACCCTGATCAGACAGCTCAAACTTTGCCCACCTGATCAGGGTCTACTCTGTCTGCAAAGGTGTGAAAAAGTCTTTGAAAAAAAACCTGGAGAAAGTCTTGCTTAGTCTGAATAAGAAGACATTTTCTTATTGTGAAAATTTACTAAGCATGCTTAATTCATTGAAAGTGTATAAGCACAAGAAAGGTGTACTTTTTCCAACAACCCCATACTAATGCATTCTAATATCATCATGGTTACTTCGATCTGAAATTTTCATCCTAGAATGCCTTCAGAAAGAGGAAACTACCAAAGATAATTTTGCAATTAGGTTCACATGCAAGGTATAGCCTAAATTTCGAAACAAGGCAAAAAAAGCCAAATTTTTTATCCTGTTTTTGTTCATAAGCTTGCCCAGATAAGGAAGACATTTTACCATCTCCTTCCATATTCTCTTCTTGCTTTGGTTTCTCTCCAATGTCAACTGTGAACATGACAATCTTCGGTGTCATGGTAGACATCTTGTTGCTGAAGCAGTACTTGTAGATACCATCCATGTGGGCAGCAAAGGTGTACTTTCCATTAGACTCTCGATCCGCAGAGTGGATCACTTTTTCATCAGGACCATATATCTGCAATATAGCAAGGGAAAGAATGCAGTGAACATACATTGTAACACTGAAAAGTTGCTTTTTTAATTGAACAGACGTAGAATATCCAAAAAAGCTTAGAATTTAACCCTTTGCTCTATAAATAAGCCTTTCTGTGCCTTTGAAGACAGAGTAGAGCCTGAACAGACAGCTCCTGTAGGGACCATCTAACCAGGGTCTGCTCTGTTTGCTTATATGATCTATATATATATATATATGATTGTACAGTTTCTGCCAGTGTCCATTTGCTATTATAATAATTAATCTGATTAATATTCATAATGTCACTATTTTTTGCATGAATATTCATAGTGTAAAGGTTTAAGTAATTAATTGGGATTATTTTTCATCTGGACCATGAATTTGCAAGATGGCAAATTTAACTAACCCAAATGCATTGTGTGCAACGGCTCCTTGAAAGAACCCTCTGCTAAGGATCTCTATAAGTTCACAAATCTTATCCCATGCAAGATACTTTAAAATCTATCTGCATATTATATGCATGCCTTAATTTTTGCACCTTTAAGGCTTATTTGCAAATAATAAAGAATAGTTTTTAGTTGAAATGTCTGTTCGAAGGAAAATATGTGTCGTGTGCTGACAGACCTGACAAAAATAATCGTAATGAAAAGAGCAAGACTGAGAGATGGATAAGTGATCCCCAAAAGTCAAACTGCTAAAGCAGACAACACATGAATTATAGTGCTGATAAAAACACCACAACTTTCTCTGACCTTTCTGCAGATGCAAAGGTGATTGCCAATAACAACTGATATATATCTGACACCTTTAACAAGTGTAATGTAAATCAGAGGCCCAGTTACGATAGAAAACATAAAAAACATTTTCAAGAATGGTTCCTGTTTCTACCATCATGTAAGTTGTAACCACTCTTTAGGTCGTCTCGAAACAATGATTATAAAGAATGGTAACAACATAGGGTTTGGTGGAGAATATCCATTTCTTCCATTCAACATTCACTCAAAACTGGTAAACAAGTTAAGTGTATCTATAATCACTTCTGCCAATAACTCTATGGTGAAGATAGCTCTTGTTCTCGTGAGGAGATGACTGTTTGAAGCTCCCCACTGATGTTGCATGCTAAATGCGGCCTCTTCAAAGAGTCCAATCCTTAACTCTTTACTGAGATGATCTTTTAGCAAACTGTAGGAGTCCGAGCAGAGGGGGCTTGCTGTTATTCTCCCTTTGACTAGGATCAAAATTGCTACAGTTTGCCATTCTTTTCTACTTTGCACACATATTACCAGTACTTGAGTATGGTAATGCTCCACGGATCCAGCAGTATGCAGGCAACATGGAAAAGATGGAGAGGGTACAGAGACGAGCAACCTGGCTATGTGCAGAGTTGAAAGATCTATCCTACAAGGAAAGGCTCAAGCAATTAAGACTGCCGCCCCTGCACTACAGAAGACAAGAGCTGTCACAGGACAGCGCGCTCGACTATTCTCAGAATTGTTAGTGTAAAAATGCTTGATAGTGGCCTAAAATGGTGTCAAATGACACTAGAAGCAAGTAATCAAAGTGTCAGTAAAATATCTTTAATAGTATTCAATATGTAGTATCTCTTTGAAATCTTTAATGAAAAGAAAAATTTAAGTTAAAAAGGGCCATAATTTCTGTTAAAATGCTTGACAGAGTAATGTACTCTTGCCTACAGATAAAGCTTGTGATGATGAACACGTGTTCCAAGTTTCAAAGCTTTATCCCAAAGGGTTATGTTAATCCGTGGACTTTAACAAAAACCTTAACCAAAATTTCTAAGTTAAAAAGGGCCATAATTCTGTCAAATTGCTTGACAGAGTTATGTACTCTTGCCTACAGATAAAGCTACTGGTGGTGAACAAGTGATCAAAGTTTCAAAGCATTATTCCAAAGGTTAAAGGCAAAAAGTGGGCTTTAACAAAAACCTTAACCAAGGTGTGACGCGGACGCCGGGGGAGTAGGATAGCTCCACTATTCTTCCACTATTCTTCGAATAGTCGAGCTAGAAAAGGGGTGATATGATCCATACACAAAAGATCTTGACAGGAAAGGCCCCAGTAGACGGTTCCGGGACGTTTCGCTCCAAAACCAGTTCCTCCTGGGACGTTTCGTGCGGGACGATTCGTGCCAATTTTCGACTGGGACATTTCGTCCCACTGATCTGGGGAGTTCCATCCAATAAAACTTATACTTTTTATTAAAATTAGCTCAACTTTGTGAGACACTGATAATTTATTACTCTTGCTGGTCTTATTGCTATTGAAATATTTCTTCTTATTCGTTCCTTTTATATTCCTTGATGTCTATAGAAGTTTTATCCTTCCGCTCTGTTAAAGCAGTTATAGTTGTTTGAGTGGTTGCGACTTGTATAACATGCGGCTGTTTGGATTGTGAGCTAACGGGTTCAGATCCTGATTAGGCCCTTAATAAGATGTATGTTCTGTTTATTCTTCTTCTTCGTATTTACATGTAAGCGTTTGCATAATATTCTTATTGGCATATAGTTCATCGGTCAAAGTGTGTCACGTGATATACTTTTTCCCGCGTAAAGGACTTGATTCTTTCATTTATTATTACACATGTGTTATTTTAATATTTTTACAACCAGTTTGCGTAAAGTGTGGAAACTAAAGGATCCAGAAACACGCAGCCGCTTCCAAGATGTTTTCAGAGATCACATGCTTTCATCTGAAAGTGAAGACTCCACAGCTGAGGAAGTCTGGACCAAGCTGAAGACAGGTTTACTGAAGACAACTGAGGAGGTGTGCGGCACAACAAGGTCACACCGATGGCGACGTGAAACTTGGTGGTGGAGTGATGAGGTTGAAGAGATCATAGTGAGAAAGAGACAGGCATTTAAAGCATGGAAGGCCGGCAAGGGAACGAAGGATGCCTACTTGGAAGCCAAGCGTGAAGCAAGACGCACAGTGCACCATGCAAGACAAGATGCAGACAAGGCAGTCTACGAAAACATTGACCCCAAGTCCTCAGAAGTCTTCCAACTTGCCAACCAGATGAGGAGAGAGAATGTGGATGTTGTGGGTGACAAGCCAGTGAGGAACGATGCTGGGGAAATGTCCTTGAACGAACAAGCTAAGCAACAGGCGTGGTTTGAGCACTACAAGAGGCTCCTCAATGTAGAGTTTGAGTGGGACCCTAGTCATCTGTCGGAGGAACCACCACTCGAAGGTCCACCCATCCCAATCACCATTGAAATGGTAAAGAAGGCCATCGCCAAGATGCATCCTGGTAAAGCTCCTGGCCCATCAGGTGTAGTGGTGGAGATGATGAAAGCAGCAGGCGACGCTGGTGCCAGCATTATCCGCGACCTCGCAACAGCAATCATCCGTGATGGCAAGGTCCCAACTGACTGGGAGCAGAGCTTCATCGTCTGCCTGTACAAGGGGAAGGGTGATGCTCTGGACCGAGGGAACTACAGAGGACTGAAGCTGACAGAGCAGGCCATGAAGGTCATTGAGAGAATAATAGACAGCCACATAAGACAGGTAGTGACAATTGATGAATCCCAGTTTGGGTTTGTTCCAGGCCGAGGCACAACAGATGCCATATTTGTTGTTCGTCAGTTGCATGAAAAGTACCTGGCAGTGAATGAGAGACTCTACATAGCCTTCGTGGACTTGGAGAAAGCATTTGACAGAGTCCCCCGACAAGTAATTTGGTGGGCATTGAGAAAGCTTGGTGTTGAGGAATGGATAGTGAAACTTGTGCAGGGTATGTACGAGAATGCACGGAGTCGTGTTAGGGTTGGTGACGGTTTCAGTGACGAGTTTGAAGTGAAGGTCGGTGTGCATCAGGGCTCTGTGCTCAGCCCACTGCTCTTTATCATCGTCCTTGAGGCTTTGTCACGCGAGTTTCGAGCAGGAGTGCCCTGGGAGGATCTTTATGCCGATGATCTTGCAATTATCGCGGACTCCATGGAAGAATGTGTCAGTAGGCTGTTGATCTGGAAGGAGGCAATGGAGAGGAAGGGACTCCCGAGTGAACACCGGGAAGACCAAGATCATGATCTGTGGTACAGGTCTGGACTTACTTCAAAGCTCGGGTGAGTTCCCGTGTGCCGTCTGTCGCACCGGTGTAGGTAGCAACAGTATATTCTGCAACGGTTGCAAACACTGGGTGCACAAGAAGTGCAGTGGTCTCAAGCGCCTGAAAGAGGACCCCAACTACCGCTGCTTCAGATGCCTAGGAACTGCTCGACCACTAGACGGGAGACCACAGAAGGAAGTTGTTGTGGGACCAGACTAGCTGGAGGTAGTAGCTTCCTTTTGCTACCTTGGTGACATGCTCTCCGCAGCTGGAGGATGTGAGCTTTCAACGACCACGCGTGTTAAGACCGCCTGGAAGAAGTTTAAGGAACTGCTACCTGTCCTCTCGTCCCGTCACCTGTCATACAAGACCCGCGGTAGGGTGTACAGCTTGTACATACGCAGCGCAATGCTCCATGCCAGCGAAACATGGCCGTTGTCTAGACCAAACCTCCTTCGCCTTCGACGAAATGACAGAGCCACGATTAGACAGATCTGCAAGGTAAAGCCAGAAGACGTGGCTACTGTCAGATCGAGCGAGTTACTGGCAAGACTTGGTATCGAGGACCTTGATGCCATCCTAAGGGAGAAGAGGTTACGCTGGTTTGGGCATGTAGAAAGATCCAACGGAGCGATCAACAATGTCTTCAACATGGAGAAACGGGGAAGACATCGGCCTGGACGGCCCAAGATGACCTGGAGAGCACAGACAGATAGAGACCGTCGTGAGTGGGGACTGCAAGAGGTTGACCCATGTGACAGGGAAGCCTGGAGAAGATATGTTAAATCTGCCATGCGTGCAGCGAGCCAGTTACCTGGAAGGGAGCCCACTGAAGTGGAAGATGCTCCTGCACCTGCACGTTAATCAAAAGACCGATAAGTAAGTAAGTAAGTAGCTAGCGATACGCACTTACGCATGTGTGTAACATTAATTTGAAAAGTGAAAACATTACTATGGCCAAAATGGAACAAAAATGGAACGCGAAGGGGGTAGAGTTTGATAACGCTGTCTTGTCATGTAAGCTTTAATACATTTCATCTTATTGACGCCTTTTGACGCCTCTGTAAAAGCCATCTTTGAAACCATTGTGATAAATATAGCATTTGCTCCTAAAGGAGCAAATGCTCTATTTATCACAATGGTTTCAAAACAACACGCTTCTAAATTTTCCCCGGGGGAGCATGCCCCCGGAGCCCTATAGCCACGGTGCGTACATTACATATGGATTCAGCTACGCTGCTGACAACGTCACAAATTCGCTTAGTTGACTGAAAGTTGAGTGAGCGACAACCTGCTTGGATCTGGATGTAACGCAGAACTGTAAAGATTTAAGAAAACACTAGATGAGTAATTAGTACAAATATCATTGTAGATCTAATAATGTCTACTAGTAGATCTAGATCCATGAATTTCTATGTACAGTAAAACCTGTTTCATTTGACCACCATGTCTAATTGTTGGCCTAAAAGTCAGATGGTACTTAATGCAGGTATTAATAGCTTAACCCTTTACACATTTGCAAACAGAGTTGACCAAGATCAGATAACCCCTGCAGAAAATACTGTTCACCTTTTAGTTTATCTTTTGATGATACTACATATTTATTAGCCACTATAAGTTCTAATTTTCAATAGTGGGACGAAACGTCCCGGGAGGAACTGGTTTTAGAGCGAAACGTCCCGTAGCCCAGTAGACCAGAAGAAACTACTACCTCTAGCCATGTCGACCAGAACACGAGGCCATAGCAAGAAGCTGGCAAAGAGACACAGTCGCCTGAACATTAGGAAGTATTCGTTCAGCTTGAGGGTAGTAAATGAGTGGAATAATTTGCCCGAGTGGGTGGTGTGACCCTGCCAAAGCCACTAATAACAGGTACCGCTAATAACTTTAAAACCAAGATGACAAGTTCTGGAAAGACAGGGTACGCCACAAGACCCACGCATGCAGAAAGTAACGTAAGAAAAACTGAATGGGAGTTACATGCTGCTGAGCCTCTATCCCGTAGAAGAGGTAGCAAGGTAAATTAACAAGAGCGATGTACGATATAGTACCTTGACGTCAATGTCGAGAAAGCCACCTTCTGCCACCTCAAACATCAGACTCATTTTCGTGCCAGACGTCACTTTATCAAAGTAGCATTCTTCTGCATGGGCGTCGATGTTTATGAAATATGAATGTGCGCCATGTATAAGGCACGTTGAAAGCAAAATAGTGAGAAAAGGAGTCGACATTGTCGAATTTGACACTTAGTACCACGTCGTTTTGTTATGTTGTCGGCAAGAAAATCTTCATGCCACGTAAGGTAAGTCTGGGCATGCGCAACAGGGAAGAAGAGAATGAAGCGTTGACTTTGATTGGAAAAAACAAATTGTTGACATTGTGTTCAATAAAATACAACTAAAATTAATTATTCATTGCAAGATTTGGCCCTTTTTCAATCAAAGAAATAATTGTGAGATC